>VDFB02000007.1:66567399-66970172 GCA_007258455.2 Sequoia sempervirens
GAGGGAGGGAGTGGAAGAGAGATAGAGGATAGAGGGTTTAAAGGTTAAGGGTAGAGGGCTAAGGGTAGAGTGGAGAGACAATAGTGAGTGAGAGAGAGAGATAGAAAGTTCAGAGAGGTAGAGGGGGTAGGAGGGAGAGACCAGAGAGAGAGAGAGAATTAGGAGGGGGAAGGGAGAGGGGAAGAGGGAAAGAAGGGGAGAGAGAGGGAGAGAGAATTGGGATGAGGAAGGGAGAGGGGAAGAATGAGAGAGAGACAGAGAGGGAAAGGGAGAGGAAATTCCTTGGGTACCCATTGTTTCTGTAGATGTTTGTACCTTAAGGGCACCTCGACGTCGCCTATGCTCTCATCATCATAAAAACATGACCCCCTTTTAGCAAGAAAAAATTCCATGCATTTACCAAATTTTCTTCTAATCTTTTGACCTCTAGTTGATCTCCCTCTTTTAGACATACTACATGTCTCACTTTCCTCTTCTCTTCCTGAATTTCCCTCGCTCAAGGAAGACAGATATGAAAAATACATATTTGGTGGTACCTGCACTCATAAGGATGTTGGATGCAGTTCTTTCATGGTGATGTGATCCCAAGGTGACATTATGATTAATCTATCATTTCATCGCTAGAATTTCACAGGTTATAAGGTAATCAAGTCTTGATAGATTACAAGTTATTGTTACTATTGTCCAAATGTGTCCATCACAAATCAAATATACTTAATGTTTTAACTCCCAAAATTTTTAAGTGTTAAATGTGACTATGGTCCACCAATTACACAACCAAGGCCTCAAATGTATTCTCTAATTGTAATAAAAGGACTTTTTCTCTTCATTCAAGTAAATAAACTTGAAGGGAAACACCACCAAGTGGTTTATTGGACACCTACATGACTAAAAATAGCAGAAATTTTAAAAAACTTAGCCCAAAGAGCCCAAAGAGCCTTTCTCCATGGTATCCAGGTACACATAGTAGTGGTCTTCTCTTATATGGTTGGACATGATTTAAAGAACTTAGCTAGGAATTATTCATTTAACCTAAGGTTTTCTCATAATGCCATCATTGGAAAAGTATGATCAAATTCTTCAATTATGAAGAATTGGTCTATGTGCCTCTAGTAATTACTATAAATGTTTGTAAGGATAAAATGACTAAAATAATCAAGTAGGAGAGAATCAACTTTGAGTTCTTCAAAGATTATATTCCTCTATTCATAATTTTTCAGGGTTGTGTGTGGAGGAGGTTATCACTACAAAGAAGGGAGGAGACTTTTCCTTGTGATAAAACTTCAAAATTTTGCTCTTTGTGTTCCATTTTTATCTTGCCTTATGTCTCTGGTCATCTATGGTGTTTGGGAAAAGCCCAAGGTTGGGGTTTTACCTTTGTCTTCATGTAAAACCCTAGTGTTTATCTTACGCCTTGGGTGGGATATTTTGGGTCGTTACTTTTTGGGGAGGGTTTTAAAACAATTTAAGCCCCATCGCTTTGTCTAGATTGGGCCCCTTTTGATTTATTGTTTTATTTCCTTCACCTAACTTTGTTATTTCCTAAGTCTTGGATGGTCCCGTGCTCCCTTGTTTAAAAAACAACTTATGCCATTGTTTATCATTCGCCTTGTTAGAGCCTAAAATTTCATGCGAATTTTAGATCTTCATATTCCAAAAACTTGATTTTAATAGTCAGAAAAATTAATTGAAAAATTTACTCAACGAGCCCACTTTGGAACATCACAAAATGAAATTAGTTCATTTTCACGCAAAATAATCCTGCAAAAATGCTTCCTTAACATAGATCAACATGCTGGTGCAATTTTGTGGCTTTCAAAGATCGTTTTATCAGTTCCCCAAAGCAGTTTCAGAGGCTACTTCAATTATTTTAGTCACTGTGCAAAAATATCATAAATTAAATAATTAGCCACTTCAGTTCTTGGGTTTTGATGAAAATACAAAGCTTGCACCATGAGCTTGTTTTAAGAATACAAGTGAACTAGCAAGAGGCAAGGAGAAATTAACAGGTTCTTACACACTATTTATGAAGGAAACATTGAAACTAATTGTATATTTATAGTTATCAGGAATAAGGTGCATACAAGAAATGAACATAGTCCACCCTACACGGAAAAAGTTCATCCATCTTCAAACAAAACATATTCTCCAAATGTTGAGAAAATTTCTCCAAGACCTTATTGTCAAGGAGGACCTAAGCAAACTAGTTTCTCCATGAAATCTGATATTGAAATTGAAAAATGCAAAATAGTCAATGATGCACAAAGCCTCATTTGTGATGGATAACATAAAAGAATAGACAAGTTTCAAGAAAACAAGTTGATGTTCTTAAGTATAACATAGACTCAAGTTTTAGTCATTATAGAGGTGCTAGTTTCGCACTGTCCTTCAAAAACTATAATTTCCAAGGTAATAGCTAAGTGTTATTATTCTTCAGTATGGAGCTCATTCACTCACTGGTGATCACCTTGGCTGCTTCAACCATTCCATAGATGGTGCTCCACTCCTTGAAATGCACAATGCATGAGAATAAGGAGGGAGTTTAATTGGCCACTCTTGATTACAGGCAGAGGAGATCACATAAAATTTTTCTCATTGTTAGGCAGTTGAAACAAGGGTACTTCTTGATATAGAGCTTCCAAATGAAGTTCCCGATAATGCTTACATCAAGCATTTCTCACCAGATTTTTAAAGATCAACACTGTGAATATGGATAACATTAATAGAAGGACATACTTGAGCACAATATAAATACAGGTGCTCAAGAGTTTGAGGATCATTTGACATGCTTTGAGTGCACACAATGTGTTTAATTGACGGCTAAGGTAAACCTTCATATGCATGATTTGAGGTTGACCACTGTAAAACATTTTATTGATGTTACTACAGTTCATAGAGAAGCATCTAATAAGTTAATGATAAATTGCACTGTGTAAAGATATGGATAAGAAGTATGGTCCAAAATGATTAAATTTGAATTAATGTCAAGATATATTCCATCGATAGAAAGCATAAACACTCTCTCTGAATTTCATGTCTCTTCTATGAACAGTGGCGATGACGCTTGCCAATGTCCTCTATGCCTCTGCCAAGGATAAAAGTTTCAAAGAAAGGTGTGAATCATCATCAAAGCATAAAGGAATGGGGAAATTTGTTTGATATTGTGATTAATATTCTCTTGAAAATACATAACTGCACGAACATGGGCCTAGAGAATTGTGGGTATATGGCATGGAATCTTGAGAAACAAAACCCCGGCATCATACAGGAATGTTTCTAGACATACATACCAAACACAAGTTCCAAATTTCAATACTACTAGAAATAAATGACAATATTTAAAGTTGTGGGAAGATACGAGCACTATACAATTAAAATAGACACCCTAAATTCATCGGCGAGAGAAAGGGAGATCGAAATAAAGTCTCACCGAGTGTGTTTGTCACACTGATGAGAGAGTATATCGGAAAGAGAATGATACTCAGAGTGAGTATTTACTAAATATGCAAAGTCACGCTGATGGAACTTCATCAGTGAAAGAAGTGAAGTCAGTGGAAAAAATGAAAAATAAATCCTATCGGTGAAAGTAAAAATTTAAATATTAAATAGTGGGAGTAATAAGGTAAATAAAGATGAAGGTAGAGAATTATTATGAGGTAAATATTTTAACCAAGACCTGAATTATTTTTCACCAAAGGGGAGTTATAAGGTGAAATAATCATTTTACCCATAAATGAACAAAAGGTAAATATATAAAATACTTGCACGGGGAAGTCAAATTTTTCACCAATGGGAATAAAAGGATGGGTAGCTATTTACCCGATGAAATAATTAAAATTGGTGAAATTTTCAACTGAGAGACATAAATAGAGAATGTGTTTACCCAAGGAGTCATGAGGTGAGTAATTATTTTAGTGAGAGAAAAGCAAAGTTTCCAGCAAGGATAATTATTAAAATTGATTTTTCATGAAGATCGCAAAATGGAGATTAGAGTTAAAATATTTAATTTTCCAAAAAGGAAATTAATCAAATATTTTTGCCGAAGAAGAAGAATATTGAAGAGATGCAACGAACAGGCGAAGAGTCACAACCCTAAAAGAAACAATGTATATATGTACAATAGAATCATGTCATTGGATATTAGATTTAGGAGAAATAAGTAGGTTAGGTAGTTGGATAGGGTGAACTGTTGCCGAAATAAATATCATGTTGTATATTGTAATATCTTGTAAAATTATATAATGGAGAAGAACATATTTATTTGGTGATCCAATTATGGTGCTAATTGTTTGTTGAATTTCTTTGAAAATATTATTTGGCTATCTCCAAGGTTGTCACTTCCTGATTATTTAAATTGAAATATCAAGGATATTCTTCAATTTATCAAAGCACACTTGCTGCTCTTGTGTGGTTCAGTTAATTGGTTCCTACAAGATAGGATTAAATCCTTCTAATTAATCATAGTAATTTGGAAAAGTACATTTGGATTATTAAGAAGAATCTAATAATTACACTCTTGCCTATTTATACAAGTTATAAACATAAAAGTTCCAAACAATTTGAATTGTATCCAAAAATAGGACACAAATATTATTTACCTCTTGACTCCATTAGCCCAATATAAGTAGGAATTGGTGATGTTGTCACCTAGAAATGCACCCTATGCAAAGTTTAGAAAAACTGAGCTTTCTAGACCAACATGGGATCATTTCAAGGCTGTGGGTCACCTATAGTTGAAATGAACCTCCGGAGAAGGCCGACTTCCTTTGGGTATCACCTAAACTGTTGATCTTTGTGAGGTAAAGGGAGAAGAAGTGCATACAAAATGAAACTATACTGAACTATTCCTATGGTGATACACTGAGTTGATAAGAAATTAGGAAATGAAAACAAGATGCAACCACACTAAGGAAACTAGACTGCAGCTATTTTACTTACTCAACCTAACCCCATTAGACTTATGCATCACTCTTCACAGGTTTGATCTACATACATATCTCAAGAAGGAAGAAACAAACTTCACAGCTTTGTGGTATTAATACAGATTTAGAAAAACACTGTTAAAGAAATACATACATAAGCTAACATACAGAAATGAGAGTGGTAAGAGCATTAGTACTTGTTTTCAAGGTGAACTCTGTTTTGCATTCCAAATTTTAGTTGAGTTACAAAACATACATTTAGTCGAGAAAGGATTGACAAAAATCACTAACTCTTCAGAGTGTATATCTGAACTATTTACAAAAAGGAAAAAAATGCCTTATATATCAAACTGTGTCAACCTCTTAGGGCTTACAAAATATCAGTCCTCGAAAAAAATTTCTCCTCAGATCTTTTCGACTGAAATTAATGTAGAACCCTGTGTTTCCATGATGGTGAAGAGTCATCCCCAGAGAAGCCTTCATTAGATATTTCACAGCTACTGCATTCATTCTGATCCTGGTATCATGTCCTGTTCGAACCACTTCAGCTGAATGCTTTGAATGCCCTGAGCTCACAACAGATACATGATGCATTCATCTTGTTGACATTCTTCATTCTGATTAGACTGCCATGGCTCGCCTCAGCCCCTCCTAGTTGGTTGAGCGTATTCCACGTAGGCTCTATAGGCGGTCAAAACTCTTTTGAAAAGAATTGCATCTCAGCGAGACATTGAAAGTGTCTCACCGATGTGATTATGTCCTTTGAATCTGTCAGCATAGCGTGTGATAGTCGATGAGAGTTCTATCGAGCTCGCAAAGTCATACCGATTTTACTGAAGCCATCGACAAGACACCATTTATCACCAAGAGGTCACAGCGGGTTTAATGAGTCACGTCGAGATCCCTTTCTATCCCTGAGACCACCCTCATTCGGGAAGACATCCTACCGAAAGCCACACCTCCTTTTTGAGTCTCCCCGAATGCAATATTCCTTTCGGCGTGACTCCCATTGGTCGAGAAGACATCATGGTGAGGTCCACCGGTCATACCGATTCCTGCTTCTATCACTGAGACCACCCTTATTCGCCGAGATATCCTACCGAATTCCTTTTGCTTCAGCAAACTCTTCATTTCGGGAAGACTCTTGGCGAGACCCTTTGTTGTTGGCAAGACCACTTGCTGAATTGATTTTGTCTTGGCAAGGGCCTGTCTTCCTACACTCAACAGTCGGGGAGACTTATTAGGTCGGAAAGACTCATCCTGAACTCCCCAAGTTATACTAAGGGTGTCCTCTGTCGACAGGAAATCCACACTTGGCCAGACTTATGTTGAATGGTCCCGCTCTCCCTGAATGCCTTCATCCTTCGGTGAGACATTGGCCTGTCGGCCAAACCACCTGGGTCAGCAAGACCTCACCACGACCTCAAAATGTTACATCGAAGACATGCCCCAGGTTGGCAGGACATCCATGGGTCATTGAGACCTTATACCGAAGGCCAAATCCTTCGGCGAGTTCCTTTCTTTCTATTAGCAAGACACTATTATTTCGGTAAGACCTCTCGCTGAACCTTAAATCTTTGGGTGAGCCCATCTTATTATAAGCAGACCCCATCTTTTTGGGAAGACATCTCGCTGAAGAGGAAGATTTATGCTGAAAACTCCCCGGTGAAACACTGTTAGTGTAACCCTTGCCGGTCCCCAAGACATCGCGCCGACTTGACTTTCCTTGGGCAAGATCCCCAGCCTTTGGTGAGACATTCTTGATCATCGGGACATCACTGCGAAGGCTTCAACTCTTGGCGAGGCCTCCATTTTATCTTTGGTGTGACCTTCATCCTTTGGCAAGACATTTTGCCGAAGGATATATCCTTTGCCGAGACCCATGCTTGTCGCCGAGATATCTCAGCGAACTCCTCTTCAGTCGGCAAGATATACCCAGGTCGCCGAGACTTTATAGTGACCTTTTTGTTACACCGAAGGTCTCCTTTTTTCGCCAAGACCCCCCGTTTTCTGAGACATCATAGCGAACCTAATCTCCTACGCCGAGAGCCTTTAGAGTTGGGGAGACCTTTTGACTTCGGCAAGACCCTATAGCGAAGCTCACCTACTTTTCCGATGCCGCCTCCTTTCAGTGAGACTTCAAGAAGTCACTAAGACTTTATGGCGAAGGCTTTATCCTTCACCGATATGCATAACCTTTTGTTGCCGGGACATCTTGTAGAATCCTTTTGCTTCGTCAAGAGCCTTTAGAGTCGGGAAGAATTCCTGACTTCATCAAGACCTTGTGGCGAAGGGAGAAACCTTTGCTGAAAGCCCATCTTGTTGCCAAAACATTCCCGGGTCACCGAGACATCATGGCGAACTCAAAATGCCACGCCGAAGACTTCAAAATAAAGCATTGTCGGCGAGACTTCCTCTCTTCGTTGGGACTTCTCACCGAGCTCTTTGTGTTACCCCGAAGCCCATGGTCACCATGAGTCTCCTTGATTGATGATTAAATGGCCTATCGGCTAGAGAAATCCACATGATAAGAGGTCATACCAAACCCTTCCTGCCACAACGATAGGCTCTGTAGCTTCGTTCGGCAAGACAGAAACTAGGTCACAGCGACCTATTCAAAATGGAAGGTATCAAAGCTGCTAGTCAGCTAGATAGTGAAGATGTCATACCAACTTGGGTCTAATGGAGGCTCGAGCCTGTGATTATTGAGGCATATTTCCAACAAAGGAGGCTTCCCAACTGAGGTCCTTGTGAAATGTCATCAGATGCATGAACTAACCCTTAATGGAAATGTCCCATTTGGCCCTTATGAACACCTGCAACATAGATACCTTGCCTGATTGAGCTTGAGGGTGAAAATTAGGTAACAGGTCACACCATCCACATCTTATAATTCTATAAAATCTTTGTTTAAAAATATTCAAATTTCAAGTTTAATAGTAGGAGTAGGAGTAGTCTATAAACTTTTATCTATTACATTTGTTCCATTGTAATAGATCCATCAATTTAGTCAAGTCATACAACCTTAAGTCTGCTTTATTCACACAGGTACACCCGCCTAGGTTTGGTAGCACCTGAAGAGTAGAAGGTCTAAACCATTTGGCCTTGTCTATTACCCTAAAACATACCAAGAGATTGGCAACCTCTTGAGGTATTTACCTACATTTTTGAGAGCTAAAAAATTGGTGACTGTGCTGGGGACAAACATCAAAAAATCCAATTCCAGCCTATCCATCCATAGAGTCAATACAGTTCTAAAATCAGTCTTTAACCAAAGGTTTACAATTGTTTCATTTGCACTCCCCATCCAAGTCACACACCTAAAAAATTGGTGACTCTGCTAGGGACAAGCATCAAAAAATTTGGTTCCAGCTTGTCCATGTAAAGAGTCAATATAAATTTTGCATTTGGAAAGAAGTGATTCTGCTGGGGAAAATCAAAAATAATTTTAAAAGAATCATTTTCCTACTTTTGGAAAAGTAGGTGGTGACTCTGGTAAAAACCTAATGAAGAATGGACAGACAATTTGTGTTTGGAACAAAAGAATATTTTGGAAGGCAACAGTCGATAAGAATTAAAGAATGGAAAAGGAAAACACTACAAGTGGAGAAAGAAACACTGCAATTGAAGAAAGAAAAACTACAATTGAACCAACAACTAATACAATTAAGATAATTTTGTAATAAGAATGAATACACAAATGTTGGCAGGCATTGGGCCCCACAAGCGCTTGATAATACAATTGGAAATTTTCACAATGGAGGCGATGCATATCATGCACAGTAAAAAACTTATTCACCACAACAGTCGAAGTAAGTGAGTGCTTATTCAGTCTCTCTTGGAAAAAGGTTGGTAAGCTATCAGGACTATCAATATGATCAACACAATTTTAGCCCACATGAAGGTGTCAATCAAAACTTGCAACGAAATGTATATCCAAGTCAGTAGTTTGAGGAAGAAGAAAATTAGTATGTACATACTCAAAGTGAAGATTCCATCACAGAATTAGAATGTGGGATTTACCCCTTTGATGCATTTCTTAACATAAGGAGATATGAAGGAGAAGATAAAATCTCTCTATACAACAGGATGATAAATATCTATATGCAATTACCTCCTAATTGTAAGCCTACAAGACCCCTTTTGTTGCACAGTTCATAAAAGTTTGGAAACTTGAATCAACCTATTGGTTAGAATCATCAATATAGCATGCTTGTGATCGAGTGAATAAATTTATTGATGACATGGAGAGGACAAGGAATATGGAAACTGTCAACAATGAATTTAATAGTGATATCATGGGAGAGCGAGTCATGCAACAAACAAAGGAAATGTGTGCAATTAGGATTTCCAATGAAAATTATTCAAATTTGGAAGATGATGATGATGATATGGAAGATCAGTCTTACATCTTGGATGAGGACTGCAATGATGAGGATGTTCTTGAAGATACACTTCATGAGGAATACATTGGTGATAAAGCAAGTGAAGATGAACAAATAGCACCTACGTTTTCAGATCAATGTCATGGTGACACAATTAATGATAATGAAGAGTTCATGGAGGATAGCTTTTATGAGAGCCAAGATGAAGAAAATGTACAAGAGGTCAATGAAGAAGCAAATCCACTTGACAAAGAACACATGACATATTCATCTATAGATGATAACCATGAGGATATGATTGACAAACAAGAAGATTGCACACTTGAAAGTGGTTTTGAAATTTTTTTTAAACCATTGTATGATCAATTAACAGAAGGATCTCAAACGACATCTTGCCAAGTTGAAACAGAAGGGGATTGTGTATCATGCTATAATGAAGAAGAGTTTGAGGACAACCATGTGAATCTTGATCTACAACAAGGAGATATTCTCAGCTCTTATGGAGATCAAGAAGACGAAGATGTAGAAATTCTCTCTTGCATAACAGATTGTGATAGTTTATGTTATGAAGGATCTATTGAATATTCAGATGTTGATCTACAACAAGATGATTCTTGCAATTCTGGTGATGATCGAGAAGAAGAAGCAATGGAAAATGTGGATCCATTTGAAAATAAGAAAACAATACCTAGAGCTACAGATAGGAACCATGAAGAGAAAGAAATTGGCATACTTGAAAATGGTTCCCATTTTTTTTTCAAATCCACTATATGATGAGAAGATAGAAGAAGATCAGATGAGATTTTTCCAAGGTATGCCTGAAAACCAATTTTATATGTTTTCAAATCCACTTTATGTTGAAGAGGAAGTGTTTCTTGATAATCAAAGTGATGCACCAAGTTGTGAGAAAAATGAATATGAGATCAACATATTTGACCCACCATTTTTTGATGATGAGAAGAATAAAGAACACAACAGCAGCATGGTGGATAATGAAGCATATTCACTCAATAGTGAGAAAATCTCAGATCTACTGGAAATGGAGTATATAAAATATACACATCAAGATTCAAAAAAATTATTTCTAGCATTAATTGATTCAAGTTTTCATGATGATGGCTATGTGGATCCCAATTTTGTGTCATTGCCAATTAGTGATATGGAGGAAATAAAAAATATCTCAGATTTGATTGTTTTAAAAAATGTTGAAGTGGAGAAATTTTCAGATTTACAAAAATGACATTCTGATGGTAAAATTTTAATACAGCTGAGAGAACATTTTACAAAATATGATAATGAAACATATAAACTACAGAATCGTGAAAGGAATTCGGGTCAAGCTGAGCACAATAATTTTCTGAAAATTTTTAATGACAGTGGCAGGGCTGATTGCATAAGTGTTCTTAAAAAGAATTTGATGAAAAAAAAATAGAGCGAGGTATTTGACAAGGGAAAGTAAAGAATTATTTTGGTGGCCTTGTGCCATCAGCTGTGGTGAAGCTTTTTCAGAAAACCATAACAGTTCATCACGAAAACATGGGTTTGAGTTTGCAGCTTGATGGATAAATTATTTGGTCTGCTCTCCCAATAATCTGGATTCTTGCAATGATCTCACAATCATTCATCCCCAGACAGAGCCACTGTTAGAGCCTAAAATTTCATGCGAATTTTAGGTCTTCATATTCAAAAAAATTGATTTTAATAGTCAAAAAAATTGGTTGAGAAATTTACTCAACGAGCCCACTTTGGAACATCACAAAATGAAATTAGTTCATTTTCATGCAAAATCATCCCGTAAACATGCTTCCTTAACATAGATCAACATGTTGGTGCAATTTTGTGGCTTTCAGAGATCGTTTTATCAATTTCCCGAAGCAGTTTCAGAGGCTACTTAAATTATTTTAGTCACTACGCAAAAATATCATAAATTAAATAATTAGCCACTTCAGTTCTTGGGTTTTGATGAAAATACAAAGCTTGTACCATGAGCTTGTTTTAAGAATGCAAGTGAACTAGCAAGAGGCAAGGAGAAATTAACAGGTTCTTACACACTATTTATGAAGGAGACTCTGGAACTAATTGTATATTTATAGTTATTAGGAATAAGGTGCATACAACAAATGAACATAGTCCACCCTACATGGAAAAAGTTCATCCATCTTCAAACAAAACATATTCTCCAAATGTTGAGAAAATTTCTCCAAGACCTTGTTGTCAAGGAGGACCTAAGAAAACTGGTTTCTCCATGAAATCTGATATTGAAATTGAAAAATGAAAAATAGTAAATGATGCACAAAGCCTCATTTGTGATGGATAACATAAAATGCCAGAGAAGTTCCAAGAAAAAAGGTTGATGTTCTTAAGTATAACATAGACTCAAGTTTTAGTCATTATAGAGGTGCTAGTTTTGCGCAGTCCTTCAAAAACTATAATTTCCAAGGTAATAGCTGAGTGTTATTATTCTTCAGTATGGAGCTCATTCACTCACTGGTGATCACCTTGGCTACTTCAACCGTTCCATTGATGGTGCTCCACTCCTTGACATACACAATGCATGAGAATAAGGAGGGAGTTTAATTTTCCACTCTTGATTACAAGCAGAGGAGATCACATAAAATGTTGCTCGTTGTTAGGCAGTTGAAACAAGGGTACTTCTTGATACAAAGCTTCCCAACGAAGTTCCCGATAATGCTTACATCAAGCATTTCTCACCAGATTTTTAAAGATCAACACTGTGAATATGGATAACATGAATAGAAGGACATACTTGAGCACAATATAAATACAGGTGCTCAAGAGTTTGAGGGTCATTCGACATGCTTCGAGTGCACACAATGTGTTTAATTGACGGCTAAGGTAAACCCTCATATGCATGATTTGAGGTTGACCACTGTAAAACATTTTATTGATGTTACTACAGTTCACAAAGAAGCATCTAATAAGTTAATGATAAATCGCACTGTGTAAAGATATGGATAAGAAGTATGGTCCAAAATGATTAAAGTTAAATTAATGTCAAGACATATTCCATCGATAGAAAGCATAAACACTCTCTCTGAATTTCATGTCTCTTCTATGAACAGTGGCGATGATGCCTGCCAATGTCCTCTATGCCTCTGCCAAGGATAAAAGTTTCAAAACAAGGTGTAAATCGTCATCAAAGCATAAAGGAATGGGGAAATTTGTTTGATATTGTGATTAATATTCTCCTGAAAATACATAACTGCACGAACATGGGCCTAGAGCATTGTGGGTATATGGCATGGAATCTTGAGAAACAAAACCCCGACATCATACAGGAATGTTTCTAGACATACATACCAAACACAAGTTCCAAATTTCAATACTACTAGAAATAAATGACAATATTTAAAGTTGTGGGAAGATACAAGCACTATATGATTAAAACAGACACCCTAAATTCATCGGCGAGAGAAAGGGAGATCGAAATAAAGTCTCACCGAGTGTGTTTGTCACACTGATGAGAGAGTATATCAGAAAGAGAATGATACTCAGAGTGAGTATTTACTAAATATGCAAAGTCACGCTGATGGAACTTCATCAGTGAAAGAAGTGAAGTCAGTGGAAAAATGAAAAATAAATCCTATCGATGAAAGTAAAAATTTAAATATTAAATAGTGGGAGTAATAAGGTAAATAAAGATGAAGGTAGAGAATTATTATGAGGTAAATATTTTAACCAAGACCTGAATTATTTTTCACCAAAGGGGAGTTATAAGGTGAAATAATCATTTTACCCATAAATGAACAAAAGGTAAATATATAAAATACTTGCACGGGGAAGTGGAATTTTTCACCAATGCGAATAAAAGGATGGATAGCTATTTACCCAATGAAATAATTAAAATTGGTGAAATCTTTCAATCGAGAGACATAAATGGAGAATGTGTTTACCCAAGGAGTCATGAGGCAAGTAATTATTTTAGTGAGAGAAAAGTGAAATTTCCAGCAAGGGATAATTATTAAAATTGATTTTTCATGAAGATCACAAAATGGAGATTAGAGTTAAAATATTTAATTTTCCAAAAAGGAATTAATCAAATATTTTTGCCGAAGAAGAAGAATATTCAAGAGACGCAGGGAACAGGCGAAGAGTCACAAACCTAAAGGAAACAATCTATATATGTACAATAAAATCATGTCATTGGATATTATATTTAGGAGAAATAAGTAGGTTATGTAGTTGGATAGGGTGAAATGTTGCCGAAATAAATATCATGATGTATATTGTGAAATATTTTAAAATTATATAATGGAGAAGAACATATTTATCTGGTGATCCAATTATGGTGTCAATTGTTTGTTGAGTTTCTTTGAAAATATTATTTGGTTGTCTCCAAGGTTGTCACTTCCTGATTATTTAAATTGAAATATCAAGGATATTCTTCAATTTATCAAAGCACACTTGCTGCTCTTGTGTGGTTCAGTTAATTTGTTCCTGTAAGACATGATTAAATCCTTCTAATTAATCATAGTAATTTGGAAAAGGACATTTGGATTATTAAGAAGAATCTGATAATTACACTCTTGCCTTTTTATACAAGTTATAAACATAAAAGTTCCAAAAAATTTGAAATGTATCTAGAAATAGGACACAAATTTTATTTACCTTTTCACTCCATTAGCCCAACAGAAGTAGGCACTAGTCACACCATCCATATCTTAGAATTCTATAAAATATTTGTTTAAAAACATTCACATTTCAAGTTTAATATTAGGAGTAGGAGTAGTCTCTAATCTTTTATCTATTACATTTGTGCCATTGTAATAGATCCATCAATTCAGTCAAGTCATACAACCTTAAGTCTGATTTATTCACATAGGTACACCTGCCTAGGTTTGGCAACACCTGAAGAGTAGAATATCTAAACCATTTGGCCTTGTCTATTACCCTAAAACGTACTAAGAGATTGGCAACCTCTTGAGGTATTTTACCTACGTTTTTGAGAGCTAACAAGCCTAGTGATGTCCCCTTGTTCTTTTAATAAATGTTTTATGTTTTGTAGAGGGACAAGTTTGTGTGACCGTAGATCAATTATCATTTGATCTCAGTCATTCCCTGTCATCCTGTGATGACCCCACCACACTATTTTGGTTGATCACGATATCACGGGAAAGTGCCATGTGTCTCATTTAGTCAAGCCGAAGAGATGATAGAAATACTTTGATACATTTATCTAGTTTTAATATATTATGTAGCGGGTTACTAAAGCATTTATGAGATGCACATGCTTCAAATCAACAAAGATGTTATAATCTCGGTAGGAAAGGTGCTTGATGGTTAATGACAAAGCTGGCGACTGTGTTGAACGAACATGATTACCGATGGTTGAGATCCACGGTTTCCTGCCATCACATGATTAGAAGTTGCAAGGTCTTTATCGATTACAATATCGCGAGTGAGCACCACGTGGATTTCCTTGGCAATGCATAGTATAGTGGGCCCTTATTGCCATGATGGAGATCATGTCAGTTTGTTTTGAAGGCAGTCATTCGATCATCTGACCAAAGTGAAGGATCGACAGCTAGTATTTGAATCTGCATCAAATGAGATTACAAGGTTCTATTCTATAATTTCACATTTTTGTTTAGACCTCCTAGAGAACTAGAAACTCAAGATTACAACTACCCTCCTAGAGAACTGTGTTGAAGAGAGCCAAGATACAGACACCAGACAGATGGCATATAGGTCATTTGTAGTAGACAATGAATTTTGATATACAGAGACTCAGATGCATGTATTTTGATGGAGTAAATAAAGATATCTAAGTTGCGGATTAAGATTTTGGTATTAGTTGTTTGTTAAATTTATGCAGTTATTTGATTGTCTCCATTCTAATGCTTCTCTATTGTTTAAATTGATATAACAAGTTTATACTTAGTTTATCATTGTACATTTTCTATATATGTGTGATTTGATTTTTTGGTTCTCTAAAGTAGGGATTAAAATATTTTAATCAATCACAAAAATTGGGAAGTGTTACTTGGATTAATAAGAAGAATCACATTACTAGAATTTCCATTCTATCTCAAGAAGAGTTTGTCAATTATTCACTTGCACGTTTACACAAGTTGTAAACAATTTATGTGCCTAACAGTTTGAATTATTACCATTATTGAAATCCACATTTGTGGATATTTATTAGACTCCGTAAACCCAATAAGGTGCTAGTCTCCCCTTGTATTCTTTTATAATTTTCAATATTCTTATTTATTTTACACTTACATTTACAAATACACATACGTATGCATTTACTGTTTTCATTTATTTCTCATGTAGTTTAATAGTTTTATCAATTTCATATTATATGTGTTGAAGACTTTAGAATTTCAATTACATTAATTTATGGATATGGTGTATCTATAACACTACAAACCCATATGCTCTTTTTATTTACACTTGCATTTAGAAATACACATTTATATACATAGATATAGATTTCTTTAATGATATGTTGCATTTATTGTTCTAGGAGAGCATCCAGTAATTGCATTTACATTTACATTTAAAATACATATATATGCATACATACATACATACATATATGTGTGTGTCTGTGTGTGTGTCTGTGTGTGTGTATATAATTTATATTTAGTGTTTAGAAACAACCCATTAGGTCTGCACATGGATAAAAATTCATAAAATCAGATCTTCCGTACATATTTTGTTGAAACCTAGGCTTGAACCTCTCATTTCACATGCTTTTCTTCACAAAAACTCTTGAGGACAGTAGCCTTACCTTCTTTATTTCTCATCTTACGCCCTATTCATGCATCCTACAATTACAAAAATATACATGGGGCCTCTTACACAAGCTACAGTAATCATAAAAAGTGTAAGAGCCCCTTTATCTCATGTTTGGACTACAAACCCCTCAAAAATAGGGTAACCAGGTTGTATGCAAAGAAATTAAGCTTTCTAACTCAAATCAGATTCAAATCAAACCTAACACATATCTTCATGACCTGGAATTGATTTCACATCAAAATATGGCTGCATGTGACCGTACAGTGCTACATAACAAGAAAAATACAAAAATTTTGAAGAAAAAAATAGATTTTCGAATGTCAAGAGCTTGTATTTTAAATCCTAAACCATCAACAACCATTACAATGATAACTTTATTCCTTTTAAAGGCCTTTACACGTCAACCACTGAACAACCACCTCTACAACTAACTTTTTTATCTTTTATGATCACATGAAACATAAAACACACTAATTTCAAGGTTGTTAACATCACTATTGAAATGTTTTAATTTTTTGACCTTTCAAACATTAAAAAGTACATCATTAAATTAATTATGTAGTGGCATAAAAATTAAAAACATCATGAATTAATTATGTAACCACATAAGTCAAATATAATTCTATCGAGAAATGAATATCAAATAGATAATATAATCGCATAACTCATACATTTCAATGTTATTGATCTTCTTCTTCATCCAACTCTTTGTCTGTATCATCCGATCTAGATTTGACATTGTAAGGATTGGTCATATCATCATGATCATCATCGATATCAATTTCGATAATGTCATCATCCACATAGATATCATCTTCATGAACATTAACTCCTACATCATCATGATCTAGTTCCTCCTCTTCGACATCTTTGTCAGGGACATCATCAACTAATTATTGATCTTGATCATCATCTACATCATCTTATAGTTCTTTGATATCTTCTTATTTCACCATATTATACTTTACTGGCCTTCCTCTTGGATCATGTCTAACAACAAATGACCAACCTAGTTTACTTGGAACCTCTAAGTAAAATACCTGCTCACATTGGCTTGGAAAAACATAGGGATCATTTCCAGCTCACTCGATCAACCTTGTATTAACCACGGTAAATCCATTATCATGTTCAATAACAGTTCTCTTGGGATCATTTTCATTCAATCGTAGCCTGTACTATAGGATGATTAACAAAATTAATTTGAAGGACTTAAAGTCACACTCAAGTATATCATCCAAAATCCCATAGTATTGATTTTCTGAGACTTCTGGATGTATGCCGCTTCTAGATGAAACATTAGTCACCTGAAAGACTACAATTATACTAGAATCACAAGTTTTCTTCATGTCATCGAACATTTTAATTCAAAATTTATGACCATTGCACCACATAGCCTTGTGGTGTTTCACCTGCAATATGTTAAACATGTAAAAATTATTGCAATATCGTCAGTTGATAAACATATTTATTCTTGGCCAAATGTATGCAAAGAAAATAATCTCAACATATATATACATCAATATAATTGAAAATAATTAAATAATATGGGTGATTAATATATTTATACGTACCTGTTTATCTCTTAAACAATATGCTAAATCAATTTCCCTTTGTGTTACATTGGGATCTCCATTACGATGAGCTTCTTTAACCAATGAAGCCACACATTCTCATGTTAATGCGCGACCAGATTGTTGACATCGTTCAATCCATACCGTCATCCAATCAAGATTGTTTGTGACATACAAATGTAGTGCATCCCACTCTCAACCAACTGTATCAAAACAAATTGAAATTCACAAATGACATATAATTAGTTAAAAACCACAGTATATGACCTTAATTTATAATTTATGTATATTGAAGATTAAAAATTAAATAAGTACAATATACATAAAAACCATATGTAAAATGTATTCCAATTAATCTCCATGACCGTCTTATAATTACCTCTCACTTTTCTCAATCTACCTTTCCCCATCAGGTACTCCCCTTCGAAATTGTTAATGGAGTTGGGATCCCAAATGCGATCTACATGGATCTTTGTTGCAAACTTAGGAAGATATTCACTAATGTACACCATGGTCTAGTATACCATATATCCCTCCACCATAAAACCCTCAAGATGTGCTCTTTGTCTAACCAAAGCCTTCAAAAATTTCAAGTGCCTCTCAACCATCCACATTGACCTTTTGTGTACAGGTCCACACAATTCAATCTCCTCAACTTGGTGTATGAGGTAGTGTTCTTGTGCATTAAAAAATGTCGAAGGTAGACACTTTTGCATTTCACACATTAGACAAGGAATTTTTCTCTTCCAATAACTTATATCTTCTTTATGGATTTCTTTAGATGATAGCCATCTACAAGTGATTCAAGGCACAAATATATTAACAAAATTTAACAAAAATATATAGTATATTACATAACAAGTAAAAAGAATGGCAATTATAAGATGTATACAACGAATTGAACAAATATCGCTACTTACCTCATTTATTTTCCAAGATCATATATAACTTGCTTGACATTGTTTTCAAAGTTGTCTGGAGAGATAGAGGTAGAACTTACTACAATAATTATAAAATGATCTTTTCATTATTTTTCCAAAAGTAGTAAACATAATACACTGAAAAGTACATGCATTATACAAGTGTTTCTAATATACTAGAATAATTACCTTAATGAAGGTATGCCAATCATGCATTTTCATCCCTAATCCAAATTCACCTTTCTTTGTTATTATATTGTTTATGTTTGCAACAAATCCTGTGGGAAATCAAAATTTTCATATGAATTCTTTTATAGAATTGCTTTGTTGCTCCATTAATAACCAAGGAAGGGCACTTATATTAATTTGGTTTGCATCTCTATTTAATTGAATGAGATTTTTCATTGCATGATTGGCTTCCTGAATGGCACTACCAATTTTGATAATTTTTTCTTTTTCATGTCTTCCATCTAATATTTTCCATAGCATTTTTGTTATATTCTTTCTGATATGCATTTGTATCAAACAAATGCACAATTTGTAGCTGCTCATAGTAGGGAAACCTACTAAATTGTCTGGGATAAATTTTCAGTCTTTGTGGAAGCTGGCCATTAATGCCTTGACGACCTTCATGAAGCATATAAGTTAAAAAAATTAACAATGACAATCATTTTCAATTACAACATGAGTAAACACAACACAATATAAAAAAATAAATTCAAAACATATCATATATGATAGATAAACAATTTGATATGTTGTATAACCTTGGCGATTAATTCTATTATATTCCAACTTCCATAGGCGAGGTGTCATTCTTCGTGGTTTTGATGTAGTCTCTTCTTTCCCATTGAAAAGATGTTTTTCAGTAGTTCGATACTTATGATTTCTATGGAGGAAGTGCCTATACTCATCAAACACCTGCTTTCCTAAACTTGTTGAACGACGAGATTTCATCTTTGGACCACAAATTGGACATGCAAATTTCCCCTTTGTTTGAAGACCTGCAAGATCATATATAATTGGATTAAATATGTCAATTTTTATGATTATATATAATGAATAGATTATTTTAAAAACATGCATGATATCTACTTCATAAAATTAAATATTGTTAAAGTGCAGTCGGATGTTATAACATACCACAAAAATGTGTTAGACCTGGGGCATCATGAATTGTCATACAAACATTGCATGGAATTGAAATTGTCTTTGTCCTATTGGTTTAGAGACGTCATACATAATGACGTCATTCCATAACTTTAATAACTCATCGATAAGAGGCTCGATATATACATTCATATCTTTAACTTGGTACTTACCTAATTGAATGCACATAAAAATTACATAATTATTATAACCATTTTACTGCAATATATATAAGTTAATGTACATGACTATTGAATGAAAAAAATATAAGTCACTATGCAACAAATAAGACAAATGAGATGCTACTATGTTAAAGAAAATTGATGTAAACAAATACCTGGAACAATCATTGACAACATTATGTGCTCCTTCTTTATTGAAATCCATGGAGGAATGTTATTGTTGATAACAAAAATAGGCCACACTGAGTAAATAGATCTTAGCTCTCTAAATGGATTGACACCGTCCGCTCCCAATGAAAGTCTAAGATTACAAGGTTCTTTTTTAAAGTGTGGCTATTTTTCCTCCATGTCCCTAAATGCAAAACCATTTGTAGGAATTTGAAGAATGTCATCTCCACTTCTATTCCATGCATGGTAATCCATAAATTGTGCTAAGCTTTCACACCTAAATAATCATTACATACGTGGAATAATGGAAATATAATAAAGAACCTTACGAGGCACCTTTTTTGTTAGTTGATCTATTCGATATCTACTAATATGACATTCTAGGAATTCTATTTCAAATTCATGTTGTTTATGATATATAATATGATCATTGGGACATGCATCTACTGCTTGATACTCCATTTTGATATCTTTCATAATGCCAAATAAATCTTGGTATGAGCGAGGTAAAATATTTGATGGTGGTAACAAAAATTCACCAATCAATCTACAACAAAAAATAATTTGTTAATATAAAGAATATTAATGGTACATATTTCATCCTTTATTTACTAGTGATGAACTAACAACAATTAAAATAGATGAAAAAAGATGACATATATGACATACCTTAACATCTGTGAGATTGCTATGTTTGATAAACCATTCATAACCTTCAAGTTCAACAACAACAATACAACAAAGAGAAGATTTGTTTGGGAGCCTTCATAAAGGAGATCATATGCCTTCTCAAGTATAGGTAAATCATGAACATATCAAAGTCATATCGATCATCATGATCAGCTCTGCCACTAAATGTGTCATGGATCAATGTATCTATACCATCATCTTCAACTGTGTTTTCTGGTGCATGATCATCTTCTTCCATAGGATCATTAACTTCATCTTCGATATTCACAGCTCCATGTTCATCCGCTTGCAAAACCACATTCTTTGGGCCGTGATAATCCATATCATGTTCCCTAGGGCATCCCACCTTTATAATAATGATAGACACAAATAAAACATAATCATGATCAAGTGATTATATATATATATATATAAAATGTTAAAATGATATAAAAATTTATAAATTCAATCAATATAAACACATATAATGAACAACTTACCAATGGACGATCATCATGCCCCCCTTCAACCTGACCATTCTGCCTACAATGTTTCTCAGCTGTTGTGATTAAAATTTGTCTCGTCTTTAAACCCTTGCAATTATTGCAAGGATAATAGCATTTCCCATCACCCTTTCTTTTCAATCTAGCCCACAATCTATCAAGTGTCTCTTTATTTTTTTCTAGACTAATATTATCTGACATGATTTTTCTATACCAAGCTTGACTATTTAGATCTTCAAAAATATCAAACTCACACTCCAATAAGTTTTATTCATAGACAGGTAACAAAATCTAATAATTTTGATATTTTACACCAAAAAAATTTGGCATGCAACCACCCCTGCAAAAGAGAAGATAGTCTGAAGTTAATGACCCCCAAAAAAAATTTAAAATGCTAATTCCAAAAGTTATTAAATTCTGATTTTACTATGATTTCCAACCGTTAGACTCCTAAAATTGGAATATTGAATTTGATCCCAAACTTCCTACAACGATGGAGGTAGTGAGCTAGTAAGAGAAAGTGACCCATTCCTAAGGAGAAACAAGTCGGAATCATCATTGCTAATGTCAATACAAATTTATCCTTTTAGTTAAAGATGTAATGTGTCACTTCTTATGACGAGCTTATCCCTAGGGCCCTTAACATTGAGAGAGCCCTAATCACACAAGGAAGCACACACTAGTAGAATTTGGAAAATAAATGACTAGGTGACTAAAACTTTTAGTCACAACAACTAAAAATGACTAAATTCTGCTCATTTTTTGCAACTCAACTATAAATGAGTAAATAAATTACTAGTTTGGTCATTGATTAAAAATTATTTAGTCACACAAATAAATATAACTAAATAGTTAGTCATTTATTTCGTCACAATCCATTTGAATAAATCATTTAAGGAATCAAGAATATAGCCCACCAAAATACTCTAAAACTTTAATAAACATACCCTAAAACTTTTTCCAAAATCTTATTTTCAAGCGTAGCCCACCAGAATGGATTTTTCATTTTAATAAACATACTCTAAAACCTTCGTCAAAATATTATTTTCAAGCATAGACCACCAAAATGGAGAAGTGTTTTAGTAAAAAATGACAGAGAACGATGAGGAGATGTGTGTGAAAGGAGGCATAGGATTCATTGATGCTTATCTCATTCCTGCTCTCAACAAATCTTACATTGTTCTCGCTACTATTTGTAATCTAGGTATTTACTTGACATATATTTGCATAATCTCAAATTCCATCAGAGGCTTTTGAAGTATCAATGTATCCTATATAGGGTTTAGAATGATTTCTTTTAATTAAAAAAATAAATAAATGATGTATTTCCCTGTAATTAGATAATGTGGAGATCTCCTAAATCTACCCCAACACACTATCCTCTTTGGCACTGTATTCATTACTCCAGCTACTAGGGTTTTGCATGTGACATCTTTAATATCTTCATGATCATGGCTTTTAAATAGATCCCAGTCTTTGCTTTAATCCTTTTCATGGTAACCCTTGAGTTCCATAATCCTCCTTCAATATCTTCTAAGAATGTTGTCTTAAGCTAGACTGCATAGTATGCATATAAAGCAAGTCCTTCATACATGCCATTGTTCCAAACCACCACTCACTTCCTTGCTTAAAATGTTGCCTCCATAAGCACAATAGCATGTTTTAAAATCATGGTTGCCAGTGATTGACCATTAAGGTCACCACTTTCATCAAGATACAATGAGATTTTTTTCTTCAAACTCAAGGCATTATGCAAGATAACATTGTGAATTTTTTGTTGTGTACGATTTTTTTTTTTGCACGTTTATTGCTTTGCTAACTTCCTTTAAGACTAGGTATTGCACCCTCAACTACAATCTCAAATAGCTCACTCACTATCACTTGAAGATTGCTTTCATGAGCATCTTTCTATAAAATCAAACTATGCCCTATCAACTGCCTACTTACTATAGGGGACTCATTGTTTCATGGCATTATAGATCTTAAGATCCTTCAACCTTATTGACACTACTTCACAGTCCACAAGGTATTATTCACTATTCTCCAATCTTTGATGAGTCTCAAAACACTACTCAAACATGCAATCCACTACCTCCATTATACAATGGCTAAGAATAAACATTGAACCTATGATTACCACTGTTACTTCATTTGGACAGTCATTCCCTAATTACATTTTTCTTATCTAACACTACCAAAAGAATTTGAAAAACACTTAAGGTCAACAAGGGAGTAAGCAAACTCACTGTTAAAATCTCCATTTTACTATGCAAGGTTTGAGCTTTATTATCTTGTCACTACTCAGCGTCTTTTTAATTGTCACATCTCAAGTGACTGTCATTCTTCTTACTGTAGATTGCATTTACAAATGTCACTAAGCTACATAGTGTGCTTGTTATTGGCTACAATCTTTAGATTCCAAGATTTTGTTATTAGCTACAATGTCTCAATCTTTCTAGTATTGCAACCTCACTAATCTGGTAGAGTTAGTATTTATGTTTCTACGGAGGTCTAGGGTTTGTAGCCTAATTATGATCTTACCAATGCTTCTGTTGGTATTAAAAAACAACCTTAAATCTTGGGTCAGAAGATTAGTTGTCTTGACAGGGTTGTGGTATGATCTTGGATTGTATCCTAGAGTGTGTGGGAAGCTTGTGTTTGATCATTAAGGTATGTAAACCTAATCAAGGAAATGTATCCTATATAGCATGGGTCTTGTTTTAATAATTTCCATAATGGTTATTAGCAGATCGCATTATTATAGTTTGTGGTAACCCAATATTGCATTCAAGTATGTAAGAAAATTGGTTTGTAGTTTAAGCTATACACTTTTAAGTAACATTCATAAGGTTTAGAAAATATTGATCACTCTCTGGAATAGCCCATTAAACATGGGTTGTGCTTGAATGAACTACATAATTGATATAACACAACCACTCTGCATATCAACCAGAGCTATAGGCTCTTTATTACAGCAAGAGGTAATCACTCTTGGATCATGCTATAATTACATCATAACATGTTAAACTTGAGACAACCTGAATGCACCCAATGATGATTGACACCTACATTATACAACCTGAATTAACTACATTATATGAGTGCCTCCATTTCTATCACAACATAGCCACATTAAACTTGGGTCACACATGAATGCATCCTATATTTGTTATAGCACAATTGTGCCACATGACCAATAGAGTTATGGATCACATAATTACAGTCACAAAAATCTATTCCTTGGTTGTGATCTTATGGTGATTCCACACAAAAAAATCTAGACATGAAATTCTCAAACCCTAAACCTCTAAAAATGAAATCTGATGAGATGTTGCTTTAAAATATGATTTTCAAACCTGGAACTACAAATCTGACTTCACAATTGAATTTTGCAAAAAGACAATGACTACCCTCAACCTGGTGATATCTTCTTGATTTTTTTCTGATTTTTCCCAAGAAAATCGTCTTTAGTTCTCCACAAACTATCTCAAGTAGAGAAAATTCACAAGTATAGCAAAACACTGTCGCAATAAATCAACGAACTCACTTTTCTTTATGTCGGCCATAATTTGATTTTTTTCTTATTTTTCATGTTTGTCGAAATTTTGACGAAACTGCTAGTCAAATTTTCGACGAAACTCAAGTTCGTCAAAATTTTGACGAATGTCAGGGATAAACTTTTTAAAAATTGAAAATTACAATTCAAATTTTACAAGCACCTGACAATACATCAAATTATGTATATTTCATTAGAAATTTTTGTCGGATTTTGTAGTCAAATGAGTTAGTGTTTGTAAGAAGATAGTGATGCATAACAAACACAATGCCATTTCATTGTGAAATTGACAACTAATACAACCAAATAGCCATCACTCTTTCACTATGCAAGGTACAAAAGAAATAAATCAAGCCCACAGTCATAGAGCAATGGTAAAGTGAAGCTCAAAAGGATGAGATTAATCAAAAAATGGAACAAGTATTGTCTTTATTGAAGACACATTCAGAAGCTGTAAAGATGCATTTCCTCATAAGAGAATACACAAGAGAAAAAAATAGATGCACACCCACAATTTGCACCAAAAAGAATAAGCTTGCAGCCTATAGGAAAGGAGAACCCCTTAATGGTCACTAGAATGGAAACAACTGAGCTCAAAGCCTGTGGCCTACAAAAATATTAAACCCTTGAGTGCTTCCATAAAGGGAGAAATGCAATAGTAAAAGAGGAAACCATGGCCTATATAGGCTTATGGAGAATCAAAACACTTTTAATTTTTTTCTGCAAATGATTTCTACAAATGAGCTTAGGCTCGAAGTTGAGCAAGGAAAAAATAAACACCCAAATGTTCAAGATAGAATCCAAGTGTAGAGCTAAATATTTGGAAAATAAAAAGGAAGTTGCGGCCTGAAGAAAGAAATAAAGATTTATCTTCTTTCTTTGTTGCCAGCAAACACAAGATGCAGAAGAGTGCACTTACCACATAGTCTCCATTAGAAGAGCTCCATATCTCACAATCACCACTAAATGTTCAAGCAAACCCTTATGGTGGTGGCGGTCACCTAGCCAGAGTCTCAAATGTGAAGAATGAGAGAGATTTTGGGGTTTGAGGCATTTTTCTTGTGATGCCCTAGCCCGTGTTTTATGAGGTTTTTGGCTATCTTTTAAGAAGAAAATCATTTCACATAAAACATAACCGAGGTCTATGACTTTAAGTCAAAATACTTAATCATTATTGAGGAGCCCGTGAGTTTGAAGATGGGTTTTGGGAGTCATAAGGGTAATAATATTGCTTTTGAGATTATCATTTGATTGTGAAACCTTAACACATGCAAGATTCAATCAAATAATTAAACACCAAGGCATGTGCTTTTGAGAGGGAAGACAAATAAGAGTGTGATATTATTGCATGTTCTAGTGGAGTGGTTCCTTGTGTCTTTTGCATGATTTTAGACAAAATAAACTATGTAAATAAATATTAAATGTAATATTTTATAAATTATCTAAGTATTTTCCATGTAATGCATGAAAGGAAAATTATTACATGACACATATTAAAGTAATCATAATTGATTATCTTTAATATTTAATCAAACAGTTACCTTTTCCAAAAAATCATGCAAGAAACACAAGTGAAGTAGAACTGAAATTTTTGGGAGTCATCTGGAGTTCCATTATTGGTTTTGAGTCAAACTATAGTGCTTTCTAAGTTCTCTTTGATCAAACTGATCATGAGGGAGAGTTTACAACTATTTGAGCTCAGTTTTCTTTAGTTGTGGGCCCCCTTTTCATGGGTTTTCATCTTTGCTCATGGATGATAAATTCAAAGATATTTTCACTTTTAGTTAGCTGCTTGTGCCACCTCTTGGCATCTTGGAGTTACCTATTGTATATATTGAAAAATACTTAGTCTTTTTCCTTAGTTCTTGCTTCTTTCCTTTTCATTATCTAAAGAGAGATTGATCTTGTAACTCACTTTTTTATAGTTATTAATATATACAACAACTTTTACAAGTTACTTAATATTTTTACTTGTAGTGTTTCCTTCAATTTTATTATTGCAATTAAGTGTTTACCTTCTCAGATTTAGGTTTTTTTCCTCTATTAATGATTTGGATGCAAATTTAATGAGTTTTAAATCTTAGAACCTTTAAATTTATGTCTCATTAATGGATGCATGTACATAGATGCATGTTTAGCCATAGGTCATAGATTGTGCTAAACATTTATCTTTCCCTTTAGGTTGTGAAAGCATTATTTTTCCTTCATAAAGGATAGATTATCAGGCCTTTTTGTGAAACATTTATGTGTTTAAACTATTTATTTTGAGTTGTGAAAGCATATTTCTATGAGAGATAGTTGTGAATCATTATACAAGCTTTATTTCCATTTAGGTGCATCACCATAGTTTAATTTTTAGTTTATGCATTCATTTCAAAGCCTTTCTTCCCTTTTCCTTCAAGAAATCATTTGTTCATTAGAAAATCATAAGGGAACCAACCCATAATCTAGAGATTCATCTTCGCCATGAGGATACCCACAGGATCGAAGATGTTTCCATGTTTCATGAGATTGTTGAGCATATAAACTTGGCATCTGAGTGCAATCTTTATGAAAATAGGACCAAAACGTGTAGTGGACACTTTTTGTTCCCCCATCTTGATGCACATGCTCTATGAGTAAATGCACCAAGATGGTGCACAAAAGGGGGTAAAAAATGGCCACTTTTTTTTCAAATCAGCTAAACTTGAACTTGGGGGAGTAATTTTAGATTCATACACTCAAAATTTGAAGATTCCAAAAGAACAAAAAATGTAGTACTCTGAATCTAGTCTCTAGAATACTAATTTTTTTCAAAAAATAGATAACATTAAGAGGATAAAATGCTTTGTGCACAAAAAAGTGTTCATGTTTTTTCAACAAAACATAGCATAGTGTCTAGTCTGTGCCCCTCAATTTTTTTAGTTGCATTTAATATTTTAAAAACCCCACTAGTAGAAATATAATTAAGAGTGAGTAACAAAAGTTGTATATTTTTTGTGATTTTTTATTGCATATTTTTTTATGACTTTTCAAAGTGCATGCATCGTGAAAATCAGGTCACTGAGCATGTGTGTCACATACCTCGCACCAAAATAATCAAAAACATATTTTTTTCCAATGTGTAAAGAATGAAGTGTAGAAAAATATTATATATATATATATATATATATATATATATATATATATATATATATAAACAAGTAGGTCAAAAGTTATTAAAAAAAGTCAATACATATCTCTAATAAGTATGGCAACATTAGGAAACTTTAGTGAAAGAAATTTAAAATAAATATGTTAATGTAGTTCAAATGTAAAAAATATATGGTCAGAAAGCTTAAAATACATGTGAAATTATGGTGGTAATTTTACTAAGATTTGGTTTATAATGTGTAAATCTAATGATGAGAAAGTTGAGAAATGAAATGGAGAAAAAAATCACATCAAAATGAGGTAAATGAACCATCCAAGCCTAAGGCTTGTCATCCAAACCTAAGTACAAACCAAAATGGATACGTGTTTAGTACAAGACAAAATATGTAGGTGTTTTATTCAACCAAAATACATATGTGTTTTGTGCAAGCCAAAAAATGCTCATGTTTTGTGCAAGCCAAAATATGCTTGTGTTTTGTGCAAGCCAAAATAGACTTGTGTTTTGTGCAAGCCAAAATACACTCATGTTTTGTGCAAGCCAAAATATGCTCATTTTTTGTGCAAGTAAAAATATGCTCATGTTTTGTGAAACCAAAATTGTGCAAGCAAAAACATGCTCATGTTTTGTAAAATCTAAAATATGCTCATGTTTTTTAAAAGCTAAAACACTCTCATATTCTTTAAAATTAAAAACATGCTTGTGTTTTGGCCTACACTAAAAGCATCATGTTATTGAATCTAAATTTCCATCTCTCTCCCTCCACCTTTGTCTCTAACTCTCTCTACATCTCTCTCTATCAATATTCCTCTCTTTGTGCCTCCATCCCTCCCCCAAAAATCTCTCTATCCCTCTCTCTCCCTTGAAATATTTGTATCTCTCCCTACCTCTCCATCCCTCCCTCCTCCCATTTGTACTCTTTTCCTAAAATATCTCTCTATCTCCCTCTCTCTTTCTCCCTATTTCCCTCCTTCCTTTTCTACGTATTTTCTCCCATGTATCTCTTTGTATCTATGTACCTAACTCTCCCTATCTCTATCTCTTTTTTCTCCCTATCTACATCTCTCCCTCACTCTCTCCCTAACTCTCTATACTTCTCTATCTCTCTGAATACATCTCTATCCAAGTTATAATCCACTCATGTTTCTAGGAAGAAAATGTCTCCCCCATGCTCAAAAAGTCATCTTCATAGGAGAAAGTGTGTTATAATTTTCTCATGTTCCTATGAAGATAAAAATCCTCTTTGTATCTCTCTCCATATTTCTTTCCCTCCCTCTCTTTGTCTCTCCCTCCTTCTATATCTCACTCCTCCATATATCTCTCTCTAATGTGGTCACATTTCTATGAAGAATTTAGAGTTGAGGGTTTATATTTAATGATTGAGAGAATATTATGTTAGAACACAATGATCTACTGAAAGGGGGGTGAATTACTAGATATAAAAACTTTTAGACTTGAAACCTATTTGCAGAGACAACCTTACAACCCAAATGTGTAGATTAAAACATAAACCAATGCAACAACCACATGCACATGAAACAAAAACTCATAACACCAGATATACGTGGAAAACCCAAGATCGGAAAAACACAGTGAAAAAAGTTGCTTGAGTCTACTGCTCAAATCTAGCATCACAAATAAAATATCTATTACAAAGTTTAAGACTGCAACCCAAGGAAGCTTCAACTCCCTAATTTAGAAACTAAAACTTCAAGGATGCTACTACACCCTATTTTAGGAGCTACAACTCAGTTCAATGAGGCTACAACCTCAACAAAATTACAATTTCATATATGTGAGTACAATTGGATTCTACTCAACCTAAAAATGCACCATTACATTCAATGAATGGTTATACACTATGCAGCTTACACTAGTGTTACTGAAGTTGCACTCTCAGCCACACTCCCTTGAATGAAAAACCTAGATAATTATCTGTGTTGAGTTTAGGTCACACATATGTGCTTTCAATATTTACACTTGTACATCTCTCTCTCTCTCTTCTACATTTTTTTCAGATCCCACACTTCAACATTTTTTTTATTGTCTTCTTTCTCTCCTCTCAATTGATCTACAATATCTTCCTGAAGATTCACACACTACCATCTAGATATTCTCAAATCTTCTACTAGGGTTTCCTTCACTTGGAAACTTCACCAACAAGCTATCTCTTCATTAAGCCACACAACATTTATTTTTAATACAAAGAACTTTCTTTGTTCTCTCTGTCAAATCCTAAAATCTGATTATGCATTTAATTCTCTCTTATGATCCTTCAATCTGATTTTGATCTCAATCACTTCTGTAATATATTTTGTTGCCTTCAAGATCAAATCTTCATTTTATTGGTCACTCAGGTAGTTAGAAAAATTAATTCTTTCTCTTGTGTCAGTTTGTAGTCCAAACCTTCATTCACACTTGTCATAGTCATTTTAGATCTCTGCATTTGAAATATGTTCATTGATCTTCTGCTTTCGCGCCCTGATAATGTGCTTTCCATTCATTGTCACAACTTTAAATGATGATCATTTGATAAGCGGTTGTTTAGATCTCCTCTATTAATCTATCATATCCCTCTATCAGAGAGACACATACTACAGTCCTACCAATGTCCATTGTTCTATCTAATGAGAACCACCTTCAAGTGCATGGGCCCACATGCCATCTATCTTCCATGTCATCACCGCCTAATTTGCAACAATTATGTGAATTTTCACACCAAGCAATCATTTGTCACCACCTGTTAGCATTCGTCACAATCAGGTCCCACTTGCTTCTTTCCTTATCACTCTATTGGAGGGACATCTTTTAGACTACCACTGATACATCAAAGTCACACCGATGAGATAGCCATCAGGTTATTGATGAGACATCTACTCCACTCCCATCGATATAAGGTTGTCTCGCTGATACCATTCGTTGTTGTAGAAAAATGGTCCCAATGGTGTCATATCACTACATGTCACCATCCACTGTCATTTCCTTCCACATGTCATCCTATCATTCACTCTCTGATTGCATGTCATCCTTTCCTTATGGGGTCCCATAGTCACGTCAACATTATTGGGTCCTGCATTCAACATCATACTCCTATCACCCTATCATTGGGACTAGCACCATAGTCCTGGTGATATCATATTGTCTCACCAACGGGTAGGTCATCGAGTTGTCGAGGAGACATCCTTCAACGTCTTTCCAACACCACTCTGTCACATCGATGGGAAGGTCATCATTGCATCAAAGGGACTGCCTTAAGAGTCGTATCGATGATGGAATGTCACTCTAATGAAAAAACTTGATGACTTCATCTGTCCACCTCATTTCCATGCCACTGCTCCGTAATCCACAACAAGGATGTGGATTACCGTTCACCCAATCTTGTCACGCCATGCATCTATTTGGTCATCATCTATCATCTCATACCTTAGTTGGGTCCCACCAAGAAATCTTAATGTATCATTGTGTCAAAGGGACATCCAAATGAAGTCCCATAGAACCCTTCTTATCACTTTGACAAAGTACACACACACCGTCGGGGTCCACACTTCACTTTTCTTTGTTGAGTGGTAAGTTAGGCATGTTCCTTAAAACACTGCCAACCTTAAAGCACAATCTTCATAAGTTCATCAAACTGGACAAAAAACTGCCAACACTACAGGGCTGGGAGTTACCAAAACATAGCAAAACACCACCTGAGTTAGACCACATGCCAAAAATACCACCAAAGCTATACTTAATCAAAATCCTTGAAGCGGTAATTTAGAGAAACTTAGAAAAATTACTCCCAAGATATGATAGCTGAATTTTTCTTTTCTAGCACTCAACGGACTATCAAGGGGATCAAAGAAACTGTCCCACTGAAGCACAAATATCTCGTCGATGAGGCATGTAGACACTCCCAACCTAGAAAATGGGGTCGTTCACTTCACAGAATGAATGACATAAGTTGTTACTTATGTGACCTGCAACCTGTAACACCAAGTCACCGACGAAATAGAACTTGCTTGAACATGGTGACTAAAATTTCTTCACATGTAAGGTTTAACTAATAAACCCTATACCAAGAGCATGAAAAAATAAACATTGAAATCTCCATTGACATCAGGACCTGCAAAATACCTTTCTGGAAAGCTCTCAAGAAACCTAGATAGAATCTAGCATTAGTTTTCACATAAAAACATCTAGAAATCATCATCACTACAATTTTTCTCATACCCTTGTCATCAATGACACATATTGATCCTTTTGACATCAATGAAAAAACGTATCCAACAATCTCCCCCTTTGGCATTGATGGAAAAACCTACTGCTTAACCATGCAAGTAAACATCTTCTAGATTAGCATCTGTAACATCTTCCTCACAACCTTGCTCCCATGCTCGGTACTCTTCTCCCCCTTTGACATCAATGGAAAAGGGCATACTCCTTCTGAAAGTATTCTCCCCCTTTGACCAACAGTGCAAAGAGAAAGACAACATTGAAGTCCTCAAATATGCAACCATCAAGTCATTATAAATTTGTACAACAAGCTTACCTGACTTGATCACACTATCCTTGTCCAAGGATAAGAAATAGTTAGTGAAACTCCCCCTAAATTTATGCTCTATCACTAACATTTAGTGATATGATGTGGGAGAAACCACTCCCAACTGTTGCCTAAGATATTCAAAATGCTTTATGGGAAGAGGCTTAGTAAATATATCAACTACTTGTTCCTTTGTAGGAACATACTCTATACTAACTTCTCCATCTACAACCTTTTCTCTGATGAAGTGATACTTGATTGATATATGTTTAGTTTTGGAGTGCATCATTGGATTCTTTGATATATTGATGACACTTGAATTGTCACAAAGAATAGAGATAGGCTCACTGTACTCTACCTTGATGTCCTTTAATGTCTGCTTCATCCATAGGAGTTGAGTATAGTATGTAGTTGTTGCAACATATTATGCTTTTGTTGTAGAAAGAGTGATATATTCTTTCTTTTTACTCATCCAAGAAACTAATATGTTTCCCAAAAAGAAAGCTTGTCCACTAGTACTCTTTCAGTCATCCACACTTCCTACCTAATCTACATCTTTGTATGTTGTTAAAGTGAAATATTTGCTTTTGGGATACCATAAACAATAGTCAATAGTGCTTTTGATGTATCTAAAGATTATTTTCACTACATTGACATGTGATTCTTTTGGTGCTGCCTAAAATCTAGCTACCATACAAACTGCTTGCATTATATCAGGCCTAGATGTAGTTAGATATATTAGACTTCCAATCATAGATCTGTATGTAGTCTAATTTACATCAGGTGGCTCATTAGATTTGCTCAATTTGCAGCCTGTAATCATGGGTGTACTAACTGGCCTATTGTCTTCCATGCCAAATTTCTTGAGCATTTCCTTAGCATATTTAGTTTTAGATATAAATATCCCCTTTTCTGATTGTGCTATTTGTAGACCAAGGAAAAATGACATCTCTCCTAACATTGGCATTTCAAATTCCTCTTGCATGTGAGTAGCAAATATCTTACACATTTTATCATGGCTACCACCAAATATAATGTCATCTATGTATAATACCACAACAATCATGTGCTCACCTTCAGATTTAAAATAAATATTGTTATTTGTACATCCTTTCTTGAATCCTTTTTGTTGCAAGTACTGATCCAACCTTGAATACCAAGCCCTTGGGGCTTGCTTCAAACCATACAATGCTTTTCTCAATCTGCATACATAATCATCATCCTTTGATAGCTAAAAAACCTTTTGTCTGCTCAATATATACTTCATCTTCAAGGTTTCCATTTAGAAACACAGATTTGACATCCATTTGATATACTTGAAATCCTTTCTACATAGAAAATGCAAGAAACATCCTAATAGCTTCTATTCTTGCAACTAGAAAAAAGTTTCTTCAAAATCAATACCTTCTACTTGAGCATATCCTTTGCATACTAACCTTGCTTTGTTCCTAACCACTACTCCATTTTCATTCAGTTTATTTCTAAATAACCATTTGGTGCCTATTAAATTCTTTCTTGATGGTCTAGGGACCAATTACCAAGTTTTATTCTTTTCAATCTAATTGAGTTCCTCTTCCATTGCTTTTAACCAACTTTCATCCTTACTGGCTTCATCAAAGCTTTTTGGTTCAATCTTGTTGCAAGAATGGAAAAGGAATGAAGTGTTGTGATTGATGTCATTCAGTTAGCTAGTTATGTCAACTAGCTAGCTAGTTATCTATTAGTTGATGTTGATTTCATATGTCGAGGATATTGAGAAAATTTTGTTAAAATAAGGTTGGTTCTGGTGCTTGTGAACTATGTTTTTTTGTGTGTTGATTAAGGTCTGGGAGAATTGTTGTTGGTCCAAATTTATCTTTGATGAAATATTATGGCATATGGTTCAAGAGTTGTGTTTCCCTGGTTCTATTGAAGTTGGTTTTGACATTTGGATGTATCAAGCTTAATTGATCTATGTGTTTTATACAAGTATGACCGACCATGTGTCAAGCACTACTTTTGAAGCTAATGAAGCGTGTTGGATCTATTATGGATCCCAGTGAAGCATTTTTTTGGGCCACCCTCATTCTAATTCCAACCTAGGATGTTTGGTGCTAACCTAATATGAAATTTCAAGTTGGATGGCCAACTTTGTATCTTTTCAAGGTTGGAGATAGTATAAATATAGAATGTGCTAGCGATGGAAATTATACATAAGAAAAGAAGGAAGATAAGTGAAAGAGAATATGTGACTTTGATGCTATTCTTAAGGTGTGTGAGTTAAGTGTGTGGTTGTTCAGTGCAAATCTTAACACATAGTTTCTGGATGTAGTGAGCAGAAGGAAAACTCTATCATTCATGCAAGTTGATCAATGATTGTGGTGGAATCTTCTTTACATTGGGATTGTTGTCTCTCTGTAACAAGTCTTCTTTGTATTCTTTGTATCTCTATGGCAATGAGCCCTCCAAGTTGTATCCCTGTGGACAGTGAGTCCTTATTTCAGGCAGTGGGCCTTATTTCAAGCAATGAGCCTTATCTCAAGCAATGAGCCTTTTTTTAATCATTTTTGATTTTCTCTATAGTGTGAGTTAATCCTCACCATGGTTTTTCCTTCATTGGCTTTTCCATGTAAATTTGGTGTTATTTTGTTTTAACACTTGAATTTGATGGTTAATCACTTAATCAGTTTACATGTTAGTTTCGGTAATTGAATTTAAGGTTATAATTTGTGACAACTAATTCACCCCGCATCTCAGTTGTCCTATCCAACAATCAGTATCAGAGTTTGGTTCCTTGGTGAAGATTTTAATGTCTTGAGGAAGGTTTAGGATGGCTAACGAAAATGGTATTTGATTATCTGAGGTTTGATGGAACTAACTATAGTATCTAGAAAGTACTGATGGAAGAATATCTCAAGTATTGCAGATTTGATGTAGAGAAAGCTAATAAGAATCCCTACACTCCTTTTGCAAATGGTTCGATTACAACTGAGAAAATTAAAGCACATGAAGCAAATAACAAGGAAAAGTTCATCTTGAAGAATAGTTTGGTACATTTCAAGTTGATTAAGGTTTAGAATTTGAAGACAGCTAAGGAAGTCTAGATGATTTAGAAAGAGCACACGATATTGATGAAAGGGTAAAAGAAGCAAAATTACAGAATTTGGAAACACAATTTGATATTTTACATATGACCAAAGATGAAAATGTTAAAGATTATGTGCAAAGATTGGATGAGGTAGTGGATGGAATGCGATCTCTTGGTGCTACTATAAATGAAACCAGAATTGTAAAGAAGATTCTGAAAACTCTTCATGATGCTTATAGTGAAAAGGTGAGTGCTATTGAGAAGACTATTTATTACAAGACATGTACTAAGGCTCTGTTGTTAGGATTCTTGACATCTTATGAAATGAGGAAGCCGAATCTAAGAAGTGAAGGAAAAACAAAAATTTCTTTCAAAGCTACAAGAACTGAAGATCTAGATGAAGATAACTTTGAAGAAATCAAGGCTGACTTTGTAAGAAGATTGAGAAAAGTATCTGGTAAGTATGAAGGTAAATTTCCCTTAAAATGTTTTAGTTGTGGAGAGATTGGTCACTCCAGAAAGAGCTAAGAAGAATAAACAAATATATGAGAAAGAAAGGAAAGGAAAAAAGATTAGCATAACTTAATATGTTAATGAGAATTCTAGTATTTTAGATGAAGATTTAAAATATGAAGATCTAGATGATAATGAATGCTTGCTATTGGTGATTAAAGATGAACATAATTCTACTAATTCAAAAAGACAATCAAAGGAAAATCCTATAGAGAAAGAGAAAGAGAAAGAGAAAGAGAAAGAGAAAGAGAAGGAGAAGGAGAAGGAGAAGGAGAAAAATGAAGGTACAATTATCTTTGCCCTACATACTAAACAAGAAAATAATTTTTGGGTAGTTGATAGTGGTTGTTCACATCCCATGACTGGTGACAAGAGTAGGTTTGTGAAACTTGAAAAATATGATGGAGGTCTGGTTATGTTTGGAGATGATACTGGTGCTAAAATCTATGGGATAGGTTCAGTAAGTTTTGATGGAAAGCATCATACTGATGATGTCTACTATGTTAAGGGTTTAAGGAATAATCTGTTGAGCATTGGTCAAATGTTCAGAAAGGGATATGATCTTGTGTTTAAGGATGAGAAGTATGAGACTGGGAAAGGATCTAGAACTTTGACTGCTATAGGATGGAAATATGAAGGGAATATTTATCAACTTAAAGGTGTTGATGGACGATGTTTAATGACTCAGATAAATGATATTTGGTTATGGAACAGGAGAATGTGTCACATGAATTTTGATAACATGGAAAGGATTAGTAATATTCAAGCCATGAGAGATCTACTGAGAATTACAAAGCTTGTAAATGCTATCTGTAGAAATTGCTAGTTCAAGAAACAAGCAAGAAACCATTACAGATTAAAGGAACAATCTACTACTGGATTACTTGATTTGGTTCATAAAAATATGTGTGGTCCTATGAGAGTGAAAAGCCTACTTGGTGAAAGGTACTTTGTTCTTTTAATTGATGATTATTCTAGATATACATGGGTTACATTTTTAAGAGAAAAATCAAAAGCATTAGATAGATTCAAAGCGTTCAAGGCTATGGTTGAAAATGAAGTGAGTTTGAAGATAAAATGCTTGAGATCTGACAGAGGTGGTGAATTCACCTCCCATGGGCTCAATATGTTTTGTGAAGTAAATGGAATAAATAGATAATTATCTGCTTTGAGAACTCCTTAGCAGAATGAAGTTGTTGAAAGGAAAAATGGAACAGTTCAAGAAGCTACTAGGTCAATGATCACTGAATTCGGATTACTAGAAAATTACTAGAAATAAGATATTCACACTGTTGTGTATGTATTCAATCGATTTCAAGAAAGAATAAATAGTAAAAAGACTCCCTATGAGCTATGGAATAAAATAATTCCTACATTTAAAAAATATTTCAAGGTATTCAGAAGTAAATGCTACATCAGAAGAGATGAGGAAACTTTGGGAAACTTTGATGCAAGAAGTGATGAAGGAATATTTCTTGGTTACTCTACTAAAAGAAAGGCATATAGATGTTTTAACAAAAGATTGAAGAAGATTGTGGAAAGCTTGAATGTGAAGGTTGATGAAACAATGAACTCTATTGATATTGATGGATATGTGTCTGATGAACATGACTATGCAAGAATAGAAGAAATTGAAGAAGAACATGATAGAGATGAGTAGAAAGAGCAGAATGAAAGAGAAGAAGATGCTCCAGTAATGCCCCCTAGAACACTGAAATATGTATAGAAGAATCATTCAGAAAGTCAGATTATTAGAGATTAAAAAAGGGTGTATTAACTAGAAGCAATGTTGACGTTGAAGTAAATTTGTACTTCTTTGAAATTGAGCCAAAGTCAGTAAGAGAAGCCTGTGAGGATGAACATTGGAAGGAAGCAATGAAAGAAGAAATTTTGCATATTGAAGAGAATCAAACTTGGGAATTGGTTCCAAGACCGGTGTTGTGCAGTTTTCATACACACGCCCCACTGAAAAGCAAGGACCCTCTTTTGCTTTCATTTTGGTGTCTTTTGGCTCTTTTATTTTTGGATTTGGTCACTTTTGGATGTCCTTGGATTTTCATCTTGCTTACACAAATAATCCCCTAAGTTGTGCATTAAAAATCTTAAGTTTTGGATAAAACTCGAGTTTTTCCTTATCTTTGGGAATTTCCATTTTGGGCAAAATTTCTCGGCTTTCCTGAAGGTTTGGTGAAGAGATTTCAACGTTGTAGTTTAGAAAATCTGGCCCTTCATTGAATTCCACCTAGACTTGATTTCTCTGAAATTTTGTCGCCTCGTCGGGTTTCCGGGTTTTGTTCTAGCCTATCTTGTCGATGCATTAATGCACTATGGTAAAATTTTTGTGGTGAGTATTTGGTTGATTTTAAGGAATTTTGTGTAATTTACTTTCATCGTTTGTTATCTGCTGCCTTGAGAGTCTCTGGTATTTGGCGATTTGTTGCTTGAATTGCTCAATTTTTGGATTCGGTGATTGGATTTCTTGTGCTATTGTTAAAGTTGCTTGCTAGGGCATCAAAGTTTATCACCGGTCACTCCTACAGCTGAATTTGATTTGTTCATGGTATGTAGCTATGGTTTTTCTCTTGAATGATTGATGTTTGTGATGCTTTAATGTTTTGAATGCATTTGGAGCTTGAATTTGGTGTGCTTGGTGATTGAATGTTCAAAACTAGGGTTACATTTGGCACTTTTGTGAGTTCTTAGGGCCCAGTTCATACCTTCCCCTAGTTAGCCAATTAGTTGTGGGGGCAAGCATTCTTAGATTGCACAGGTTCATACCTGACTCGGTGTAATGTTGTTCTAGTTTTATTTGACTTAGGATTTCTCTTAGGAGTTTGGTTCGATTAATGACTCTGAGCCAATTCATGAGCTCCCCTATGATTTCATTTTCCAATAACTCATTTTATCATGTGCCATGCAATCTATCTTGAGTTGTACCAAAGACAAATGAGCTCAATCCAAGCTCAACCTGAGCTCATCCCTATGTTCATGGCAGAAGTTTAGAAAGTCAAACTTAGGGTATCATCAATTCATAGCCAATCATCACCAATTCATTCTTGAGAAAGTTGAGAACTTATGAGGATTAATAGAAGACATGAAAAAAATTGGTTTCAAGCCTGAAAGTTTCAAAGTTCTGATCATTTGATTGTTCTAGGCGAAGATCATATGAAGTGATGTTTTTTGGGATTTCAAGGTCTTCACAGAATTTCCGCATCCTCAGAATTCCTAATTTTCCTCATCCCTTCATTTTCCAGGGTATGTGCCAAGGGCTCAAAATTTCCAGTTCCTTGTGGAATTCGTTTCTTGACAGATTTTCCCAGATTCTCCCAAAGACTTTGCAATGTTGAAGAATTTGAAAGATGAATGAATTTAATGTTGAATCTTTGGCATCTTATGATTGATATTGACAATTTAAACAATGTTGTATTCTTTCCTTTCATACTATGATGATCAACTGATGAAATTTGTGCTCAATCAGTTAAGTTTGCCTGACATGGAATTTCCCAGAATTCCTCTCTAGCCAGTTTTCCCAGGATTACTCAAAATCCTAGATTTCTTAATACTTATGCTTTATAATTGATTCAAAGGGATTCTATCATGATTTTGAACTGATGCAATGATTAATATCTATCTATGATTGAATAACCTTGGTTCTAATATTATGAAGATAATTTATGATGGTATTTTGTTGGATGCACGTTGAATCTAGTAGGGCAGTGGTCGAGAAGGCTAAGTGTAAGCATACAAATCCAAATGTTGAGGGATCTTCTATCTCTGAGGCAGAGAGGATCAAAATAGATATAAAGAGTAGGGTTCTAGAAATCAAGTTGACCTCCATATGGTCAGAGGTCACTGATACCAATGTGGGTCAGTGGGACTATGAAGAATTTAAGGCTAGGATGGCACAAAAGGATCCTCTACTGTTTGCGAATCAAGATTGGCACATGTAGCTGGATTCCCTCCTACAGTTCAATGCTACAAGCTGGTGCTAGAATGTGCTAGACATTATGACAGGAGCACCTAGAGAATAATTGGCCCTCAGGGAAGAATATTAGCCAATCTTAACCCTATCTCTATAGCACAAACTTTTGACATTCCTGATAGGTCCCATGTGGTGACCTTTGACATAGAAATGGCTAAGAAGTACTATGAGGATGAGACTATCAAATCACAACAAGTTATTAATTCCTGGCTAGAGAAGCCTAAGTCTCATTTCTCTAAATTTCCAAAACAACTGTATAGGAAAAAATTCAAGCCAAAATATTATGATGCAATCACATTACTTAGCAGAGTCATGGGCTTGAAGAGTGCAGGATTATTTGAAAATTGGATGTTTCATGTCATTGTGAGGATGGAGAAAAATATTGATTACCATTGGGCAGGCATTATAAGTGCAATTATACATGAACAAATGTGCAACATGCTACAAAAAAAGACCTTCACAATGACCTCTTACTTGGTCTATGCATTTGCAAGGTTTCATCCATATAAAGGGTTGAGTACAAGGGGTGTGTTTGGAAAGGATGTGATTTATGAAGTATACCCACAACTACATTTAGGAATCCCAAGCTATAGGAGGGTGAATGATGCACTTACCATACACATAACCAGGCTACTTCAAGGTGTAGAGCACATCCTGATATCAGACTAGGCCAAGGAATAAATCAAGATGTTTGGAGCTTGGTTCATCCAATTCCCTACCTTCTCATACATTAGGATAGATGGCTTCCAAAGAGCCCCATACAAACTTCCTAGGTACCCCATAGATCACATTTTACTATTGAAGGTCACAAGGAAAATTTGTGATTTTGATGCAATAGTCAAGAAAGATAAACACAAGAGAGGGTTTGGTAATGATTTCCCTCTCAAGATAGGTAGTAATGAGGCCTGACCCTCTATAAATTCAGCACATGCTTCTGAGGAGGAAATGGGAACTTTGGGTTCATCTTTTCATTCCAAGAGATCCAGATTTGATATAACTAGTGAAGCCCAGAGGAAAGCTAGTAGGGAGTATAGTCATAAAGATGACATAGAATATTATTGGGCCAACAATAAAGATGAATTTGAAGTTAGGAAGAAGAATTTCTCTAGGCTTTCAGTTGATGTAGTTAGATTGTATAGTGTCAAAGTCATTCCTGATCAGATTGAGGATGATGGAGGCTTGATTTAGAGTCATGACTATGATCCTGTGAAGGAAAAACTGATAGGGGAAATAGACTGGCTAGAGGAAGAGAAGACTGAATTAGAGCAGATCATGACTCCAGTGATCAAGCATACCAAGCTATGGCTCAAACACAAGATATGGGATCTTGAGAGTGAAGGCGTGCAATGCACCTATGACTTGATGGGAGACTTGGAGTCTCATTCTACCTCTGAGGAATCAGTTGAGCAAGACTCTAAAGGTAAAGCTAAGGAAGACTCCCCTTTTAGGATCAAGGTTAAGGGTGCTCAAATGGAAGAAGGAGAGAAGCAAAGGAAACCCATTGCTAAGAAAAGGACTAATACTTCAAAGACAAAGAGGCCTGCAAAGGAAGAGAAAGATAGTGCTCCTGTTCCCAAAAGGAGAAGGGTAACTTAGACTTCTAAGAAGAAAGATGAATCTTTTGAGGGGAAGGAAGAAATAAACCTACCAATAAAAAATGTAGAAAGTTCAGGGGAGAAGACTCAGGTATATATAAGGAGGTCAAGGACTCCTTCTCCCAAAGATAATGTATTGAAAAAGGATACTCCTCTAGTAGCCCCTATTGTAGAATAGCATAAGAATGATCCTCCTCATCATGAATCACACGATGTACCAGAGCAGTCAAAGGATGTAGAGCATCACCAAGATCAAGGAGAAGAAGAATTATAAGAAGGTGAACTCTATAGTACAGATCAGAAATAGAAAGAATCCTACAATCTCCCTTGGTGACATATGAGGATTCACTTGATGGTGATGAGGGAGATAGAGAGGTGCCTACCAAGACCCCTTCACTAGTGCATGTAGAAGAGGAGCATGAGGAAGAAAAGGATGGGAATCTAGAAGAGGACAAAGAGGATAAAACTGAGGGGATTCCTGATATAGACTCCTCCAAAGACTAGCAGGAAGCAACTGGAAAATATGAATTATAGTCAGGATCTACCATTCCTACCTAGCTACACAAGGAGTTGAAAAGTAAGAAGATTGTGGTGGATGATACTCCTCTAAATTGGGATGATCTATTAGTTAAGATTGGAAAAGGAAAAAAAAAATCCATGGTTATCTCCAAGATTGAGAGGGATGAATCAAACAACAAAGTTATTCACATTGCCACCCCTGTGCCAAATAAGGATAAAGATGAAGTCACTAGAAAATATTATAGTGTACAAACCATCAATCTAGGATCCACTTCTTTGATGCAAGAGGTTGAAGAATTTGAGGGCTTCAGTGCTACTATTTTGAGCAGGCTAAAGAAAAAGGTGCAAGCAAAGCAAGACTTGAAGAAAGAAAATGATAAATTGAAGAAATATTTGTAGGATTTAAGGAAGCCATTGCAATCCATCAACCAAGTTAGTTCATCATCATTTGTAGCAGGTTTCTTACCAAAGGAAACTATCACAGAATTGGAGAAAATGAAAACCACTACACATGCCACATTGAACTGGTTACAAGAAGTAGGAGTAAAAGGAGATGATGCTATCAAGGAGATTCTGTCAGTTGGTGGTGATGTCATCAGGACAATAGAGTGACTAAAAATTGTGCTGGTTCAAGACAAGGAGGATATTGATCTCTTATTGCAAAAGACTAAGACAGTCATGGAGTATACTGAAGATAAGCCAGTAAGTGATGGAATCCTTTCTTTTTCCAAAGTTGCAAAACCCTAGGAATGGCACAAAGCTTTACTAATTAGGAAAAGGGTCCTGAGGAAGGTGCACAAATAGGGAAATCAAATTGAGAATACCCTGAATGAGATCTACAACAAGTGCATTTCTTTCTTCAAAGTTATGAAAGGAAGAAAAAGGTTTGCACCAAAACATCTGAACTTGGAGCAATTGAGAAAATGATGGCGAGATGTATATTCTCCAGTCAATGATGACCCAGTCACTAAACATCAGTTAGATGATGCAGCCACATACATTGGAGTAATGGATAAGTATCAAACCATGAAGGTGGATTGGGATAAAGTTGTAAAGCAGTCAAGAGAGGACATTAAGTCCATTGAAAGGAAAATTAAAGTATTAGTTATTCCACCTATAGCCGACTTGGAGAAGATATTTTTGATGGTGTAGGAAAAAATGGAGTGAGATAAGGACAAAGGGGAGAGCAATTAATACAATGGTTCATCAGAATTTGTGCCTCCCCATTATTTATCTTTAGCCTTCACATGCATTGTACAGAGCTATTTTGGAGATCCCAGGCTGACCTAGATGGAGTATATGCATTTAATGCACACTTTACTTTATTTTGAATTCCTCTTGGTCAACTTGTTTTAGGGGCCAATTTTTTTGTAACCCTATTTGGGCCAACATAAGATGTAATCTCTATAAATAGGGTTAGGGCCTCATTTGAAAGGGCTAGATAGTGTTACATTGGAGCCAATTAAGTAGTATAGCAAGAGTTAGAGCTAAGAGTTAGTCTTATTTTCAAGCAAGTGTTGTAATGAAAGACTGGAATTGTTGCTAATTTGGGTGATTTAATGCAAGTAAAGACATTGTGATTTGGTGCCTTTCATGTGTTAATTTTATCTGGCATGGTTCCTATGATTCTACCTTTTGAAATTTCTTAAGTTTATTTGATACATGCTAGGTTTAATGTTAGATGACTTAATGGTGTTTATGATTTGATGCTTGAAGTGTTACAACAATCTCTAGTCCATACTTTTTGTAGCTTGCTGATTGTTAGTTGATTTGCAAAGTTAGCCTAGACTTTGATATTCATTGTGCTTAGTTCAGTTGTGAATGCTTGTTCATTTCAATTGCAATAGGGTTGTTTGGATAAATGTTCATGACTTGAAAATCTTTTGTGCCTTAGAAGATTGCACTATTTCTATATGATTACAGATTTATCTGGTTCAAGCAAGAATTGGTTTCTGAGAGATTGGTCCATTTCAGGTGTTTTATCATTTGCATTGTTAATCTTAGGATTATAATTAATCTTAGAAATCTCTTTGAAACCCTTATCTTTTGCTATTTCTTTTGTTATCTGGGTTATATTTAGGATTTGAAGTATCACCATATTGCTAGATCTGATAAAATTGAAGATTCAATAATTGCTTGTAGTAAGGTCCCTTTGTGATTACCAACATTTTCACATTTATCACTGAGTTGTTTATGCATTGTCAAGACCTGACATTAGAGACCTTGGGGTTATCTCTTGAGGCTTGCTAATAGAGATTTACCTTTCAAGAGAGATAGGAGTTCCATATTTTGTTTGAGTTGTTGTTGTGCAAAAAACACCATCAACAACTGGCAAACAAAAATATCATTAGATCAAAATGGGTATTCAGAAACAAGTTGAATGAGAATGGGAAAGTTGTCAAAAAAAGCAAGACTTGTATGTAAAGGCTACTCACAAGAGGAAGGTATATATTTTTAGGAAACCTTTTCCCTGGTAGCAATAATGGAAGCTATAAGGATGTTCTTGGAATTAGCTACTTATAAAGATTTCAAAGTTTATCAGATGGATGTCAAGTTAGAATTTTTGAATGGTGAGCTAGATGAAGAGGTTTAAATGGAACAACCAAAAGGATTTCAATTAATAGATCAACTGGATATGGTGTGCAGATTAAAGAAAGATTTATATGGACTGAAGCATGCTTCTAGAGCCTAGTATACAAGGTTAGATAGGTATTTGAATTAGAAAGGATTTAACAAAGGTACGACAGACAATAATTTGTATTTCAAAACTAAGAATGACAAAATATTGATTGTAGTGGTATATGTTGATGACATTATCTTTGGAGGAAATGAAAAGATGTGCAAGATGTTTGTGAAAGAAATGTAGAAAGAATTTGTAATGTCTATGTTTGGTGAGATGAGTTTATTTCCTGGGCTACATATTATTGAAACAAAGAAAATAATTTTCATTTCACAATCTAAGTATGTGAGAGAAATGTTGAGAAAATTTGGTATGGATGGTTCCAAACCCGTAAGTACTCCTATGGTGACTGGATGCAAGTTGGGAAAAGATGATGATTAACCTAAGTCTAATCAGAGCAAGTATAGATCTATGATTGGTGGACTACTATATTTGACTGCTACTAGACCGAGTATTATGCATGTGGTTTGTCTTGTGGCTATATTTCAAGATGATCTAAAGGAAACACATGTTACTGTAGTTAAACGAATATTCAGATATTTGAAAGGCACTCTAGATTATGGATTATGGTATCCTAAAGATACTAATTTTACACTCAATACTTATACAGACGTAGATTGGGCAGGAAGTACAGATGATAGAAAAATTACAAGTGGTGGTGCATTCTTTCTTAGATATAGATTGGTGGCATGGTTGAGTAAGAAGCAAGATTCGGTCTCTTTGTCTAGTGCTGAATCTGAGTATATTGTTGTTGCATCATGTTGTACACAAGTGTTATGGATGAAACATACATTGAAAGATATCATAGTGCTACATGATGATCCTATTCCTATCTTCTATGATAACACAAGAGAAATTAACATTTCAAAGAATCCCATGATGCACTCGAGACGAAGCATATATCTATCAGGTATCATTTCTTAAGATAGAAGGTTATGGAGAATGAAGTCAAGCTTGAGTATGTTTTGAAAAAAGATCAGATTTTAGATATATTTATGAAGGATCTTCCTAAATATACTTTTGAGTATCTTTGGGATAATCTAGGGGTTATTGCCCCTCCTTTTACAAAATAAGATGCATCAGTCTAGTGAATTCATGATTCTATCTTTTGGACTGATGTTTGTTGGTGGTTTCCCTCAAGGGGAGCAGGTAGATTTTCTAAGATTTTTCATTATGAGTATTTTTTTCATTTTAAAGGAAGTTTCAATGGACACATATTTTTCATTTTCCATTGATGTCAAAGGGGGAGAGAGAGCATGTAAAAATTTAATAAGAGAAAGCAGGTAATGAGGAAGATGATCTTCTAAAAGGGGAGAAGCAGAAATAAAATATCTTGAGAAGTATTTTCAAAACAAGTATGGTGTCTTTGATGGTTTTTCACATCATGTGTTGCCATCAATGACAAAGGGGGAGAATTTTGCAAGAATGGAAAAGGAATGAAGTGTTTTCATTGATGTAAAATGGTCAGGTGGTTATCTAATAGTTGTTGTTGATTGCATATGTCGAGGATATTGAGAAAATTGTATTAAAATAAGGTTGTTGGTTCTGGCGCTTGTGAACTATGTTTTGTTGTGTGTTGATTGAGGTCTAGGATAATTTTTGTTGGTCTGGATTTCTCTTTGATGAAATCTTATGGCATATGGTTCAAGAGTTGTGTTTCCCTAGTTTTATTGAAGTTGGTTTTGGAATTTGGATGTATCTAGCTTAATTGATCTATATGTTTTACTCTGGTATGGCTGACTGTGTGTCAAGCACTACTCTCAAAGCTGATGAAGTGTGTTGGATCTATTATGGATACCGGTGAATCGTATGTTTTTGTCACCCTAATTATAATTCCACCCTAGGATTTTTAGCACCGACCTAATTTGAAATTTGAAGTTGGATGGCCGACTTTGTATCTTTTCAAGGTTGGAGATAGTATAAATATAGAATGTGCTAGCGACGAAAATTGTACATAAGAAAGAAGGAAGATAAGTGAAAGAGAAGACATGAATTTAATGCTATCCTTGAGGTGTGTGAGTTAAGTGTGTGGTTGTTTAGTGCAAAGCTTAACACCAAGTTTTTGGATGCAATGAGCAAAAGGTGAACTATATCATTCATGCGAGTTGATCAATGATTGTGATGGAATCTTCATTGCATTGGGATTATTGTCTCTCTCTAACAAGTCTTATTTTTCTTCTTTGTATCTCTATGACAGTGAGCCCTCTGGGTTGTAGCCCTATGGACAGTGAGTCCAGATAGTGAGTCCTTATTTCATGCAGTGAGCCTTATCTTAGGCATTGATCCTTTTTGTAATCAATTTTGATATTCTCTATAGTGAGTTAATCCTCACCATGGTTTTTCCCTCATTGGGCTTTCCACGTAAATCTGGTGTTATTGTTTCTGAGCACTTGCATTTGATGGTTAATCACTTAATCAGTTTATGTGTTAGTTCTGATAATTGAATTTTATAATCTGTGATAATTGATTTACCCCCCTTCTTAGTTGTCCTATCCAACAAATCTAAGATAAGAGGGAAAATTTCACTTGTTCCTTGATCTCTACAAGTCTTCTTCTAGTTTGCACACCTTCATTCTTGTCACCAATTATCTGATCTATAGGATGATCTTTTTGCACATATTTTTTAGGAGCATGTTCACCCTCATTCTCATTCTCTTCTTTATGTATTTCTTCTTTTGCTACTACACCTATATCCTCATCATCTGATTCTCTTTCAATATTGTTTCTATTGGACTTGGCTTGATTTTCATCAAACCTAACATGTACACTCTCTACAATTTTATGCAATCTCTTGTTGTGACATTTATAAGATTAGCTTTGATTGGAATACCCTAAAAAATATCCCTTCATCACATCTTGACTCAAAACTTCCCAAATCTTCAACCTCTCTTTCGATATAGCATTTACTACCAAATACTTTAAAATACTTGACTGATGTAGGCCTACCGAACCACAATTCATATGGTGTTCTACCACTCTTAAATCTGATAAGAGCTCTATTCTAAATGTACACAATAGTTTGGACTGCTTCTTTCCAAAATGTATCTGTCAATTTTTCCTCGTTCAACATGGCTCTAGCCATCTCCTTCATAATCTTGTTTCTTCTCTCTACCACACCATTTTTCTATGGTGTTCTTATTGTTGAGTACAAGCATTTGATTCCATGCTTTTCATAGAACTTTTTGAATTCACTTGATGTAAAATCTCCACCTGTGTCTAATCTGAGACATTTGATTCTTCTCCTAGTCTCATTTTCTACCAGATTCTTATAGATTTTAATCTTTTCAAGTGCTTTAGTGTTCTCCTTCAAAAATGTGACTCATGCCATTCTAATCAAATCACCAATCACCAACATGAAATATCTTTCTCCTTGAAACGTCCTTGTCCTCATTGGACCACATAGATCAATATGAATTATCTCCAAGGGTTTCGTAGTTGAATAATCCTTTGTAGGAAACTTAAAAGAAATTTTCTTTCCTTGTTGGCATCCTTGGATGATGGTATTTCAGGCTTTTCCATCTTAGGTATATCTCTAACTAATCTTTTTGAACTTATATTTACCAAATTTTCAAAGTTTACATGTCCTAGTCTTTTATGCCATCGCAAACTCTCATCTGCTTGGCTAAATAAACATGTTTGACCTTCCACTTCACATAGATTATAGAGATTACTATCAGTACTTATCCCTTGAGCAATTGTTTTACCATTCATTCTTATCTTGTAGCCTTCAGAATCAAATACAACTTTATATCCATTACCACACATTTGGTTGACATTAAGAAGATTATGTTTTAGACCTTCCACATATAGCACATCTTTAGTTGTGTTCTTCCCATCTATGCTCAGAATTCCTTTACCATGAATCTTAATAGCAGTATCATCACCTACGCTTACTAAACCTCCTTTTCTCATTTCAAGTTTAATGAATTTCTTTTTATCTCTAGTCATGTGTTTAGAGCAGCCACTATCAATTATCGATAGATCTTTTTCCTTTGCATGCAATGTTGTTTGGGAAATCATAGACTAAGTAGAATTATGCTTTTTTTCCTTCCATACCTTCTTGGGTTTATTATCAACTTTTTCTTCATTTTTCTCAAGGACCTCAGTTTTATTTTCATCTTTGGGAGTTGTGTTTTTCTTCTTCTCAGAATGAGCATTTGTTCTTAAAAAGTTTTCTCTACAATTTATAGCTATATGACCAAAATTATTGCAATTGAAACAAACTACATTCATATCAACTAAAGGAGAAAATGGATTTTTTCTTATGAAATTTGTATTTCTCCTTGGAATGACTTTACACTCTCTAACCTTATGACCAAAATTGTTAAAAGTATAACAATACCCATTCAAATATGGTGTGTACCTGGTTATGGTGTTTCCTTCGACTAGATGAGGATATCTTCTTTGTTTAGGTCTTCTTGGATAGTGTACTCTTGTGAAACCATCATTGTTTGTTCTCTTAGTATTCTACTTCTTTCGCTAATTAAGAATTGACAATTAACTTTCTTGTCTTCAATTGGTTCCATCTCTTTAATAGATTTATCAATTGCAGTTGACTTCTCTTCATCTTTAGAGGCTTCTCCTTTATCAACTTTTTCTCCACTGAGAATTGATTTTTCTTCTACTCTAAATCTTTCATAGAGATTTGCAGATGCATCAATAAATGAAATTTTTCCTTTTTCAAGTCCCAAGCCTAATTTTTCTTTATTAGCTGGCTTATGTGTACTTAGCAATTCATCTAGAATATTAGTACCACCTTTTAACTTCAGACCTTTATTTATCTGCTCATTAGCTTTCTCCACATCTTTTCTTAAGGCAACTATTTCTACCTCAAGTTTTGAGCATCTATCCATCTCAGATTGCAATTTATATTTCATGAAATATTCAACTCTTTTGAGCTCTTCTACATGCAATTTTAGACCAACTATCACCTTATTGGATTCCTCAAGTTCTTGAGTTAATCTTTCATCATTATTAGAACATTCACCCTTCTCAAACCCAATACCTATTTTATCCTTGTTCAATTTTTGCTTGCTAAGCTTGTCATTCAGTTTTAAAGAAATTTCATACTTTTCAATGGTCTTCCTAAGATCAACAATTTCATGTTCAATTCTTTGAATTTCTTGATCTTTATGACCTATAGCAACATGAAGACAACACTCAAATCTCTTGGCTTCTTCAAGTCGAGTCTTCAAAGAGACTATTTCTTGATTTGAAGTTTTTTCTTGAGCAAGAGCTTGAGCAGAATTTTGTTCTTGAGCAAGAATTTGCTTTTTGAGTTTTCTAATCTCTTTTAAAGCACATTTCAGTTCACCTTCTAGATCTACTTCACCTTCTTCAATATCATTATTGCTTGTATCTTCTTGTTGAGTGATTTCAGCCATGAATAGTGTTTCATCTTCTTCTACAGATGAATCTTCAGATTCAGTGTCTGTTTCATCTTTACTAAGCAGACTCTTCTTCTTTTTAAAGTTGAATTTTTGTTTAGGTTTATAGGCCTTCTTCTTAGACTATTTTTCAGATTTCTCATTATCACTGTTTTGATCACCATAGGGGCACTTTGTAGCAAAGTGGCCTATTTTACCATAGTTAAAACAATTAAAGGGAAGTTTTCCCTTATATTTTCCAGATCCCTTTTTAAGTTTTATAAAAAAATGGAATTCTTTAGAATTAGAAAATTCTGACTCACTATCCTCAACTTTTTCTTTCTTTTCAATGTTAAAGGCAGTTTCTTTTCTTATTGAATTGTTTTTGCTTATTCTCTTTTCATAGGCAGTAAGAATTCCATGCAAACTATCTAAGGTAAGCTTATCAAAATGTTTCTTTTCTTCAAGGGTTGAAACCTTATATTCAAATTTAGTCAGTAAGGTTATAATGACCTTTGTAACCACATCAAACTCTTTTACATCTTCTCCTAATCCTTTCATAGCATTGACAACTTCATAAATTCTTAGGAAGTATTCAACCACTTTTACATCATCCTTCATTCTCATTTCCTCAAACTGATGTTTGAGAGTAATGATTTTTGACAGTTTGACTTTCTCATTCCCTTGATATATGGTTTCATGTTTTTCCCAGATTTGCAATGCATGACTTTAATAAACACATCTTTAGTTAAACCAGACAAGATGGCATGGTTTTCTCTAGCATTAGTTTCATACCTTTTTTTCTCAGCAGCATTAGTAGGTATTATGGCTAGTACAGTGTACCCATTCAACACAATGCTCCAAACATCAAGATCAATTGAAACCGGATATGCTTCCATTCTAATTTTCCAGAACACATAATTCGTTCCATAAAATAATGGAGCTCTAGTTATAGAAGTACCTTCTTGAGCATGTGACATTTTGAACAGACTCCAAGACCAAAATCAATCCTAGGTGGTTTAGACCTATTAGAGGACCCTATGCTCTGATACCAATTGTTGGAGTGAAAATGACATTGAGAGGGGGGGTGAATCAATGTCTTAACAAATTTTACCATTTTTTAGAAAAATAAACCATAACACATATTTGTTCTCAATATTTCAATGATAAGTGCATTCATGAGTTGAATGCAATCATTCATAAACTGAAATGAGAAATGTAATTGCAAAACAATGACCAATAAAGCATTCTCATAGTAAAGCAATGAAACAATGGATGAACAATGAGACACAAGATTTTCCTAGTGGAAAACCCTCCTGGGGTAGAAAAACCACTCCTAAATTGTTGCCTTTTAGGCTCTTATTTGAAAAACCACTTTTAACTATGCCTTATAGGCTAATTTCCGAGCACCAACTCAAGGAGCACCAATCCCTTTTTCAGATTACAAAATTACAAAATATAGAGGATTTCTCTGTTTTCCAGATAAGCTCATAGAACCCCTCACACCCTTAATCCATCTAATACCTTAAAGATCCAAAACAATGAATCCCTGAAATATTACATAAATTAAGGTTTTCATAATTACACTCTAAATCATATTTTCAAGATTTTATTACAGATCTTTTTCACAATTTCATTTCTGATACAAGTTACGCTATCACAAAATCACATAAGCTAACCACAGTGATGAAACACTGCAACTATATATATCAAGAACATTATTTTTGATTTAAAGAATATCATACAATCTGAAACCCTCATGTTGTTTTCAAAAAACTGAACCAGTAGAATGATGATCAACAGATGGAGAAAGTCTTATGTAACGTCTGTACTGAAGGAAATTTAAAAAAGTAGATCAAAATATTTCAAGTAATGTTCCCTTTTCAAACTACAAGAAATTTCCAAAACCCAGATCTGAAAGTATAGAAATATGAACAAATAATATAATTTTACTCTTTCAAAAATACCATATGCAGATTACCACCAATTTCTATAGCGTATGAAATAAGTCCATTTTGAATCCACAAAGATAATGGCAGATTTCACAAAATACATGACTGCCCATCAACCAAAACTCACAAACCCATATTGCAAGAACAAATAGAAATGAAATGCATGATATCCTATCTGAACCCACCAAATCTTTTCATCATTTAAGTAGAATGAAAAAAAAAATGCCATAAAGCTGATTTCCAAATGAAATAGATAATACTTGTACGCACATGAAGTTGAAAAAGAAATGCATGATGAAACTGTAATGAATTATTTACCAACCCAACTGAGTAACACCATCAAATCTCCTTCCAGATTCGAGCTTTCAGCCAAAGAAAATCATCAAATAGAGCAGTCATACTCATCATGCTTAAACACAATGAATTTCTCCCTGATAATGTCATTACAGACAGCTAAAACACTGCGAATTATCAGTTACAAAGAATCCATGGTGGCGGTTAGGGTTCCAAGCCCTATTCACAATAAAAATGTAAAGTCATTTTTCCCTATTCTTTCACCAAGTCATTCGATGACTTTCCAATATCATAATGAAATTTCAAGTCCACAAAAAGCTATTTCAATTTTTTTTTTTTAAACATCATAATGATTTTAAATCTGCTATCAAAAACCTTTTACCAAATATGTTGACACAATAATGATCTTGATTATTGCATCCTTGTAGTCGATTCATTTGAAACTATAATAATGCTTGAATTCCATGGTCAAAGCCTTTCACAATGGATGTTGACCACATGATAATTGCCACATCATTGAAATAAAAGTAATGGTTGATGCCAAAGGTTATTTCAAAATTCCTTTACTCAAAGTTAAAATCAAAGTAATCGATACACATTAAACATTGTGCCATATCCAAGTTTTCAAAAATGTTGAGTAAGATATTGATATAAGAAGGCTATCGAATTCCCACCATAATCTACCAAACATTACTTTCACAAGACTTTACACAAAGTCAATAAATTTAGAGATCAATAGGAATAATATCACCTCAAGATAATTCTTAAGGAAACCCAATAGGGTTTACTTCATTTTAGATGCCAATTCCTATATGCCTTTAAAATAGATGACCTTTGAAAAATAATTTTATTAAGATAGGTCATAGTGATAATACCATAATGCCCGAAGCCATATTTATCAATCAACAAGTCATAACCATTGATACCATGAAGATAGAAAGATGCCAAGATGATATAGATGCCAAACCAAATATCAACTGAAACAATCTACCTGTCATACTGAATATCCTGAACCTATTGCATTATCATCTTGAATGACCTGTAATAATGCTTTATCACACTGTCAGCAACCATAACCATCTGAAGATATATTGAATTCAAAAATATGAACCAAAAGCCACATGAGTAATATCAACATGAACCTGAATCATAATGATTATCCATTTGCAATAGCCAAGAGCAATCAAATATGTATCATGTCAAGACAGTTGAAAATTGAATATGGAGAGCATAAAGATCTTGAGAGACCAAATCTGAAGTAGTCAAATCATGAGACCCAAATAAGTGATTTTGTCATCAAGGAAAAACCATGAACACAACTGAGATCCAACACATGATCCTTACTTTCTTTAGCCATAAATAGAAATTCTCTTCTATCTTCTCTCATTACAAGGGTACGATTTGGTCATCTTCCGAACTATCACTGGCATAAGATGCTTCCCTTTCTTCATTGATGTATAGACTATTTTTCTTCTTTCCAAAATTCTTCCTTTTTGGATAAACCATTTTCTTCATTTTATTATCTTCTTCTTGCTTGAAACTTTCCTCTTTACCGTATGGACACTTTGAAGCAAAATGACCCATTCTGCCACAATTAAAACACTTGAAAGGAAGCTTACCTTTATACTTTCTAGATCCTCTTCTTAGTCTTCTTATGAAGTTTTCTTCTTCCTCATCAGTTTCTTCATGATCATATGCAATGACAATAGCTTTATCTTTCTTATCAGCTTCATCCTTTTCTTTCTTGACAACCTGAAATGTAGGTTCTCTCCTAGTTGACTCAGTATCTAGCATTCTCATCTCATATGTAGTAATTATACCATGCACCTCATCAAGAGTATGTTTATCAATTTCTCTTCCTTCTTCAATAGAAAAAATATTGGGATCATATTTAGTTGTCATAGACTTGAGAACTTTCAACACAACATCTTCTTTCAGATCTACACCATATCATTTGATGGCATTTACCACATCATCAACTCTCTAAAGATAGGAAGCAATCTTCTCTTCTTCGATCATCTTTAAACCTTCAAATTTTTCTTTCAGCACTCATAATATTTCCATCTTCACTTTGGTGTCACCTTCATAAATCTTCTTCAATTTTTCTCAAAAAACATAGGTAGTTTTATAATGCGTAACTTTGTTATGCACAAAATCAGACAAATTGTTCATAATGATAAACCAAGCTTTCTTATTGTCCTCATATTCCTTCATTCCTATAGGATCAATAGGAATAGTATATTTGGTCTCGACAAACATCAAGACTTCAATTCCAAGAGAAAATAAGTATCCTTCCATTAATGAGCTCCACTTAGCATAATTTGTTCCATTGGACCTAGGTGGCTTGTTTGAACTTTCCTGAAATGTCATTATGTTCACCTATCCAAGATCTACTCGAGTTGATTAAGCTTCTCCTAGCCAACATAGGGCTCTGATACCAATTGTTATAACACAATGATCTACTGAGAGGGGGATGAATCAGTAGATATAAAAACTTTTAGACTTAAAACCTATTTGTAGAGACAACCTTACAACCCAAATGTGCAAATTAAAACATAAACCAATACAACAACCACATGCATGTGAAACACCTTATAACACTAGATATACATGGAAAACCCAAGATGGGAAAAAACACGGTGAAAAAAGTTGCTTGAGTCTGCTACTCAAATCCAATGTCACAAATAAAATATCTCTTACAATTTTTAGGGTTGCAACCCAAGGAAGCTTTGACTCCCTAATTTAGAAGCTACAAATTCCAGGATGCTACTACACCCTGTTTTAGGAGCTACAACTCAATTCAATGAGGCTACAACCTTGAAAAAATTACAAGTTCATATATGTGCATACAATTAGATTCTACTCAACCTAAAAAATGCACCATTACATTCAATGAATGGTTATACACTTTACAACTTACACTACTGTTGTTGAAGTTGCACTCTCATCCACACTCCCCTGAATGAAAAACCTAGATAATTATCTGTGTCGATTTTAGGTCACACATATGTGCTTTCACTATCTATACGCATAGCTCTCTCTCTCCCACATTTTTTTTGGATTCCACACTTCAACAATTTTCTAACTATCTTCTTTCTCTTCTCTCAACTGATCTGCAATCTCCACCTCAAGATTCACACACTACCATCTAGATCTTCTCAAATCTTCTACTAGGGTTTCCTTCGCTTGAAAAACTCACCAACAAGCTACCTCTGCATTGAGCCATGCAACATTTTTTTTTTATACAAAGAATTTTATTTTTTCTCTCTGTCGAATCCTAAAATCTAATTATGCATTTAATTCTCTTTTGATCCTTCAATCTGATTTTGATCTCAATCACTTCTACAATCTGTTTTGCTACCTTCAAGATCAAATCTTCACTTTCTTGGTCATTGAAATAGTTAGAAAAAGTAATTCTTTCTCTTGTGTCAGTTTGCAGTCCAAACCCTTGTTCACACTTGTCATAGACATTTTAGATCTCTGCGTTTGAAATCTGATTGTCGATCTTTTCCTTTTGTACCCTAATCCTACACTTTCCATTCACTGTCACAACTTTAAATCATTACCGTCTAATAAGTGGTCATTCAGATCTCCTCTGTTGATCTATAATATCACTATATTGGAGAGACACATACCATAGTCCTATCGACATCCATCATTCTCTCTGATAAGAACCACCTTCGAGTGCATGGGCCCACATGCCATATTTCTTGCATGGCATCACCACCTAATTCACAACAAAGATGCAAATTTGCACACTGAGCAATCATTCTTTGCCAGTTGTTAGCCTTGATCACAATTGGGTCCCACTGGCTTCTCGCCTTATCGCTTAATTAGAGGGACATCTTTTAGACTCCCATTGATACATCAAAGTCACGCCGATGAGATATCCATTGGGTTATTAATGAGACATGTACTCCAGTCCCATCAATATAAGGTTTTCATGCTTATACCATTCGTTGCCATAGACAAGTGGTCCCAATGTCGTCATATCACTACATGTCACCATCCATTGTCATTTCCTTCCACGTGTCATCCTGTCATTCACTCTTTGACTGCACGTCATCCTTTCCTTATGGTGTCCCATAGTTGCATCAACATTACTGGGTCATGTAGTTGGAATCATACTCCTATCACCCTATTGTTGGGACTAGCTCCATAGTCCTAGTGATATCACATTATCTCACCAATGGGCAGGTCATCAGGTTGTCAAGGAGACATCCTTCAACATCTTGCCAACACAACTCTGTCACATCGATGGGAAGGTCATCACTGCATTGGAGGGACTTTTTTAAGAGTCCTATCAATGATGGAATGTCACTCCAATGAAAAAACTTGATGACTTCATTTGTCCACCTCATTGCCATGTCACTACTTTGTAATCCACAACAAGGATGTGGATTACCATTTTCACAATCTTGTCATGCCATTCATCTAATTCATCATCATATGTCATCTCATACCCTAGTTGGGTCCCACCAAGTAATCTCCATGCATCATTGTGTCGGAGGGACATCCAAATGAAGGCCCACGGAACCCTTCTTGTCACTTTGACAAAGAACACACACCATCGGGGTCCACACTTCACTTTTCTTTATTGAGTGGTAAGTTAGACATGTTCTTGAAAACACCCCCAACCTTAAAGTGTGATCTTCATAAGTTCATCAAATTGGACAAAACACTGCCAACGCTATAGGGAGGGGAGTTAGCAAAACATAGCAAAACACCGCCCGAGTTAGACCACATGCCAAAAACACCACCAAAACTATACTTAGTCAAAATCCTTGAAGTGGTAAGTTAGTGAAACTTAAAAAAATTCCGCACAAGATATGACTTAGCCGATTTTTTCTTTTCTTCTGGCACTCAACGGACTATCAAGGGGAGTGAACAAATTGTCCCACCGAAGCACAAATTTCTCGTCGATGAGAAATGTATACACCACCAACCTAGGCAATGGGGCTAGTCACTTCATGAAATGAATGACATAAGTTGTTACTTATGTGACCTGTAACCTATAACACTAGGTCACCGATGAAATAGAACTTGCTTGAACGTTGTGACTGAAATTTTTGCACATGTAGGGTTTAACTAATAAACTATAGACCGAGAGCATTAACAAATGAATGCTGACATCTCCATTGGCATCAGGACTTGAAAAATACCTTTCTAGAAAGCTCTTGAGAAAGCCAGATCGAATCTAGTGTTAGTTTTCACATACAAACATCTGGAAACTATCATCACTGTAATTATTTTCACACCCTTGTCCTCAATGACACATGTTGATCTTTTTGACATCAATGAAAATATTTATCCAACATATTATTTAGGGTTGAGGGTATAGGTTTTAGTGTTAATTATTAATTTGAATATTTAGGGTTTAGTGCATAGGGTGTAAGATTTATGATCAAGGATAGAGGGATGAGGATCTACCTACCTCTTTATATATCATCTCACATCTCCCCCCTATTTTCTCTCCTCCCCATCTCTATTGTTCTCTATCTCACTTATCTTTCTCCCATAGATCTACCTCTCTCTCTCTATCTCAAATTTCTATCTATCTACCCTTCTTACCTCTCCCCCCATCCCTCCTTATCTACATCTCCCTCCCTCCCTATGTAGATCTCTCTTCTCCCTATCTCACATCTCTCTCTTTCTCTACCTCTCTTCTATCTATCTCACCCCTCTTTATCTCTCTCCCATGTCTCTATCTCTCCTCCCTCCCTTTAATATCTCTAATATATATTAATTATTTAGGGTTTAGGTCATATGGTTTATAGGTTTAGGGTTGATGGTTTATGATGTAGGGTTGAGACTTGAGGTTTGGAGATTAAATTAAATTTGTAGTTTTTAGTTTTAAATTATTAATGTTGGGTTTTAGGGTTTGACATAAATGGTAAAAGGTTTATGTATTAGGGTTTAGGTCATAGGGTGTAGGGTTTGCAGTTTACAATATAGGGAATAGGTTTTATGGTTGAGAGTATAATATTTAGTGATAAGGATTGGGTTTGAGGGTACAAGAACCTTAAGGGTTGAATTTATAAGGTTTAGGGTAGAGTGTATAGGCTTTATGGCCTAGGTCCAAGTGTATGGTTTACAGTTGAGGGTATAGAAGTTAATATTGAGTGTATAGGATCGAGGGTTCATAATATAGGATTTAGGGCCTAGGGTTGAGGGATATGGTTTAGGGTTCAAGGTATATGATATAGGGTTTAGGTTTGAGTGTATATGGTTTAGGGTTTAAGGTCAAGAGGGTATATGGTATAGGGTTGAGGGATGAGGGTTTGGCCTATAGGATTTATGGCCTATGGTTGAGGGATATGGTTTAGGGTTGAGGGTATAGGGTATAAGGTTGAGCATATGGTTAAGGGTTTAACTTCTTGGATTTAGTTCCTAGGGTTGAGGGATAAGGTTTAGGGTTGATAGTATAGGGTATAGGGTCTGGGGTTATGGATATAGGGTTCAAGGTTAAGTCTCACATATTCCTCCTCTCTAATATCCTCCCCATCTCTAGTGTTCTCTATCCCATTTATCTCTCTCCCCTAGATCTACCTCTCTCTATCTATCCTATCTCTCTCCACTAACTACCTCTCTCTCTATCTCATATTTTTATCTATCTCCCCCTCCTACCTCTCCCCTCATCCTTCCTTATCTATGTCTCCCTCCCTCACTATGCAAATATATTTTCTCTCTATCTCACATCTCTCTCTTTCTCTACCTCTCCTCTCTATATCTCACCTCTCTCTATCTCTCTCCCATGTCTCTCTCTCCTCTCTCCCTTTAATATCTCTAATATATCAATTATATAGGGTGTAAGGCCTATGGTTTATGGGTTCAGGGTAGGTTTTTTTATCATGGAGAGTTGAAATTTGAGGGTTTAGGGATTAAATTTAATTATGTAGGTTTTTAGGGTTTAACATATAGGGTATAAGGTTTATGTATTAGGGTTAAGGTTATAGGGTGTTTGTTTTATGGTTGATGATATAGGGTATAGGGTTTAGGTTTGAGAGTATAATATTGGGTGATAAGGTTTAGGTTTGAGGGTATAGGATTTACGACCTAGGGCTAAGTGTAGGGTTTAGGGTTTATGGTATATGATATAGGGTATAGGATTGAGGGTATATTATTTAGGATTGAGTGTATAGGGTCAAGGGTTCATCCTATAAGATTTAAGGCCTAGGTTTGAGGGATATGGTATAGGTTTGAGGGTTTATGATATAGGTTTTAGGGTTGAGGGTTTATTATATATGCCTTTGGGCCTAAGGTTAGGGATAGGGTTTAGGGTTGATGGATATGGTTTAAGGTTGATGGTATAGGGTATACGGTTTAGGGGTAAGGGTATTGTGGAGCCTCTCTAATGTCTAATTAACTTGGTGTTATTGGATATACACATAACTCAGAAGGACTAAGAATCCCTAGCTAGACAATTCATCTTTCACAAGAGGGTTGCATTTAATTATTGACCAAGGAGTCATAAAACTTTTGATAGTTCTTGTAAAGTATATGCATTGAAATATTTTGGACATCCTACATTAATGGAGTATATTGAGGTACTGTTGAACCACTTTAGTAATTTCTCTCTCTCTCTTGATATTCTTGCATCAACTTCCCCCCTTTGATGTTTATTTCTAATGTAGGAAGCTAGAGACTTGATCTGAATATCTCCTACAAATATAAGTGGGTTCCATGGAGTATCACATGAAAGAATAAAAATTTACAAATATAATTCACACAATTGATCTTCCATTTCTAGGTTGTACCATTGGAAAGTTTCTAAAAATAAAAATATTGTATTCATGGCAATAGGGAGATCACTAACTATTTGACTAAACTAAAAACATAGAAAATATTCTTGTAAAAATAAAGTATATACCATGGAAAGAGGCCTACACCTCATCAATTGAATTGTCTTATCTGTCAGTTCATCAATTTTCATCTTCAATCTTTTTATCTCTATTTTTTGCTTCTCACTTTCTATGGCATGTGTGGATATCAATTTTTCCTTCTCTTTCCCCAATCCTTTTCTTTCTAGAAAAATTCATTTATTTTCTTCCATAGTTTAATGCCAAGTGACACAATAGTGGAAACAGTGGGGGTTCTTATGTATCCAATTGAGCTCTTAGGGTCTTGATATTTTTCACTCTATTCACTTATGGAAATTTTTTCCAACAATTTTAACTTTGATCCCTACTAGATATTTGGGGTTTTCTTCCAACTCCTTAAACTTTGCATCTCTTTCAATATCCCTCTATTGGTATTCTTTCATTTGATCCTCTAACTATTTTATCCATGGTAATCCTTCTTGCAATTCCTTGCTGGTTATTTTTCCTTCCAAAAATAATTATTTTTCTATCTCCAAAAACCGCTCTTCTCCTACTTCTTCTTTGGACACAAACCCTTCTAAAATAGAGCTTTCTAGAGATCTTCTCTTCTTTTTATAACAAAATTATCTTCTAAATCTAAGTCAGAAGTACTTCTCATGAAAAAGGGTTGCACAAATGGTATTCTAGTATCAATATTAGGGATATTTCCCTTAAAATTAATACTAATATCAATCATAACAACATCTTTTTTCTTTTTATCTCTAATTTTCATAGACCCTCTTTTCCTTAAGCAATGTGTCTGCCTTCTTAATGGTGTGGGCCTCTTTTTCTTCTTCATAGGTGCAAATGTAGAGGCCAAATTTTTCATTTTATCTGGCTACGGTGGGATCTTAGTAGAAGTTGGGGTTTTAGAATACTCTTCAATTGTGGGCTTCTCAATAGAAGTTGCAGGTTGAGTTTCTTGTTTTCCCTACTCTTCAAGTTCCTCTATGTTGTGATTAGGTGTTATAGTAGGGGAACTAGAGGGTATTTATCCCTTTGTTGTAGTCTGAGGAGGTTCTTCTACTTCCCATTCTTGACCCATTTCTTCTACATTATCTACTAGAATGATGTTGATGAGCTAAAGGGGCTCTATATAATGAATGCTTCATAAGGCACAACACTTGTTGAAGGTTTTGCAAATCGAGTTGCAAGCTAAGTTGGCTTAACCTTGGAGAAAACACTATGGTTAAGCGTGCTTGAGCTGGAGTAGTAATGGGATGGGTGACCTCCCAGGAAGGCCCAGTGCTTGACCTCTATGAGCATCACCTAGATGCAATGAGTGCTAAGTGGACCATTCATTATCATGAGAGATGGGTTCTTGTGAGCCACTACTCATGAAACATGGATCAATGAGTTTGACTCAAATTTACACGGTTGACTCTTGATAGCAATATCATAATGTTTATATTATTCTTGTTGAGAAAATCTTCCTAAGATACATTGGCAACTGAACCCTAAAACTTCTCTTAACAAGTAGAGTGACTAAACAAAAATTAGACAAAGTCGATTGATTCCTCTTCCTCTTATATTCTGATGATATCCTTTTTAACAAATTATATAGACATTTTGGAGCATTTACCAGCCTCAGATGGCATAAATGACTAAGTAGATTAAAAATAACTATATAATAATAATGATTATCTTCCATCACAAGTTAAATATCTAATAATGTGTGAAGCTATAGAGTTTGAAATCCAAGGAAATGATAAATGTTTTGTACCTTGTGAGGAGGAGTCCAAATTATCTACAATCAAGGATAATTCATTTTTATTTGTGATTACATCTATCTTGAGTGGAAATTCTTCTCCAACCCTTGAAAGACTTGGCACCTCTACAATGGCCAACTCTAATGCATCTACCCTTAATCCCCTCACAATTGCCTCATCATTTTTCAAGGTGTTGGTAAATAGTTGGGTCATAAGCTTTTTGTATTATGTGAGTATAAGGAAACAATCTAGCTAGCTTGCCTACTAGAAGATAGGCACACATTTCCTATCCTCTAGTAGCAAATTATGAGCTCTTTGATCTCTCATTATTATATGTCATCCCATTTATAATTTCACCTATTATGTTTTTTTGTTCTATGCGTAATCACCCAATCTGCTTTGGATACTTCTCTACTTGTGCACTCTCATTTCCTTGATAATGGAAAAAACTTGAAAGCAAAAAATTAAAAATAACTAGGCCTTTTGGGCACCCCTCCCCCCAACCAAGGATGCTAATTATCCCCAATTAGTAGGTATGGAAATGGAATTGGCAATAAATATTAAGTAGTGGAATTCAAAATATGAAGTTTTAATGTGTGCATGGATTATAAATATGTACAAAATTAGCAAGGTTGAATTCTAATTATGAGAGTTCACAAGAGAAGTGCCTGGTGACATGTTATGACGTGAAGGATGGTGCATGTGAAATTTGTTGAATTATTCCATATAGAATGGGAAAATATTTGAAATTATTTGAGGTGATGGCTAAATACTATGGGTGGTCATGGTGTGAAAAAATAACTCTGGATCGAGCATAGCACATGGCAAGAAAGTGGGAGTGGTGAGAAAAAGACTACGAAAATTATGTGATGGATAAGTGTAATTTATTACATGGTATAGGTAACATGACAAGTAAATGCTATGTTTTTTTGAATGAAGAAGTGGCATGAAATGAAAATAAATTATGGTTGCTATAGGAATGGGAAATATGATGGCTTTGCAAGTACTACGAGTTGTTGAAGTAAAAGGTCCCTATTGAATGTTGTGGCTTGGGGTGTGATTATAGGTCTCATGAGCATTGCTGTGAGTTCTAAAAATTAATACTTTCGAATGTTACTTGTGCATGTGTGTGGATGTGATATGTGTTATAGAATTACATCTGGGTAATAGCAGGAGGCAATTTTTATAGCTCGACAGTTGATTCCTCCAATGTAGTGCTAGCTAATATTGATGAATTATGTAATTTTGGTTCTGATTGATTTTTTAGTCTTCATAGGAAATCATCCTTCTATAGTGGCCTCCTATAAATGTTTAACTGATGGCCATTAACTAAAAGTGAAAACCGTATAGCATCAATAGTCATTAGCTAAACTACTCCATTAGGAAATACAATCTAAATTTTATAAGGCCCTAACTATCTGGTTTGCAATTTTCCTTTGTAATCCTTATACCTTGAATCATATAGTAGTTCCCAATCACCTTCATTAAACTACTTGGTCTTCATGAATTGATCATGCCAAAAAATCCTCTATTTTTCACATGATCTTTGTATGGTGTATTTCTTACATGTGTATCTCATCCAAAGCATTGAGATTATACAACCTCTCTCTTTGTACTTTAGATAAATCCATCCAAAACTCATTATTTGTCTTAGATTTTTGTATTTAAATTCAATTTGAAGGACTACCTTTTTCCCATACACTAACTTATATGCTATGAAGCCTGTTGTTTTCCAGGCTATCATGTAAGCCCAAACTCCTTTAGGTAACTTGGCTACCCAATCCTTCCTGTGAAGTTGCACTATTTTTGTAAGATTTTTTTCTAATTCTCTATTAGTGACCTCCACCTTACCATTAGCTTGAGGGTGATAAGGTTTATATTTCCTATGATTGATCTCATATTCCTACACTAACTTGGTAATCAGATCTTAGGTAAATTGTGGACCTTGGTCTATCACAATTTCCCTTGGAACACCATATCTTGTAAATATATCTTCATAAATAAATTTAGCAACATTTTCATCCCTTGTAAATTTTAAGGCTTTGACTTCCACCCATTTTTTAAAGTAATCAATGCATACCAATATATATTCCTTGTTATTAGATGTTGGAGATATAGGATTAATAAAATCTAGCCCCCATTTTCCAAATGGTGCAATGAATAGTTGTGGTTGTAGTGGCATTTCATCTAATTTTGTAGGCCATTCCATCCTTTGACATCTATCATATCTCCTTGTTTATTTGACTGTATCTTTATGAAGTGTTGGCCAATAATAACTAGTATTTAAAATTTTAAGAGTTGTCCTCTTTGCTGCAAAATGTCCTCCACAAGGTTCATCATGGCATGTTTTGAGAATGTCATAGACTCCATCCTCTCTGATTCACCTCCTCATTTTATTATCAAGCACTATGTAAACTACATTTCCAACTACCCATTAATAAGGAAAAAATTTATGAGCTAGATGTATCTTCTCCCTTGGTGAGAGATGTGGTGGTGTTTTCCCCACAACTAGATAATTAGCCATGTCTGCATACCATGGTGTATGTAGAGAAAGGAAAAATAAGTACTCATATAGAAATGAATCATCCACAATATCCGCTTTTGATTATGTTACCATTCTGGAGAGAAAGTCTGATACTACATAGCCTTTCTTGACTTGTCTACAATGGTAATATCAAACTCTATTGAATAGTCTGGATAATGAAGGGGGGATGAATCAGTTATCCCAAAACAATTTTCTTAACTTTAATTAATTCAGAACAAACAAGATAAATTAGATAATCAACTAACATAAATGAACATGAAAGCACAAATCAACACCATGCACAATGAACACTAGAATTTGCATGGAAACCCAAGAAGGGAAAAACCACTGAGAATGCTAATTCTCAATTATAAAGCACTGGTTAAGGTGACACCGATTAAGGTGATTTTTACAAGGGCTCATTGCCAAGTTGCTCAATGCAAGGTGGCTCATTAATATCTATCTATCTAATGAAGTTGCATCTACATATGCATGAGTTCAGTTCTGGTTCAGAGCATAATATTTATGTACAACAAATTTGATAAAAAACATTTGCACAAATTCTTCGCACAAAATCTGTAAAACAAATTTCTTCTTCCTTCACACCTTTTATCTACTTCCACACATCATAATCCATACTTTGGAATTCATCAAACAAAAACAACCTTTACTTATACCATTCCATTTCATCTCAATCTCCAAGGTTGGCCAGACAAAATGTCTTCATAGTATTCCAAGTCAATCAAATATAATTTGAGTTAGATCACCACAAAACATGTTGGCATGAATAACAACCTTGATATATTCAATAAGACCTTGCACACTAGCACTGGACCCAAAAGATAGGTCGTGCATAAAAATTTTCTTATCATGTTACTGTTGCCAATTTTTCGCCTCAACTCAATTGGTGGAGTTGGCTGAATGTTATTTATCATAAGGTGAAATTGTAGTTAAGTTCAAATGTTGTTTCACATTATTATCATTATTCATTGAGTAGCAGTTATAAATTTTAAAGGAGAAATAGAGTTTCAAAAGTGGAGTTTTCATAATGCCATTCAGATGTTCCAGAAATGACATAAATATAGAATTGAAAAAATGAGCAAAATAGCATTTGAAATGCTTTCATTTATTTCATAAAAGGACTCATATTTTACAAGGCTTCATTTGATTTTGACAATCAGAATATGATATTACAACATTGCATTTAAATGCTTTTTCTTTTCAAATGAAAAGCAAGAATTGAAATCAAATATCCACATAAGCCGTGGATGTGACTGTCACAATGAATCACTAATAGCACACTATACTATTGAAGGTGCGGAAAAGAAATCACATAAGTAAACATCATAATCATCATTGCCTATTTTGGCTGATGGTTGACGATGATGGTGGACCTTTGTCTTCTTGAATTCCATCGACCTGTAAGAGAAAAGAGGGGGTGTCAGTGGCTCTGATTATGAAGTAACCTATATGAGGCACCCATAATAGTACAACCTACTATTAATCATGCATTGAAACAATCAATCAAGTGCAGAGGAAATGAGCTGAAGGAGAAATATCACAATCATCATATTCTATTTTTATGCTAACATTGTTTGTTTCCTTGTGTAGGTATAAGTAAGGTCATGAAGTTGATCAATATTTGAAGACCAAGCATGTGGAGAAAATGGGCTCCCACAAGGGTAGAGCTCGGCATGCTTCCCGATTCATCACAATGGGCTGATTTAAAGATTGCATAATATATTCATCAAAATGAATGAGATACGACTGAAAGAGTAAAGCATAGTTATCTATAGAGCTACTAAATCAACTGTGCATTCATAACGATCAGGTTTATTTTTCTGAAGGCTACAGGTGAACAGTGAGTTTAGTTCACTCAATCATTCAGTTGAGTACAAATTATATCAAACATTGCTACATAGTTCATGATTCTATGTTATTTTGTTCGTCATGATCATATATGTCATGCAAGGTTCAGTTCATTAGTATTCTTCTCATAGACAAGGACAGTGAACAGGCATACATTATGCTTTAATGGAAAGTTTTGTTTTGATTTTCATCATGAAAGAAAGAAGATTTAATGAAACTATTTGTTAAGTGGAACATAAAAATGCATGAAGAGTACCATGTTGAAGCTCAAGAGTACGAAAGATAGATAATGCATTCAAGTGATAAATGAATAACCAGTTCAAGTTGACTGATAAGTAAATACAACTTTAAGAGTCACAAGGTGAGAAATGCTCATTCTAGAATGATAAAGGAAAATCAAGTAGCATGTAGTTCATGGTGTTACAATATCTAAATTCAAATCTCTACATAATTCGAAGACCAGAAACCAAATGTTGTTGTATGGTAAATTTAAGAAAACCAGAAAGGAGATTTTCTGTGTGCAAGAAAAACAGCATGGAGCAATAGTCTGGCGTGCCTGTGTGATCGAATGGTACAGATTGATCTAGTTTTTCTATATACTAGCATGATGGTTATTGAAAATTCAAAAGCAAAAGGGAAAGCAGCATGAAGTCAATATTTAAGCAATACAAATAGCATATATAATTCCAGCATTCATGATTTTTTGGTTCTTTTCTTCATAAAGAACATATGGCAGAGGTTTTAGTTTCTATTTGAATGTCAAACATCAATAATAAAGTATCTGAATATGAAGTACTAGTTAATGAAAAGCTACAGCAGGTACAACTAGATCAATTTGCCTGAGATGATGTTTTAGATGGAGTTATGTATTAGTTTTTGGTGGAGGACAACAATCAAAATACAATGTTCATTCAAAATACATCTGTAAGGGAGCATAGGTATCAGACTGATAAGTGTGCACAATTTTGATAAGAAATTGAACACATAAAAGTCATTTTCATAATGAACAGATTATAGAGTGAGTTAGTAATCTACAGAATCAAGTTTAAAAAGGATTTTTGTGTGCAAGAGAGTTCAGTAACAATGACCTGGAGGATAAACGTAAACGAGAAACCAAAGGAGTAATCGGGTTTTCAATGCAATTCGAATGAAATGTGTGTATTCAGAAGTATTTTATATTCAATTTAATAGAGTGCCTACAAAAGAAAGCTAAAGAAGTGTTCAGACCTTTCAGCATTTCCAATTTACCCATATGACTGTGTTTTTTTCCAGAACAACTAGTAAGGTATTTTTCCATATGGGAGTTTTCAAACAATGTTGTTTTCTCTTCTAGGTGTCAAGCACTTATATGGAGGAAATTAAAAAGACACAGAAATACCAACAAAAGCATGGTCATTAGGGTCGATCCCATAACTAAATACAGATAAACACACAGATTTTTGTTATTTTCACCGTGAGTTTTCATTTATGAAGGTATGTAACATGGATAAACAACAAGTACCCACATTGGGGTTTCCAGTAAACACACAAATTTTCTCTATTTTCGGCCATCCATGTGGGTTTTTTCTATCAACATCAAAACAGTTTGTTCTATCAGCCTAGTTGAAAATTTTTGTGAGGTAATAGGTATAGAGAAGGAGTTCTTTTCTTGAGTCGAGCTCATAGCTTTTAAAAAATGAATATACAGGGTACCCATTGTTTGGGTCGAGCTTCAAAATACAAAAGAAGCAACTACAGTAATAACCCATGTGAAGTCTTGTATGAAATAGCAAATGACATAAAATGTGAAATTTTTTGTGGTGGTTCGAGCTTCAAAATGGAAGAAATGCAGCTCTCATTCAATTTTCACAATGCCCATGAAGGGATCCATTATCAATATATAAGGAGAAGAATTTATTTTTGTGGGTCAAGCCCAAGGTTTCTTTTAATGCTTCCTATAATATACATCAGCCCCGGCTTGAACATGGCCAGAAATTCATGAGTAAAGAGGAGATTCTTTAAGTCTCTGAGAAGGAAAATATCTGGTAAAGATGGCTTACCAGCTAATGGTGTGGAGAGTGTATATGGCCGTGGCCAAGAATTCCAGATGGAGTCCAGAAGATAAGTTTTTGAACCCTTAATAGAAAGTCCAGCTTTCAAGTGGGTCGAGCTCACAGAGACATAAATGTAAGCATAGAAAATGCAAGACAAAAGTGTTAGAAATGGTGGTAGTCATGCCCTCAAGCCATAAAGAACAACAGTGAGAAGCCGTGGAAGTATGAGAGGATGCTTACCTTGTGTTTAGAAGCTGAAGAAAAAACTTATACAATGTTTCCCACAAAGCTTTCAGATGAACACGAGCTTATAACAGGTCGCCCAAGCATAACAATGCATAGGAGTGTAGAGGAAATCAGGAATGAATATGACAGGCCGCGACCTTTGGACCTTTTTGATATTCAATAATGAAGTGAAAGAACTTTGATACTCTAAAGCAAGCTTACCCAGATGAGATTTCAACTGTCAGGAGGAAAACCGAAGTCTCCAAGCACACGAAGCTCGAGTTCAACTCAATCATGGCAGTGGCATGTTCACTAGCAGAGCTCTTTTCCTTCAAACTGGAGAGTGCGAAATCAAGTGATTATTATGGTTTGACTTCTTTTTTATTGAAACCCTAATTTTGACCTTATGATGATCTGGAATATTTAGTCAATAGCACATGGGATAATCCTTGCACTATGATTTAATCCAAGTCTGATTTTTGATATTTGAGGGGGGGCCAAAGTTTGTGTGTTAGGCCAATATGTTAAGTCTTTTAGGGCTTATTTTATGTGCCTAGGACAATGGTTAAGTCTAGACTTATTCTTTTGCCTTAGTGAAATATGGAGGCTTGAATATGGATTATCAATGCAAATGTAATAGTGGATATCTTATGACCTAATATTGGGTTTTGATGGTTATGTTTTAGGGTTCTATGTTTTTTAGTTGATTTTAGAGAAATCAATGCGAATTTTGATGAGAAGAGGATAATTATGTTACATTTCTATGATTTTGTGAGAAAAAAAGAATATTGTAATGGAGAGATAAGGAGCTTTTCTTTTTTGCAAAATATTTTTAATCTTTAATTGCAAAAAATAGACAAATTGTGCAAATCTGCAATCTCTTATAGCAAAATCGTAAAGCGATATCCTATAAATTGCTTTATGATTTCTTGCTATTTTTAGCATATTTTTTATTGACTTTTCCTCTTGGTCGGATTTGAGAGCTATCTTGGAGAGATAAGGTGGTTTTTGAGCATTTAAAGAAAAATCAACCTATTTTTATAGGCTTGACAGTGTGATCATAAAAGCAGTATGCTTTTTTCTGCTTTTAGGCAGTTTTTGAGATAGTTTGAAAGCCTTTTCCTTGAGCTTTTTTTTTGAGCTCGGATTAGGGTTTCTTGAGAGTTATGTTTGATAGACTTAGTCTTTTAGCTCTCCTTCTCAGTTCAGATTTTGATTCTTTCTCATACACACTTTTTGAGCTTGTGGACCTTTTGTACTCAATTTTGGCAGATTGACACTCTTTCAGTTTCAGTAATACAACAGAGTTTTTCTTTCCATTTTCTTGTCTCAAGACTGGTAATAGCAGTTTGATGCTTTGTGTTTTCAAATTTGAAGCCTTAATGTCCTACTTTTATAAGTTTTTTGCACAACATTTCATGTTTTTAGGTTATATGATGTATTCAAATGTCTTTGAAACTTCATGTGAATTATTGATGAAATCATGCATTGGTGAGATTGTAGGGACTATTGTAATAAAGGAATTGTTGTGAGTGGAAAGATCTAATTTTTGTCAGAAGTAATAAGTTAAACATCAGTATTCTGACAAAAATTACATCTTGCCACTAAGAAATATTCCTTTATTACAATAGTTCCTACAATCTCACCAATGCATGATTTCATCAATAATTCACATGAAGATTTAGAGACATTTGAATACATCATATAACTTGAAAACATGAAATATTGTGCAAAAAACTTATAAAAGTAGGACATTAAGGCTTCAAATCTTAAAACACAAAGCATCAAACTGCTATTACCAGTCTTGAGACAAGAAAATGGAAAGAAAAACTTTGTTGTATTACTAAAACTGAAAGAGTGTCACTATGCCAAAACTGAGTACAAAAGGTCCACAAGCTCAAAAAGTGTGTATGAGAAGGAACCAAAATATGAACTGAGAAGGAGAGCTAAAAGACTAAGTCTATCAAACATAACTCTCAAGAAACCCTAATCCGAGCTCAAAAAAAAAGCTCAAGGAAAAGGCCTTCAAACTATCTAAAAAGCTGCATAAAAGTAGAAAAAATCATATCGCTTTTATGATGAACCTATCAAGCCTCTAAAAATAGGCTGAATCTACTTTAAAAGCCAGAAAAAAACCTTATCTCTCCAAGATAAGTCACAAATCCGACCAAGAGGAGAAGTCAATAAAAATATGCTTAAAATAGCAAGAAATCATAAAGCAATTTATAGGATATCGCTTTACGATTTTTCTTTACAAGATTTCAGATTTGCACAATTTGTCTATTTTCTGCAATTAAAGATTAAAAATCTTTTGCAAAAAAGAAAAGCTCCTTATCTCTCCATTACAATATTATGATTTTCTCACAAAATCATACAAATGTAACATAATTATCCTCTTCTCATCAAAATTTGCATTGATTTCTCTAAAATCAACTAAAAAACATAGAACCCTAAAACGTAACCATCAAAACCTAATACTAGGTCATAAGATATCCACTATTACATTTTCATTGATAATCCATATTCAAGCCTCCATATTTCACTAAGGAAAAATAATAAGTCTAGACTTAACCATTGTCCTAGGCACATAAAATAAGCCCTAAAAGACTTAACATATCGGCCTAACACACAAACTTCGCCCCCCCCTCAAATAGCAAAAATCAGACTTGGATTAAATCATAGTGCAAGGATTATCCCATGTGCTATTGACTGAATATTCCAGATCATCATAAGGTCAAATTAGGGTTTCAATCAAAATGAAGTCAAACCCTAATAATCACTTCATTTCGTACTCTCCAGTTTGAAGGAAAAGAGCTCTGCCAATTAACATGTTGCTGCCATGATTGAGTTAAACTCGAGCTTCATGTGCTTTGAGACTTCGGTTTTGCTTCCTGACAGTTGAAATCTCATCTGGGTAAGCTTGCTTTAGAGTATCGAAGTTCTTTCACTTCATTATTGAATATCAAAAAGGCCCTAAGGTCGCGGCCTGTCATATTCATTCCTAATTTCCTCTACACTCCTGTGCATTGTTATGCTTGGCCGACCTATTATAAGCTCGTGTTCATCTGAAAGCTTTATGGGAAAGCTTGCTTATGTTATGTCTTCAGCTTCTATACACAAGGTAAGCATCCTGTCATAGTTCCATAGCTTCTCACTCTTGTTCTTTATGGCTTGAGGCCTCGACTACCACCATTTCTAACACTTTTGTCTTGCATTTTCTATGCTTACATTTATGTCTTTGTGAGCTCGACCCACTTGAAAGCTGGACTGTCTTTTAAGGGTTTGAAAACTTGTCTTTTGGACTCCATCTAGAACTCTTGGCCATGGCCATATGCACTCTCCACACCATTGGCTGGTAAGCCATCTTTACCAGATATTTTTCTTCTCAGAGACTTAAAGAATCTCCTCTTTACTCATGAATTTTTGGCAATGTTCAGGCCACGGCCGATGTATATTATAGGAAGCATTAAAAGAAAGCTTGGGCTCGACCCACAAAAAGAAATTCTTCTCCTTGTATATTGATAATGGATCCCTTCATGGGCATTGTAAAAATTGAATGAGAGCTGCATTTCTTCCATTTTGAAGCTCGAACCACCACATAAATTTTTGCATTTTATGTCATTTGCTATTTTATACAAGACTTCACATGGGTTATTACTATAGTTTCTTCTTCTATATTTTGATGCTCTACCCAAACAATGGGTACCTTGTATATTCATTTTTTAAAAGCTATGAGCTCGACTCAAGAAAAGGACTCCTTCTTTATACCTATTACCTCACAAAAAAATTCCAACTAGGCTGATAGAACAAACTGTTTTGATGTTAATAGGAAAAACCCACATGGATGGCCGAAAATAGAGAAGATTTGTGTGTTTACTGGAAACCCCAACATGGGTACTTGTTGTTTGTCCTTGTTACATACCTTCAGAAATGAAAACTCACGGTGAAAATAACAAAAATCTGTGTGTTTATCTTTATTTAGTTATGGGCTCGACCCAAAAAAATTGATGCTTACTTTGATATTCTTGTGTCCCTTAATTTGAAATGAATATAGTCTGATATTCTTGGAAATATTGCATTGATTTAGAGCTCCATATATTTGTGAAAAATAGTGATCTCCACCTATAAACCTGCTTAAGATATAAAAGGTTTGTAATCCCAATAATTGTGTAAAGTCTGGGCCTCTTTAAGCATTCAAATTTCTTACTTTTAGCATGATTCTGTGCTTGTCTCATCATAGAGAAAATGAACCACTGACTTATGGGATTCTAGCAATGCATCCCTTGTTTAAATTACAGCCATATGAGTTTATACTTTTCCTTTTACACATATAATCTATCTTTGACTGAATTTGTATATTACTTATTCTGTGTATAATATGCTCACTTTGAAAATAACCCTTATGTGTTTAAGCTCTTGTCAAAACTGTGTAGACAACACTACCCTTGGATTCCTTAACTATGACACATAGCAACCTTCACCATTTTCTCTTGAACTTCGCAGAGATTTTAAATTGAAACCACATGATTAACACCTCAGAACACCTTTTGGAAAAAAAATGCTATCATTTCTTTGGTCATTCTGGAACAAGTATTTCTTATTGCATACCCTAATGTTGCACTGCATTTCCAGTTAGGTTAGAACTAATAGCTCATTTATTACTTTGAATGCACTATCTTTCTTTTGCATTCTTGAGCAACAACATGTACTCTTCATGCATTTTTATGTTCCACTTATCAAACTGCTTTAAAATCTGCTCTCTTTCATGATGAAAATGAAAACAAAACTCTTCGTTAAGGCATAATGTATGGCTATTCACTATCCTAACTGTGAAGAGGATGAATTGATTGAACCGAAACTTGTATGACAATTATGATTAGGATCAACATGTTAACACAGATAATGAATTATTCAGCAATATCTGATGTAAATGTACTAAGCTGAATTCATTTAGTGAACTAAACTCACTGTTCACCTATAGCCTTCAGAAAGCTTGACCTGATCATTATGAATGCACAGTTGGTTTAGTTGCTCGATGGATACTCTATTTTTCACTCCTTCAGTTGTATTTCATTTCACTTGATGAAAATGATGATGTATTTGTAAATCAGCCCATTAATGAATAGGGCAGCATGCCGAGCTCTACCCTTGTGGGAGCCTATTTTTCTCCACATGCTTGGTCTTCAAATAATGTTTAGCTACATGATTTTACCTATACCTGCACAAGGAAGCAAACAATGTTAGCATAAAAAAGAGAATATGATGGTGATGATATTGTTGTTTCTCCTCAGCTCATTTCTTCCGCACTTGATTGATTGTTTCAATGCATGATTAATAGTAGGTTGTACTATTGTGGGTGCCTCATATAGGTTACTTCATAATCGGAGCCACTGACATCGCCTCTTTTCTCTTGCAGGTCAACGGAATATGAGAAGACAAAGGTGCACCATCATTGTCAACCATTGGCCAAAATAGGCAATGATGATTATTCTGTTTACTTATGTGATTTCTTTTCCACATCTTCAATAGTATAGTGTGCTATTAGTTATGCACTATGACAGTTACATCCACGGCTTGTGTGGATATTTGATTTCCATTCTTTCTTTTCATTTGAAAATAAAATGCATTTAAATGCAATGTTGTAATATCTTATTCTTGAAATCAAATGAAGCCTTGTAAAATATGAGTCTTTTCATGAAATAAATAAAAGCATTTAAAATGTTATTTTGCTCATTTTCTCAATTCTGTATTTCTGTCATTTCTAGAATTTTTGAATAAGAATATCTGAAAAATCCATTTCTTCTTTAAAATGTATAACTGTCACTCAATGCATAATGATAGAAGAATGCAACAACACTTAAACTCAATCTACAATTTCACCTTATGATGTAATAACGTTCAGCCAACTCCACCAATTGAGCTAAGGAAAAAATTTGGTAACATTTTGGTGATTTCCGCTATATGCTTGCCTGCTAAGCATAGATTAGTGGCCTTTAAACAATTCATTGGGCATGGAGTCAATTTTTTCCCCTCCTTGAAAACTTAGAACTTGAACAACAACACTCCAAACAGCAACAAAGAAGACAAAATAGAACTAAAAGTAAACTAATAGGCCATGATGGCCAACAGAACAATGCGCAATAGCGCTTAGAGAAAGCAAAACTACTAAAATTAAATGTGCAAAACACACTTATTGACTGCAACTATTCTATCCTACGCTAAATGATGCCAAGGCTGTTTAAACAAAGCCATTAACTGGATCAAAAAAGTAACTGCTCTTTCTTTGTAATCTGCAAATCTTAATCAACTTGTGAATCCACTAAAAGATGTAGAGAAATATCAAATATTCAGCAATTTTTTGCAACACCCTTCCAAGGAGAAAAAATAAATCACTTACCCACGTTTCTGGACTTCTAAACCAGTGGTGATTGGGTGGAAAAATGAACGGCTTATGCATAATTGAATACCTCATTTGCTGCTTGACATCAGTATTATCATGGGGCTGCTTCTCCTTGCTCATTTCTAATCGAGCTAGGTGTCTAATAGGACATCCCCTCGAGAGCCTTGGATTGGAAGTAAAGCAACCTGAATGATCATTGATTACAACACCATCCTCTCCTTGCATAATGGCCTTCCATACTGACCCCTCCTCCATGGTTGGTGAGCTAGCCTCCTCCATAAATATTGGCATATCCTCTAAGCATGAGCAGAAAAGCTCAATGTCAACTTGGAAAAGATCTTCTTGACAAGCTTCATGAAAACTTGGAAAGATATCAAGACCCCTACTTTGGATAGTAGTATCCGCCTTTTTCTCAATTTGACTTTGTTCTATTCGAGCTATTGTATTGTGCTTATCAGGGTTTTGGTATTCGATAACCATATTGTTCCCACCTTGAGTTTGGACACCCCCTATCGCCTCTTCAAGTTGTTGCTCCACACCTTCTCTTTTAGAAAATGAGTGTTTGGCATCTAGATTTGAAACAAAAGTTTCCAAGTCATCCCAAAACATGTCTTCTTCCCTCTCATCTTCAGTTCTTTGTGAAGGGAGACTATTTTCCACCTTACTACAACTCTTCTGAGGTATCAAAGCATAAGAATTCTGAACCATCTCCTGCTGCTCTAGAGCTGGTATGGATGTAATCTGAGAAATGTTGTCTTCACTATCCACAAAAAATGGTAACTCATTGAACAAATCAAGCGGAACTTCATAACTGTTAGCCATTTCTTGATCTAGAATCTGTGGTTCCTCCAACACAACCTCCTCTATCTCTTGCAGCAACTGCTCTTGATATTCTAGGTCCTCTTTATCGCTATACCAACCAAATATTTTGAAATAATCATCGATATTCTATTGTTCCAAAGAATCAACTTCCTCTGCACATGCAACACTCTTAGGTTTAGCCGAGAAAGAAGAGCAATTAGCAGCAACCGCCTACTCTATCTTTTGCAGCAATTGTTTCTCTAAAGATTTTTTATCGTCTTCCTCAAAACAAGGTAGCTCATTAGTGAAAACATGGAAGGATTCATCAGGGGAAGGCTCCTCCTGACCTATCTTCTACTGCTGCAAATGGTAAACTGCCAAAGTTGAATGTAATGGATTTACCTTCCTAAGCTCCTTGATAAAGAGCAGGGTATCCTGATCAAAGGGTTCAACCATGAATTCTTCAAGTGAAGAAATTTGGGATAATTCTTAAGTTTCCTAAGATGAAAATTGTTGTTCAAGGGGCTGATCGGGAGTTCCACTAGGTTGACTATAACCATTTCCCATGACTTGAAAGGGATGATGTTTTTGGAAACTTGGGATTGCAGGTTTTAGAGGCTAGCTCGGTGAGTTTAAAACTCTATCTTGCCTAAAACTTGGGATTGCAACTTTAGGTATGTTAGGTGGCTCATCTTGTGTAAAGCTTGGAAATGTATACTCACGAACTTCTTCCTGAGCAGGCCGACATAGAATTGTAGGGGTTAGTCGAACCTCATGCTTTTGCACTTCAAACTCTCACTTATAGAGATAGGCCTGAAAGACCATCTCTTCTTGTTGCTGGTTATATTCATGTTGTCTCTTGAGCTCCTCTAGTTGCTTCGTGAACTCAAGCAACATGCTCTTTATAGTTGCCACCTCCTTCTATTGGTCTATTTCTCTCATTTTCCTTTCATAGTTCAAAATATTTCTCAAAAGCTCAAGTCTTCAATATGTTGGGACTGATTTTGGGAATATGACAGCTGAGATGGAGGTTGAACAGGGGTGGGTGGGTGGCAATTATGAAGTGAAAGTTGGTTTTGAAAAGCTAGGGAATTGAAACCAGTGGCATGATTATGCTAGTATGGTTGATATGAATATGAATATGCAGGGCTTTCATGATATGGCAGATGGTATGGCATATCATCATGAAGCCTCGACATGCTTGTTCATCTGAAGGCTAAATACAAGCAAAAATACAATCTTTAAAAGCATACCAGCACTTGATCAATTAAAAGCATACCAGAAAAGGTTCCTTGGGGTCTCCATGGTGTTTGATTATTTTCCCTCCGAAGGCTGATAATTCTGGAGGGAACACTCGACCCTTCAGTATGTGTTCCTTTGTGTGTTGTTCACACTGGATCTACTCGAAATTAGAGAGCAGAGTCACCAGGTATATTAAAAAAGGGCCTCCAAAAGGATAAATAACTTGCTGCATACACCAAACAACAACCTTAAAGGATTAAAACTTCTTTGAAATTGATTTTCAGAGTCCCACCGAGCATTGCAAAAACTGTTGTCAATGGATTTACACCCTGCTGAATGCAATTTTTAGTAATCTACTAAAACATGGAAACCTCCTTCAGATGTGGGTGATCTAAGCGAAAGAGAAATATCTAGAGTGAGCTAGTTCTCTGAATGATAAGTCCTATCTTAAAACTTCAGAAGAAAAGGGATAGAAAGATGGACTGAAAACTAAAACCTATGACTACTGATGTTTAACTTATTACTTCTGACATAAATTAGATCTTGCCACTCAAAACAATTCCTTTATTACAATAGTTCCTACAAACTCACCAATGCATGATTTCATCAATAATTCACATGAAGATTCAGGGACAATTGAATACATCATATAACCTAAAAACATGAAATCTTGTGCAAAAAACTTATAAAAGTGGGACATTAAGGCTTCAAATCTGAAAACACAAAGCATCAAACTGTTGTTACCAGTCTTGAGACAAGAAAATGGAAAGAAAAAATCTACTGTATTACTGAAACTGAAAGAGTGTCAATTTTCCAAAACTGAGTACAAAAGGTCCACAAGCTCAAAAAGTGTGTATGAGCAGGAACCAAAATATGAACTGAGAAGGAGAGCTAAAAGACTAAGTCTATCAAACATAACTCTCAAGAAACCCTAATCCGAGCTCAAAAAAAAAGCTCAAGGAAAAGGCCTTCAAACTATGTCAAAAGCTGCATAAAAGCAGAAAAAAGCATATCCCTTTTAAGATGAACCTATCAAGCCTCTAAAAATAGGCTGAATTTGCTTTAAAAGCTAGAAAAACACCTTATCTCTCCAAGATAAGTCACAAATCTGACCAAGAGGAGAAGTCAATAAAAATTTGCTAAAAATAGCAAGAAATCATAAAGCAATTTATAGGATATCGCTTTACGATTTTGCTTTACAAGATTGCAAATTTGCACAATTTGTCTATTTTCTGCAATTAAAGATTAAAAATCTTTTGCAAAAAGGAAAAGCTCCTTATCTCTCCATTACAATATTCTGATTTTCTCACAAAATCATACAAATGTAACATAATTATCCTCTTCTCATCAAAATTCACATTGATTTCTCTAAAATCAACTAAAAAACATAGAACCCTAAAACATAACCATCAAAACCTAACCTTAGGTCATAAGATATCCACTAGTACATTTTCATTGATAATCCATATTCAAGCCTCCATATTTCACTAAGGAAAAAGAATAAGTCTAGACTTAACCATTATTTTTGGCACATAAAATAAGCCCTAAAAGACTTAACATATCGGCCTAACACACAAACTTCGGCCCCCCTCAAATATCAAAAATCAGACTTCGATTAAATCATAGTGCAAGGATTATCCCATGTGCTATTGAGCAAATATTCCAGATCATCATAAGGTTGAATTAGGGTTTCAATCAAAATGAAGTCAAACCATAATAATCACTTCATTTCGCACTCTCTAGTTTTGAGGAAAAGAGCTCTGCCAATTAACATGTCGCCGCCATGATTGAGTTGAACTTGAGCTTTGTGTGCTTTGAGACTTCTTTTTTCCTCCTGACAGTTGAAATCTCATCTGGGTAAGCTTGCTTTAGAGTATTGAAGTTCTTTCACTTCATTATTGAATATCAAAAAGGCCCTAAGGCCGTGGCTTCTCATATTCATTCCTGATTTCCTCTACACTTTTGTGCATTGTTATGCTTGGCCGACTAGTTATAAGCTTGTGTGCATCTGAAAGCTTTGTGGGAAAGCTTGCTTGAGTTCTATCTTCAGCTTCTATACATAAGGTAAGCATCCTATCATAGTTCCACGGCTTCTCACTCTTGTTCTTTATGGCTTGAGGCCACGGCTACCACCATTTCTAACACTTTTGTCTTGCATTTTTTGTGCTTACATTTATGTCTCTGTGAGCTCGACCCACTTGAAAGATAAACTATCTTTTAAGGGTTCGAAAACTTATCTTCTGGACTCCATCTAGAACTCTTGGCCATGGCCATATGAACTCTCCACACCATTGGCTAGTAAGCCATCTTTACCAGATATTTTGCTTCTCAGAGACTTAAAGAATATCCTCTTTACTCATGAATTTCTGGCCATGTTCAGGCTGTGGCCGATGTATATTATAGGAAGCATTAAAAGAAACCATGGGCTCGACCCACAAAAAGAAATTCTTCTCCTTGTATATTGATAATGGATCCCTTCATGGGAATTGTGAAAATTGAATGAGAGCTACATTTCTTCCATTTTGAAGCTCGAACCACCATAGAAAATTTCGTATTTTATGTCATTTGCTATTTTATACAAGACTTCACATGGGTTATTACTATAGTTGCTTCTTCTATATTTTGAAGCTTGACCCAAACAATGGGTACCTTGTATATTAATTTTTTAAAAGCTATGAGCTCGACTCAAGAAAAGAACTCCTCTATACCTGTTACCTTACAAAAATTTTCAACTAGGCTGATAGAACAAACTATTTTGATGTTGATAGGAAAAACCCACATGGATGGCCGAAAATAGAGAAAATTCGTGTGTTTACTGGAAACCCCAACATGGGTTCTTGTTGTTTGTCCTTGTTACATACCTTCAGAAATGAAAACTCACGGTGAAAATAAAAAAAATATGTATGTTTATCTGTATTTAGTTATGGGCTCGATCCAAAACAATTGATGCTTACTTTGATATTCTTGTGTCCCTTAATTTGAAATGAATATAGTCTGATATTCTTGGAAATACTACATTGATTTAGAGCTCCATATATTTCTGACAAACAGTGATCTCCACCTGCAAATCTGCTTAAGATATAAAAGGTTTGTAATCCCAATAATTGTGTAAAGTCTGGGCCTCTTTAAGCATTCAAATTTCTTACTTTCAACATTATTCTGTGTTTGTCTTGTCATGGATAAAATGAATCACCGACTTATGGGATTCTGGCAATGCATCCCTTGTTTAAATTACAGCCATATGAGTTTATCCTTTTCCTTTTACACACATAATCTATCTTTGACTGAATTTGTATATTACTTATTCTATGTATAATCTGCTCACTCTGAAAATAACCCTTATGTGTTTAAGCTCTTGTCAAAACTGTGTAGACAACACTGCCCTTGGATTCCTTAACTTTGACAGACAACAACCTTCACCCTTTTCTTTTGAACTTCGCAGAGATTTTAAATTGAAACCGTATGATTAACACCTCAGAACAACTTTTGGAAAGAAAATGCTATCATTTCTTTGGTCATTCTGGAACAAGCATTTCTTATTGCATACCCTAATGCTGCACTACATTTCCAGTCAGGTTAGAACTAATAGCTCATTTATTACTTTGAATGCACTATCTATCTTTTGGATTCTTGAGCAACAACATGTACTTTTCATGCATTTTTATGTTCCACTTATCAAACTGCTTTAAAATTTGATCTCTTTCATGATGAAAATCAAAACAAAACTCTCCGTTAAGGCATAATGTATGCCTGTTCACTATCCTAATTGTGAAGATAATGAATTGATGAACCGAAACTTGTTTACTCCTTCAGTTGTATTTCATTTCACTTGATGAAAATGATGATATATTTGTAAATCAGCCCATTAATGAATAGGGCAGCATGTCGAGCTCTACCCTTGTGGGAGCTCGTTTTTCTCCACATGCTTGGTCTTCGAATAATGTTCAGCTACGTGATTTTACCTATACCTGCACAAGGAAACAAACAATGTTAGCATAAAAAATAGAATATGATGATGATGATATTGTTGTTTCTCCTCAGCTCATTTCTTTCGGACTTGATTGATTGTTTCAATGCATGATTAATAGTAGGATGTACTATTGTGGGTGCCTCATATAGGTTACTTCATAATCAGAGCCACTGGCATGCCCTCTTTTCTCTTGTAGGTTGACAGAATACGAGAATACAAAGGTACACCATCATCGTCAACCATCGACCAAAACAGGCAATGATGATTATGTTGTTTACTTATGTGATTTCTTTTCCGCATCTTCAATAGTATAGTGTGTTATTAGTTACACACTGTGATAGTTACATACATGGCTTGTGTGGATATTTGATTTTCATTCTTGCTTTTCATTTGAAAAGAAAATGCATTTTAATGCAATGTTGTATTATCTGATTCTTGAAATCAAATGAAGCCTTGTAAAATATGAGTCTTTTCATGAAATAAATAAAAGCATTTAAAATTCTATTTTGCTCATTTGCTCAATTCTGTATTTCTGTCATTTCTAGAATGTTTGAGTAAGAATATCTAAAAACTCGATTTCTTCTTTAAAATGTATAACTGTCACTCAATGCATAATGATAGAAGAATGCAACAACACTTAAACTCAATCTGCAATTTCACCTTATGATGTAATAACGTTCAGCCAGCTCCACCAATTGAGCTGAGGAAAATTTTTGGTAACATTTTGGTTTTTGGCACGCCTGGTGGGACTCTGAAAATCAATTTCAGAGAAGTTTTAATCCTTTAAGGTTGCTGTTTGGTCTATGCAGCAAGTTATTCAGCATTTTGGAGGCCCTTTTTCAATATACCTGGCAACTCCATTCTCTAATTTTTGAGTAGATCTAGTGTGAACAGCACACAAAGGAACACATGCTGAAGGGTCGAGTGTTCCCTCTAGAATTATCATCCTTCGAAGGAAAAATCATCAAACACCATGGAGACCCCAAGGAGCCTTTTCTAGTATGCTTTTAATTGATCAAGTACTGGTATTCTTTTAAAGATTATATTTTTGCTTGTATTTAGCCTTCAGATGAACAAGCATGTCGAGGCTTCATGATGATACGCCATACCATCTGCCATATCATGAAAGCCCTGCATATTCATATTCATATCAACCATACTAGCATAATCATGCCGTTGGTTTCAATTCCCTAGCTTTTCAAAACCAACTTTCACTTCATAATTGCCACCCACCCACCCCTGTTCAACCTCCATCTCAGCTGTCATATTCCCAAAATCAGTCCCAACATATTGAAGACTTGAGCTTTTGAGAAATATTTTGAACTATGAAAGGAAAATGAGAGAAATAGACCAATAGAAGGAGGTGGCAACTATAAAGAGCATGTTGCTTGAGTTCACGAAGCAACTAGAGGAGCTCAAGAGACAACATGAATATAACCAGCAACAAGAAGAGATGGCCTTTCAGGCCTATCTCTATAAGCGAGAGTTTGAAGTGAAAAAGCATGAGGTTCGACTAACCCCTACAATTCTATGTCGGCCTGCTCAGGAAGAAGTTCGTGAGTATACATTTCCAAGCTTTACACAAGATGAGCCTCCTAACATACCTAAAGTTGCAATCCCAAGTTTTAGGCAAGATAGAGTTTTAAACTCCCCAAGCTAGCCTCTAAAACCTACAATCCCAAGTTTCCAAAAACATCATCCCTTTCAAGTCATGGGAAATGATTATAGTCAACCTAGTGCAACTCCGGATCAACCCCTTGAACAACAGTTTTCATCTAAGGAAACTCAAGAATTATCCCAAATTTCTTCACCTGAAGAATCCATGGTTGAACCCTTTGATCAGGATACCCTACTCTTTATCGAGGAGCTTAGGAAGGTAAATCCATTGCATTCAACTTTGGTAGTTTACCGTTTGTAGCAACAGAAGATAGGTCAGGAGAAGCCTTCCCCTGATGAATCCTTCCATGTTTTCACTAATGAGCTACCATGTTTTGAGAAAGACGATAAAAAATCTTCAAAGAAACAGTTGCTGCAAAAGATAGAGCAGGCGGTTGCTATTGATTGCTTTTCTTTCTCGGTTGAACCTAAGAGTGTTGCATGTGCAGAGCAAGTGGGTTCATTGGAACAACAAAATATCGATGATTATTTTGAAGTATCAAGTTGGCACAATGATAAAGAAGACTTAGAATGTCAAGAACAACTCCTACAAGAGCTAGAGGAGGCTGTGTTTGAGAAACCACATATTCTAGATCAAGAAATGGCCGACAGTTCTCAAGTTCCACTTGATTTGTTCAATGAGTTACCATTCTTTGTGGATAGTGAAGACAACATATCTCAGACTACATCCATACCAGCTCCAGAGCAGCGGGAGATGGTTTAGAATTATGATGCTTTGATACCTCAGAAAAGCTATAGTTAGTTAGAAAATAGTCTCCCTTCACAAAGAACTGAAGATGATAGGGAAGAAGAGATGTTTTAGGATGACCTGGAAACTTTTGTTTCAAATATAGATGCCAAACACTCATTTTCTAAAAGAGACGGTGTGGAGCAACAGCTTGAAGAGGCGATAGGGGGTGTCCAAACTTGAGGTGGGAACAATATGGTTATCAAATACCAAAACCCTGATAAGCATAGTACAATAGCTCGAATAGAACAAAATCAAATTGAGCAAAAGGCAGATACTACTGTCCAAAGTAGGGGTCTTGATATCTTTCCAAGTTTTCATGAAGCTGGTCAAGAAGATCTTTTCCAAGCTGACATTGAGCTTTTATGCTCATTCTTAGAGGATATGCCAATATTTATGGAGGCTAGCTCACCAACCATGGAGGAGGGGTCAGTATGGCATGCCATTATGAAAGGAGAGGATGGTGTTGTAATCAATGATCATTTAGGTTGCTTTACTTCCAATCCAAGGCTCTCGAGGGGATGTCTTATTCGGCACCTAACTCGATTAGAAATGAGCAAGGAAAAGCAACCCCATGATAATGCTGATGTCGAGTAGCAAATGAGGTATTCAATTATGCATGAGCCATTCATTTTTCCACCCAATTAACACTAGTTCAAAAGTCCAGAGATGTGGGTAAGTGATTCCTTTTTCCTCCTTGGAAGAGTGTTGCAACAAATTGCTGAATATTTGATATTTCTCCACATCTTTTGGTGGATTTACAAGCTGATTAAGCTTTGCAGATTACAAAGAAAGGGAAGTTACTTTTTTGAGCCAGTTAATGGCTTTGTTTAAACATCCTTGGCATCGTTTAGCATAGGATAGAATAGTTGCAATCAATAAGTGCATTTCACACATTTACTTTCAGTAGTTTTTCTTTCCCTAAGCGTTGTTGCACATGTTCTGTTGGCCATCAGGGCCTTTTAGTTTTCTTTTGGTTCCATTTTGTTTTTCTTTGTTGCTGTTTGGAGTGTTGCTATTCAAGTTTTTGAGTTTTAATATGGGGAAAATTGACTTTGCACCCAATGAATTGTTTAAAGGCCACTGATCTATGCTTAGCAGGAAAGCATATAGTGGAAATCACCAAAATGTTGCCAATTTTTTGCCTCAGCTCAATTGGTGGAGCTGGCTGAATGTTATTTATCATAAGGTGAAATTGTAGTTAAGTTCAAATGTTGTTTCACATTATTATCATTATTCATTGAGTAGCAGTTATACATTTTAAAGGAGAAATAGAGTTTCAGAAGTGAAGTTTCCAGAATGCCATTTAGATGTTCCACAAATGACAGAAATACATAATTGAAAAAGTGAGAAAAATAGCATTTGAAATGCTTTCATTTATTTCATAAAAGGACTCATATTTTACAAGACTTCATTTGATTTCGACAATTAGAATATGATATTACAACATTTCATTTAAATGATTTTTCTTTTCAAATGAAAAGAAAGAATTGAAATCAAATATCCACACAAGTCGTGGATGTGACTGTCACAATGAATCACTAATAGCACACTATACTACTGAAGGTGTGGAAAAGAAATCACATAAGTAAACAACATAATCATCATTTCCTATTTTGGCCGATGGTTGACGATGATGGTGCACCTTTGTCTTCTCGTATTTCGTCAACCTGTAAGAGAAAAGAGGGGGTGTCAGTGGCTCCGATTATGAAGTAACCTATATGAGGCACCCACAATAGTACAACCTACTATCAATCATGCATTGAAACAATCAATCAAGTGCAGAGGAAATGAGCTGAAGGAGAAATATCATGATCATCATATTCTATTTTTATGCTAACATTGTTTGTTTCCTTGTGCAAGTATAGGTAAGGTCACGAAGTTAATCAATATTTGAAGACCAAGCATGTGGAGAAAATGGGCTCCCACAAGGATAGAGCTCGGCATGCTGCCCGATTCATCACAATGGGCTGATTTAAAGATCACATCATATATTCACCAAAAGGAATGAGATACGACTGAAAGAGTAAAGCATAGTTATCTATAGAGCTACTAAACCAACTGTACATTTGACATAATGATCAGGTTTATTTTTTAGAAGGCTATAGGTGAATAGTGAGTTTAGTTCACTCAATCATTCAATTGAGTGCCATTTATATCAAACATTGCTGCATAGTTCACGATTTTGTGTTATTTTGTTCGTCATAATCATATATGTCATGAAAATTTCAGTTCATCAGTATTCTTCTCACAAACAAGGACAGTGAACAGGCATACATTATGCTTTAATGGAAAGTTTGGTTTTGATTTTCATCATGAAAGAAAGTAGATTTAATGAAACAGTTTGTTAAGTGGAAGATAAAAATACATGAAGAGTACCATGTTGAAGCTCAAGAGTATGAAAGACAGACAATGCATTCAAGCGATAAATGAATAACTAGTTCTAGTTGACTGATCAGTAAATACAACTTTAAAAGTCACAAGGTGAGAAATGCTCATTCCAAAATGATAAGGGAAAACCAAGTAGAATGTAGTTCATGGTGTTACAATGTTTCAATTCAAATCTCTACATAATTCCAAGAGCAGAAAGCAAATGTTGATGTATGGTAAAAGTTAAGAAAACCAGAAAGGATATTTTCTATGTGCAAGAAAAACAACATGGAGCAGTAGTCTGGTGTGCCTATGTGATCGAATGGTACAGATTGCTCTAGTTTTTCTATATACTGGTATGCTAGTTATTGAAAATTCGAAAGCCAAAGGGAAAGCAACATGAAGTCAATATTTAAGTAATACAAATAGCATATATAATTCCAACATTCATGAATTTTTGGTTCTTTTCTTCATAAAGAGACATATGGCAGAGGTTTCAGTTTCTATTTGAATGTCAAACATCAATAATATAGTATTTGAATATGAAGTACTAGTTAATGAAAAGCTGCAACAGGTACAACTAGTTCAATTTGGTTGAGATGATGTTTCAGATGGAGTTATGTATCAGTTTTTGGTGAAGGACAACAATCAAAATACAATGTTCATTTAAAATACATCTGCAAGGGAGTATAGGTATCAGACTGATAAGTGTGCACAGTTTTGATAAGAAATTCAACACATAAAAGTCATTTTCATAATAAACAGATTATACAGTGAGTTAGTAATCTACATAATCAAGTTTAAAAGGGATTTCTGTGTGCAAGAGAGTTCAGTGTCAATGACCTGGAGGATAAACGTAAACGAGAAACCAAAGGAGTAATCGGGTTTTCAATGCAATTCAAATGAAATGTGTGTAGTTAGAAGTATTATATATTCAGTTTAATAGAGTGCCTACAAAAGAAAGCTAAAGAAGTGTGTAGACCTTTCAGCATTTCCAATTTACCCATATGACTGTGTTTTTTTTTAGAATAGCTAGTAAGGTATTTTTCCATATGGGAGTTTTCAAACAATGATGTTTTCTCTTCTAGGTGTCAAGCACTTATATGGAGGAAATTAAAAAGACACAGAAATACCAACAAAAGCATGGTCATTTGGGTCGAGCCCATAACTAAATACAGATAAACACACAAATTTCTGTTATTTTCACCGTGAGTTTTCATTTCTGAAGGTATGTAACAAGGAAAAACAACAAGTACCCATGTTGGGGTTTCCAGTAAACACACAAATTTTCTCTATTTTCGACCATCCATGTGGGGTTTTCCTATCAACATCAAAACAGTTTGTTCTATCAGCCTAGTTGAAATTTTTTGTGAGGTAACATGTATAGAGAAGGAGTTCTTTTCTTGAGTCGAGCTCATAGCTTTTAAAAAATGAATATACAGGGTACCCATTGTTTGGGTCGAGCTTCAAAATACAGAAGAAGCAACTACAGTAATAACCCATGTGAAGTCTTGTATAAAATAGAAAATGACATAAAATGCAAAATTTTCTGTGGTGGTTCGAGCTTCAAAATGGAAGAAATGCAGCTCTCATTCAATTTTCACAATGCCCATGAAGGGATCCATTATCAATATACAAGGAGAATAATTTCTTTTTGTGGGTCGAGCCCAAGATTTCTTTTAATGCTTCCTATAATATAATCAACCACTACCTGAACATGGCCAAAAATTCATGAGTAAATAGGAGATTCTTTAAGTCTCTGAGAAGCAAAATATCTAGTAAAGATGGCTTACCAGCCAATGGTGTGGAGAGTGCATATGGTCGTGGCCAAGAGTTCCAGATGGAGTCCAGAAGACAAGTTTTTGAACCCTTAAAAGATAGTCCAGCTTTCAAGTGGGTCGAGCTCACAGAGACATAAATGTAAGCATAGAAAATGCAAGAAAAAAGTGTTAGAAATGGTGGTAGCCGTGTCCTCAAGCCATAAAGAACAAGAGTGAGAAGCCGTGGAACTATGACAGGATGCTTACCTTGTGTATAGAAGCTGAACATAGAACTTAAGCAAGCTTTCCCACAAAGCTTTTAGATGAACACGAGCTTATAACAGGTCGGCCAAGCATAACAATGCATAGGAGTGTAGAAGAAATCAAGAATGAATATGACAAGCTGTGGCCTTAGGGCCTTTTTGATATTCAATAATGAAGTGAAAGAAATTCGATACTCTAAAGCAAGCTTACCCATATGAGATTTCAACTGTTAGGAGGAAAAACTGAAGTCTCAAAGCACACGAAGCTCGAGTTCAACTCAATCATGGTGGCGGCATGTTAACTGGTAGAGCTCTTTTCCTTCAAACTAGAGAGTGCAAAATGAAGTGATTATTAGGGTTTGACTTCATTTTGATTGAAACCCTAATTCGACCTTATGATGATCTAGAATATCTGCTCAATAACACATGGGATAATCCTTGCACTATGATTTAATCCAAGTCTGATTTTTGATATTTGAGGGGGGGCCAAAGTTTGTGTGTTAGGATGATATGTTAAGTCTTTTAGGGCTTATTTTATGTGCCTAGGACAATGGTTAAGTCTAGACTTATTCTTTTGCCTTAGTGAAATATGGAGGCTTGAATATGGATTATTAATGAAAATGTAATAGTGGATATCTTATGACCTAAGATTAGGTTGTGATGGTTATGTTTTAGGGTTCTATGTTTTTTAGTTGATTTTAGAGAAATCAATGCGAATTTTGATGAGAAGAGGATAATTATGTTACATTTCTATGATTTTGTGAGAAAATAAGAATATTGTAATGGAGAGATAAGGAGCTTTTCTTTTTGTAAAAGATTTTTAATCTTTAATTAAAAAAAATAGACAAATTGTGCAAATCTGCTATCTTGTAAAGCAAAATCATAAAGCGATATCCTATAAATTGCTTTACGATTTCTTGCTATTTTTAGTAGATTTTTTATTGACTTTTCCTCTTGGTCAGATTTGAGACCTATCTTGGAGAGATAAGGTGTTTTTTGAGCTTTTAAAGAAAATTCAACCTAATTTTAGAGGCTTGATAGTGTGATCATAAAAGCAGTATGTTTTTTCTACTTTTAGGCAGTTTTTGAGATAGTTTGAAGGCCTTTTCCTTGAGCTTTTTTTTTTAGCTCGGATTAGGGTTTCTTGAGAGTTATGTTTGATAGACTTAGTCTTTTAGCTCTCCTTCTCAATTCAAATTTTGGTTCCTGCTCATACACACTTTTGAGCTTGTGGACCTTTTGTACTCAGTTTTGGCAGATTGACACTCTTTCAATTTTAGTAATACAACAGAGTTTTTCTTTCCATTTTATTGTCTCAAGACTAATGATGATTATGATCTCTTCCTCAAAAACAGCTTTCAGAAAGATGCAATATTTCACAACTTCTCATGAACGATTGATACATAAATAATTTGCATGAAGACCTGACTTGAAGTACAACATGCAACCTGTATTCTAAACTTTCTGCATTAAGAATCACAGTTTAAGGGCAAAACAAGGACTCTGTAAACAGAAATCACAAGATAAAATCAAATTGAAACTGAAAATGGACATAAAAATGAGAAGTAGGAATGTTGTCTTTATTCAACTGAAGGAGAATGCCATAATCTAAAACTATATCTAGTCCTCCAAAAGCATATAGAATAAATTATTTGTAAAAATTTGGATTAATGAGAGTAGGAGTGGTTGCGAGTGCTTCTTTGATCTGCTTGAAGCTCCTCTTGCCTTCCTTGGTCCAACTGAATGCCATATTCTTCTTCATCATAGAAGTGAGAGGCTTACATTATGTTTCAATGGAAATTTTTGTTTTGATTTTCATCATGAAAGAAAGCAGATTTAATGAAACAGTTTGTTAAGTGGAACATAAAAATACATGAAGAGTATCATGTTGAAGCTCAAGAGTACGAAAGACAGATAGTGCATTCAAGTGATAAATGAATAACTAGTTCCAGTTGACTGATAAGTAATTACAACTTTAAGAGTCACAAGGTGAGAAATGCTCATTCCATAATGATAAGGGAAAATCAAGTAGCATGTAGTTCATGGTGTTACAATGTTTCAATTCAAATCTCTACATAATTCCAAGAGCAGAAAGCAAATGTTGCTGTATGGTAAAAGTTGAGAAAACCAGAAAGGATATTTTCTATGTGCAAGAAAAACAACATGAAGTAGTAGTCTGGTGTGCTTGTGTGATCGAATGGTACAGATTGTTCTAGTTTTTCTATATAATGGCATGTTGGTTATTGAAAATTCGAAATCCAAAGGGAAAGCAACATGAAGTCCATATTTAAGCAATGCAAATAGCATATATAATTCCACCATTCATGAATTTTTGGTTCTTTTCTTCATAAAGAGACATATGGCAGAGGTTTTAGTTTCTATTTGAATGTCAAACATCAATAATACAGTATTTGAATATGAAGTACTAGTTAATGAAAAGCTACAGAAGGTACAACTAGTTCAATTTGGCTGAGATGATGTTTTAGATGGAGTTATGTATCAGTTTTTGGTGAAGGACAACAATCAAAATACAATGTTGATTCAAAATACATTTGCAAGGGAGTATAGGTATCAGACTGATAAGTGTGCATAGTTTTGATAAGAAATTCAACACATAAAAGTCATTTTCATAATGAACAGATTATACAGTGAGTTAGTAATCTACAAAATCAAGTTTAAAAAGGATTTATGTGTGCAAGAGAGTTTAGTGCCAATGACTTGGAGGATAAACGTAAACAAGAAACCAAAGGATTAATCGGGTTTTCAATGCAATTCGAATGAAATGTGTGTATTCAGAAGTATTATGGAAGAAATGTAGCTCTCATTCAATTTTCACAATGCCCATGAAGGGATCCATTATCAATAGACAAAGAGAAGAATTTCTTTTTGAGGGTCGAGCCCAAGCTTTCTTTTAATGCTTCCTATATTATACATCGGCCACGGCCTTAACATGGCCAAAAATTCATGAGTAAACAGGAGATTCTTTAAGTCTCTGAGAAGTAAAATATCTGTTAAAGATGGCTTACCAGTGAATGGTGTGGAGAGTGTATATGGCTGTGGCCAAGAGTTCCAGATGGAGTCTAGAAGACAAGTTTTCAAACCCTTAAAAGATAGTTCATCTTTCAAGTGGGTCGAGCTCATAGAGACATAAATGTAAGCATAGAAAATGCAAGAAAAAAGTGTTAGAAATGGTGGTAGCCGCAACCTCAAGCCATAAAGAACAAGAGTGAGAAGTCATGGAACTATGATAGGATGCTTACCTTGCGTATAGAAGCTGAAGACAGAACTTAAGCAAGCTTTCCCACAAAGCTTTCAGATGAACACGAGCTTATAACAGGTCGCCCAAGCATAACAATGCATAGGAGTGTAGAGGAAATCAGGAATGAATATGACAGGCCACGACCTTAGGGCCTTTTTGATATTCAATAATGAAGTCAAAGAACTTCGATACTCTAAAGCAAGCTTACCGAGATGAGATTTCAACTATCAGGAGGAAAAACCAAAGTCTCAAAGCACACGAAGCTCGATTTCAACTCAATCATGGCGGCGACATGTTAATTGGCAGAGCTCTTTTCCTCCAAACTGGAGAGTGCGAAATGAAGTGATTATTACAGTTTTTACTTTGTTTTGATTGAAACCCTAATTTGACCTTATGATGATCTGAAATATTTGCTCAATAGCACATGGGATAATCCTTGCACTATGATTTAATCCAAGTCTGATTTTTGATATTTGAGGGGGGGGCGAAGTTTGTGTGTTAGGCCGATATGTTAAGTCATTTAGGGCTTATTTTATGTGCCTAGGACAATGGTTAAGTCTAGACTTATTCTTTTTCCTTAGTGAAATATGGAGGCTTGAATATGGATTATCAATGAAAATGTAATAGTGGATATCTTATGACGTAAGATTAGGTTTTGATGGTTATGTTTTAGGGTTCTATGTTTTTTAGTTGATTTTAGAGAAATCAATGTGAATTTTGATGAGAAGAGGATAATTATGTTACATTTCTATGATTTTATGAGAAAATCATAATATCGTAATGGAGAGATAAGGAGCTTTTCTTTTTTGCAAAAGATTTTTAATCTTTAATTGCAAAAAATAGACAAATTGTGCTAATCTGCAATCTTGTAAAGCAAAATCATAAAGCGATATCCTATAAATTGCTTTATGATTTCTTGCTATTTTTAGTAAATTTTTTATTGACTTTTCCTCTTGGTTGGATTTGAGACCTATCTTGGAGAGATAAGGTGGTTTTTGAGCTTTTTAAGCAAATTCAGCCTATTTTTAGAGGCTTGACAGTGTGATCATAAAAGAAAGATGCTTTTTTCTACTTTTAGGCAGTTTTTGAGATAGTTTGAAGGCCTTTTCCTTTAGCTTTTTTTTTTGAGCTCGGATTAGGGTTTCTTGAGAGTTATGTTTGATAGACTTAGTCTTTTAGCTCTCCTTAGTTCAGATTTCGGTTCCTACTCATACACACTTTTTGAGCTTGTGGACCTTTTGTACTTAGTTTTGGTAGATTGACACTCTTTCAGTTTTAGTAATACAGTAGAGTTTTTCTTTCCATTTTCTTGTCTCAAGACTGGTAACAGCAGTTTGATGCTTTGTGTTTTAAGATTTGAAGCCTTAATGTCCTGCTTTTATAAGTTTTCTGCACAAGATTTCATGTTTTCAGGTTATATGGTGTATTCAAATGTCTCTAAGTCTTCATGTGAATTATTGATGAAATCATGCATTGGTGAGATTGTAGGAACTATTGTAATAAAGGAATTGTTGTGAGTGCCAAGATCTAATTACTGTCAGAAGTAATAAGTTAAACATCAGTAGTCATAGGTTTTAGTTTTCAGTCCATCTTTCTATCCCTTTCTTCTTAATTTTTAAGATAGGACTTATCATTCAGAAAACCAACTCACTCTAGAGATTCCTCTTTTGTTTAGATCACCCACATCTGAACGAGGTTTTCATGTTTTAGTAGATTGTTGAATATTGCATTCAGTAGGGTGCAAATCTATTGACAATAGTTACCAAGGAACCAAATATAGGTCACACATAAGATAGGTTCATTCATTACATAATTATCAGAAGATAGAAAACTCTAGATCACATGAAATATATTCCAGAGCTGATGAGAATGCCACAACCAAGACAAAATCTTGATTATCATCAATTTTAGTGTCGACCAGAGAACCAAAATTTGATATGCAAGAACTTGCAACATGCTTCATGAAGTTTCAGATAGCAAGGTTACCTGGAGTAAGCTTTGAGCACAATAGCCACCATCAAAATATTAGTCTTCATTATACTACACCAACTGAATTCAACATATGTCCCAAAAAGAAGTAATGCAATATCTGGATCAAGGATAATATCCATACTATGTACCACCATAGCACTCGATGGGATAAATTAAGTTTGTACATCATCCAAAGTAATAACCTTCTGGATCTAGGGTTTTGACATCAATGAAAACAATGCTAAATTATCCTCAACAACTTCTCAACAATCTCCCCCTTTGGGATTAATAGAAAAACAATAAAAACTCAAAAACACAAAACTCCAAAATTGCAAACTCCCCCTTTGACAAGTAATTCAATTCTTTTTGTTTTTGTTTTTCTCTTCATTTTTCTCCCCCTTTTTTCCATCAAAGGCAAAGGGCCAAAATTTGAACATTCAAGAACTCAAGTAAAAATAACACTTTTCACTTGAAAAAATTTCTTGTACTTTTCTCTCACAATTGGAAGAATTCTTTTCCAAGCTAGCATTGCAGAAACCATTATTGCACTCATACTATTCAACATACTCAACAACATGAATGAGGATGACTAGTCTTGAGATAGGCATTATCATTCACAATCTTCTGCTTTAGAGAGTATCACAGAGAGATGACCCAACCAAACCTCAACAATTTCCTTTACTAACCAAAAAGTTATAACCAAGTCTTCCCTATGTCTTTGAACAATCAATAACTCCACTTGCAACTCACCAAATCTAATCCTCCATTTTCCATCTTTGTCTTTGAATAAATAAAAAATATTTCCAATATTATTCATCTCAGATTCAATAGCTTCAATTCGGCTTCTAAAATTATCAACAACAACTGGTCACCAGAGACAATACTTGTAAATGTTAGACATCTCCTTGATGTATTCTCTTGTATCGTAGATGTGTTTGGATAAATTTTGTTTATCTTTGACACATATTCTCTTAATCATAGCTTCAAACTTATGTCCTTTAGGTCCTTCCAGCAACATCCTTTCTTCAACAATTTCTACTAAATCATCTGGTAATGAGTCAGAAACATCTCAAATAGTAATACTCTTTTTTGAGTAGATATTCAACTGAAGCATAATTAATTTTAATCCTTTTGATTGGAGAGCTGGCACACCACAATTCACCAACCTTCTTCATATCACCTTCATCTAACACTAATCAAATATATCTAGATCGACAAAATCATATCCAAGCATAGACTCTTCTTCATTCTCATTTTCTTCCGAGATAGTGATGGCATCTTCAACTTTCCTCCTTTTCCATTTTGGAGGGGAACTTCTAACTCCTTACCAGAGGAGGAGCCCTCCTCAAACTGACTAGATACTATCACACTAGAGCATAGATTCATTTGCAAGGATGAGAAATACATTTTTCATGCACCTGCTTTATCTTCCATACATTCCAAATAACTATGGACTTGCTTTTCGATAGGAATTCTAGACTTCCACTTAACATTCTCCTTTCCCAATAGCAAACTCAAAAGGTAAAATACCAAAAAAATGAGCAGAGACCCAAATTAGAAATGGTAACTCTCAACCAAGGAAATTCTCACATTATCAATTAGGTTTTCCATCATTAGGCTACACAAATCAAACTACTTTTTTTCCTTCACCATCATGTGTGCAAGATATACAACAATACCCGAAGTAGAACCTTTACCATTTCTAAAGGATATTTTATAGGAGATTTCATAAGCAACATACCTTACTATAGAATTGACAAGGGTATTTATCAGTAGAGCTTGGGGGTCTTTGTTGATACTAGTAAGTTCCTCCACATCTTTGTATTTCACCATTTTCTTCCTAGGGAGGTCACCAATGTTGCACAAACCAATAATAGCTTCTATGACTTCGTTTGTGATCGGATATAGGGTTTTTCCAAAACAATGTTTCCATCCTTGAATAGACTCAATAGGAACAAGATAGATTCTTTTTCTGCAAACCAGATAAATTCTCCCCATAAATCCATACCCAGAGTATTACATTATGCAATTCATTTGTTTTCAATCCTAGCTCCATCTCCTTCATCTTTGGATGATCAAACTCATCCAACTCAACTCCCTTCAACCTTAGCAGAATACTACCACTCGATCCTTTGTTAATAAATTCCATCGTCACGCTTAGCTTCCTCAAACTTTTTATCACTCAATGAAAAATTCTTCTCCTTTGAAAACTGTGCGAAATGATTTTGAAAACTCCCAGCTTTTATTCTTAACTACTCATAATGGTTTCACCACCAAAAGCACACATTGATGACATCAGTAGTTGTAGTTCAATTTACAATCAATCAAATTAAGTTTCATCATTTATCAACAACCAGATCAAACTTTAATCATGTTGAAAATCACATCAAAATTACTTCGAAGAAGGGGAACTAACATGTTATGTAATGCAAAACTGCCCCTGAGCCAAGGTGGTTGGATCAATTCCCAGAAGGGCTTGCACCCAGATTTGGTACCATGGAAGTATCCTCCACACTTGTTTCCTTCATCCTCTAAACTGTGACCATCTTCCTATCAGATCCTTCTGATTTTGCAAACTTTTTTTTGATCTCAGGTTTTTCCAGAGCAATATATTTGCATGTGTTAGCATAATTTCTGGGTTGACCACATTTGAAACATCTTTTTCTTGACTTGACTGAGTGAAACCAAGGTATGCACTAATTAGCTTTACGACCATAACCATTACATGAATAGCAATTTCCTTGAAAGAGATTATCCATTCCATTGCTTCTTTTTGGATTAGATAATTCACTTATGCAATGACTTGCTTTGTGACCAAACTTGTGATAGTTAAAGCATTGAATACTCAGTTCCATCTTGCTTCTACATTCTATAGCCTTATGTCCAAAATTTTTGCATAGAAAATAGTGACCATTGAATGATAAGTACCTTTGAGCATTTGGTTTCCTGATTAGAGGTCTTTTAGGTTTTCTAGAGTTCTAAACCTTGGTTGTTACACCAGATCTTGCTTCAACTTCAACAGCTTCATCTTCACCCTTAGTATCTTGATTTGAGTTATCACCGGTGAATCCAAGTCCTCCATTATCCTTGTGAAATTTTTGTAAGGACAAAATTTGATCCAAAATTATGTTGCTTTCACACACTTTTTCTTTTTTTTTCAACCTTCTTAACTCTTGATCTAACTTCTCATTTTCTTTTGTTTTATGTTTGATGGTATTTTTGAAATTTTCTTTAGTCTTCTTCCATTCTTCCATTTTTTGCTTTAAATCCAAAATGCTTTCCTTTGACTCTTTTAATTCCTGGCTAACCTCTTTGTGTCTTGATTTAAATTTCCATATTTTATTCCTCATCTTTGCAATACAAGTATTTTCCTCCTGGAGATTGTATAAGAGTGAATTTGCACCCCTTATGCAAGTCCCATTTTTTTCCTTTCTCCACTTTAGAAAACCAAGTTAGAAGGATTAATTACACCTAACCCCATTTCTTTCATCACACTCGGTTCATGTTTTGAGTGTTGGTGGAGGAATTTCTATTGGGGACACCCACACGGCCTGCATACATCCACACAGTGCACTTACGTCCTTGGAAAATTCATGTGGTTGAACCTATAGAGGCATTACACTTCTCATTGGGAGTCAAGTTGTAATGCCCTCTTTAACTGATAGACCTGAATATGGCCATTTTCTTCATCTCCTCTTCAAATTCTCTCCTTCAACAAGCATTTCACCCTCTAATAATTTGGTTGAACTTCTTCCAAGCATTTAGTTCGCTATCTTCACTCTTTTCTTGCACTTCCAAGCATTCTAGCAGCACTTTGGCTCTCCATTGTAGCAAAAACTCCACTCCATAACTTTGATAGAGAAAGTTTGGGACAACAACATTGCAACAGAGGCTCAAGTACTCTCATTTTCCCCCCTAAGAAGCCTTGAGTGCTCTTGGTGGAGGTGGTAAGGTTCCCTTTCCTCTCCTCTATTAATTGGTTGAGTAAGCACACTTACTATTTTGTAGTGTTCTTGGTGTTCTTCATTATAGTGCTTTATTTATCATACTTGCTTTCTTGGTTGTTCATGGAGGTGGAAACACCAAAGAGGGGTATGAATGAGGTAGGCCCCTATACAACCACCCAACATTCTCCTCATCTTTTTGTGTAGGTGAACGTGTTCTCAAGGAGCTAGCTGGTCAACGAGTTTCTTTGTGAGATCCTTCTTGCCACCTTAACTCTTGCATTTTTTCTTTATCACATTAGAGAGTATTTCATTTACTTAATCATGTTATTTTTCCCCTTTATTAATAGTTATTTGGGTCGTTAGCTTGTTTTCTTAGGTTTTACCTTGTCTCTATAGTTGTCTAGTCATACGAATGCCAGGGCACTTGAGAGATGCCACCATGCCGCACTATCATCCCAAGACCGCACTTTCATCCTTGGGTAGAGAGCTTCCTAAGGAATATTGTTGAACCTAGAAACTAGCTTTCCTAGCCCTGTTTTGTATTTCAAGTTTGTATAGTCATTGAAGGACCTTATAGTCCTCATCATTCTTTTCCTATGTATCCTAACACTCTGTCAAGTTGAGGTAAGTTAGTGCAGCCTTCCACATCTTGGCCCTCTATGACCTGGGGCCTTGCATGTGGTGGTGCCCCTCTCTTACATTTTTTGTGAACCCAATGTGAACCAATGCCTGTTCATCTATTGGTATTGAGATCTCTCTCATGTACTTCGTGACTGTCGTGTTCTTGAGTGTTGTGCAGGCTTATGAGCATCACAACCCAGTGCATAACTTCTGGGTATATTGTTAGGAGAAGTATACAACACCTCCTAATGGAAAGCACAAAGGTCTCTACTGGTTTCACTAAAGGCCCTTTCTCTAGTCCCGCTATTGGTCTAGCTACGTAGGAGCAATTGTCAAGGAATGAGATGGGATTCATTGACGAAAATGATCACGTTCCCACTCCCCCTGTGTCTCCTACATCATTGTTAGTAGATGAGCATGAGGCCATTCAAATATTTGTAGAATATGTCTCTACCCTTGCTAATGGAATGGGAAACTTAGAAAACCACTTAGAAATAAATCCAAAGATGGCTAGAGTTGTTAGGGTTGTTAATGAGTTAAAACATATGATGGATAAAGATCGAACAGATATAGAGCTTCTGACTAGCCTCCTTAGACTTGTTGAAGTGTGAGCTCCTTTGAAAAGTCCTAGCTTTGTATGAGGAGTCACTTTCAAAGAGCATGAACAATAGTTAGGAGTATCGATGCCTCCCACATTTGTTTATATGGCCTGATGTGGTCCCCTATATCAATATTTATCCCTTTTGTCTCTAAACAACATGAAACTATCAAAATAAATAGGGTCCACTTAGGCTTTAGCTTCACCCCCTGACACCTCTAGTGGTGGAGGATTTGGCAGGATGAGTGGTGGGGGATACGATAGTGGTGGTGGATTCGGTAGCAAAGGTGGTACTGGTGCAGGTGGTTCTGGTGGAGTTTATGGTGATGGTTCTGATGGAGTCCCTATCAGTGGCGGTGGCTCCGGTAGTGGTTTTGGCAGAGGTCAAACTGGTGGCAGTTTTGGAGGTGGCTTTGGCAGTGGTTCTGGAGGAGGTTCCTCTAGCCCTCTATCTTCTAATGACCCCATTCTAAACACCTTTCTTCAGAATACGAGTAAGGTGTAGAGCCAGTTGGTGAATCTTTCCCAAGCCTCAACCCAACCTATCTTCCAGCCCTTCTTCTAGCACAACCCATTGTTAGTTGTGATTTTTAACACTACCTTCCCCCAAGGAATGGAGATCCTTAAATTTGAAAAGTATGATAGTAAAGGAGATCCACAAACACACATGTTTTCCTTTAACACCCTGTGCATAGACTTCTTCCATCACGATGAGTTGATGGCCAAACTATTTCGTCGTTCTCTCAAGGATACAACACTTGAGTGGTATTGTTCCTTTCTTGAAAACTCTGTCTTCTCATTTCACCAACTTGTAAATCAATTCCTTATACAATTTCAAGTAAACATTGGCCCGAAGATGACCTTTTCAGATCTCGTCTGATGTAAGCAAGGAGATAATGAAAAAATCATTGATTTCATAGCATGCTACGAAGCGCTCCTCTCACAAATCTTGTATCAGCTGCCTGATTCTAACATGTAGAAGGTATTCATAGGAAACTTACAAAGGCCTTGGAAAGAGAAGTTCACCCTTATGAAATACCTTTCTTTCGCGCACTTGTGTGCAACTTTACAAGAGTACCAATAGATGGTTGTTCGGTTCAGGGGATCCTCCTCGTGCTCCCACACTAAGGGAAAGTCCGTCATATCAATCTCTAGGAAAGGTAAGACCATTACGAATGTAGTTTCCACTGCTGATAACAATAACCTCAAACATAACCAAAATTTCACAAAGTTATCAAAATCTTATTCTTCTATCTTACAAAAGTTGTTGAAGGATAAGATTGTAAACTTTTTGAATCTAAAGCCTATTAAGGAGCCTTACCCTAATTGGTATGATGGGAGCACTTACTATGAATACCATAAAGTTGATGGGTATGATACCAAATGTTGTATGTGGCTGCGTCATGAGATACAAGACCACATTGAGGACAGTACCATTCATCTTGATGTGATTAAACAAAGTGCTAACAAATCAGTGAGAAAGCTAATAGTGAACTATAGATATATACAGATTCATTTCCATCACACTCTGCTAACATGATTATCGATTCCACTGATTATGTTACTTAATTTGAGGCCTATGTTAACATGGTAATGATGACTTCTACTGCTCTACCTACACCCATTTTTCCACACATTACATTCACATCACAAGATTTTTCCTTAAACAATAAACCCTCACCTCTCTACATTCCCACTCGCATCAATGGTAACATTGTGACAAGAGTCTTGGTAGACCCCACAAGCTATGTGAATGTTATCACAAAGGAAACATTAGTATTAAATTCATTATAAAGGAAATAATATGAAGAAAAAAAATTACCATCTGTACACATAATGGTATGTGTCCCAAACCTTACAACTTGATAACTTTGTCCGTCCTGGTTGGACCCAGGGCTATTGACATGGTTTTCGATGTTATCCCAGAGTTAGATTTGTTCAAACTGGAGCTAGGCATACCTTGGCTAACTTCCATGAATGGAATTTCCTCTGTTATTCACAAGTGCTTAAAATTCTCCCATGAAGGTGTCATGAATGTAGTGCATGACATTGGATATCAGCCCTTGGTGTCCCGTAGTGGATATATGTTAGATCAATTTTGGCCATCCCTAGTTGGTCCACTTCCTCCGAGAACAGACCTACTTTACAATAATTATGTAAAGTATAAAACTAGGGTCCAAGGATACCTGAAACTAACCCTTCCCATGATAAAACAATTAGTTGCCTCCTCTTCCCAAGAGGAGAAGGAGAAGCATGTACCGATTGCTCTCTCTTCCCAGAAAGGAAAGGAGAATTCCACGTTGGCTCCCTCTCCTTCCCTTAAAGGTAAAGAGAAGGTCACCTTCTCCTGGACTACCTCATCCTCTCCCCTTTCTTGGGATGAGTCAGCCCAGTGGCTATCCACAAAATCTGACGATTCTTCCTTGGTGCAAGTGCATGTTCAGGATCTCAAATCTCCCTAATGAATACCCCAAACCGTGGTATTATTTATACAGAAAAAAGACAGGTTCATAAAGGGAATTTGATCTGCAACCTCCTACCACTCCTACCCCCAAAGAAATGAACAGGAAGAGGCCCGCTCTCGAGGCTCTTGAGCCAACTCCCCCTACTACTTCTCAACATATTCCTCCTACTCCCATTTAGGAATCCATTCCTTCATTGGAAAGGGCTATAGTGGACATCCCCATGGTTGAGGAGAAGCATTCAATTCCTTCACAGCTTCTACCCTCTAGCTCAAAGAGTCGTAGAAACTATCTTGCGCGCGAGCGCAAGCATGGGCTAAAGGCTCTCTTGGCTGAGCAGACTACCTTGCAAAGGAAGGAGGAAGAAACGACCGCCCCTGCTTCAAGTACTCCTGGAACATCTTCCTCTCCCCTTACTTCTACTTCCCTTCAGTCTAGTTCTGCATCGCTTCTAGCTTCCACTACAAGTATGAATGCACCTAACCCCAAGGGGGTACAAGTGTTCATCGCTCCTTCAGTGGAGCTACCTTTGTTGATGTACATTTTTAATATCCAGCCTTTCCTGAAACCCGTGGATATGACTAACACCTTTGTCATATCTACTACGGTTCTTTCCTCCTCTTCCTCTACACCTCTAGTCTCATCTATGGGGAGTTCATCTCCTCCAACAAGGAAAAAGGTGGAGTGTGGTCCTTCTAGTAGTGGAGGACGTAAGAGGATCCAACCTTCTCCTCAAGGTGGCCCCGCGTTGACTTGTTCTGGCTTGGTGACAAAACCCGTCTTAGCTTCCCTTGAGTTTTTCATTGCTCCTAAGTCATTCAGTGAGCCCAGTGGTGAATCTCAGGTGCAACCCACCCCATCCAATAAAGTTAGACACGATGCTCCTATAGGGTGCATGTTTAACTCAATGGATGAAGTCCCAACCTTTTCAGCGATCTTCACAAAATCTCTAACCCTGGCTCCACAAGAGATCGATGGAGAGGACCTCAAGGGGCCTTCCTCCTTAGCCCTTGGTGCGGGAGGGACGAATGCTCCTCCTATTAACATCCTACCACTGTAGGATCATCCTCCTTCTCCCTATGATGATAGAGAGTGGGAAGTGAACGACCTCTTGGTCAATCAGTGTTAGGAGGAGACCTCTTCTTGATCTTTTGTGTGTGTGTGTTTTGTGATGTAGTGATCATGCTATGTGTTCCTGAATGACCCTCGTCACCCTTGTTGGTACTTGGATATAGGCATGGTTTTTTGTTTCCTAAACCTTCTTCTATTTGTATCATCATTATTCCATGTTTTTGCTTGATTTTTGACAAATTGGGGACAATGCAAAGCATTGGGGGCATTTAGGCTTCCCTTCCATGTTGAACCAATTTTTTACTTTTACTTTGTTTTCCATGCATTGTTCCTAATTTGGTTGGGGATTGATGATCTTTCGCCTTGCACCACAGTTACCTATTATGAGCTTGGACAAATCTGACCCTACTAAAATAGATCCCACTATTCCCTTCTTTTTTTTCTCCTCTTCTTTCTCTTTATCTTATTTTCTCGAGTTGTCCCTCTCATGTGTGACAACCCCCTTTCTTCAAAATTTCAATTTTCAGAAAATGCATTCATTTCCAATGAATCTTTTCTCAAAAACCTTCACAAACCTTTCTTCAAAATTGCATTCTCAACTTGGAACCCTATTGGAACATGTTTCCTTCATCACGGGTTTGTAAAGAAATGGCTTGAAGACCTTCCTTCGAAGTGGGAACATCTTTGACCTTCCCCTTGTGTGGGGGCATATTCTTCCTTTTGAATTCCTTGATGAAGTGAACATCTTTCAAAAGGATCCCTTGATGATGGATCACTCTAAGAAAGAAAACATTTTCTTTCAAATTGTGTGTCCCTTGAGTGAACCCCCTTCTTCATGATGGGTTCCCAAGGGACCCCCTTTAAAAGTTCTTATCTAAAATGAATCCTATCATGTCTAGCTTGGGGGCAGCCTGACTAGACCTCACTTTTGAAATAGCAATACCCTTTAGTTGACCTCTCTTCTTTTGAAGGGTTCCTAGTGGACCCCTTTGAATGTATTTCAAATTATCGATGGTTTGTGTGACTGTCCACTTACTTGCCTATGTGGCCACTTGTTGACTCTACAGAGTCCACTTTATTGGGTTTCCTTCATGTGAAAGATCTTGGGGGATACCTCCTTGTAGGCCTGAGATCTTGTAGAGTGCTTCCTTTGGGTTTCCTTCATGCTAGAGTTCTTGGGGGACACCTTCCTTGCAGGTCTACGGGCCTGTAAGGTGCTTGCTTCATGAGGCCTCCTTCATGTGAGAGATCTTGGGGGTTGCCTCCTTGTAGGTTTGCGAGCTTGTAAGATGCTTTCTTTCTTCAACATCATTTTTTTTAGAAGCTATGAAGTCCTTCGCTTTTCCTATACCTTTAGGTTCACTAGATTGTGATCTGCTTCCTCGACAGTTCAGGTATACATTTCTAACCTAACTCCTTTATTGATCTACTTTACCAAGCACTCATCAATATTCATGCTCGCTAAAGTGGGGGGAAAAATGTATAGGTGTGAATTTGTACCTCTTATGCAAATTCCCCTTTTTTCCTTTCTCCACTTTAGAAAAACAAGTTTGGAGGACTACTTACACCTAAGGCCACTGCTTTCATCACACTTGGCACCTATTTTGAGTGTTGGTGGAGGAATTTCTATCCAAGATTCCTACGTAGTGCATAGATGTCCACGCGGTGCACTTATGTCCCTGGTAGATTCATGTGGCTAAACCTACAGAAGAGTTACACTTCTCATTGAGAGTCAAGTTCTAACACCTTCTTTAATTGACTGACCCGAATATGGTTGTTTTCTTCATCTCCTCTTTAAATTATCTCCTTCAACAAGCATTTCACCCTCTAAGCATTCAGTTGAACTTCTTCCAAGCATTTATTTCAATCTCTCCACTCTTTTCTTTCACTTCCAAGCATTCTAGCAGCACTTTGGCACTCCATTGCAGCAAGAACTCCACTCCATCACTTAGATAGAGCAAGTTTGAGACAACACCATTGTAGCAGAGGCTTGAGTACTCTCATTTTCCCCCCCAAGTAGCCTTGAGTACTCTTGGTGGAGGTGGTAAGCTTCCCTTTCCTCTCCTCTATTACTTGGTTGAGTAAGCACACTTACTATTTTGTAGTGTTCTTGGTGTTCTTCGTTATAGTGCTTTCTTTATCACACTCACTTTCTTAGATGTTTGTGGAGGTGGAAACACCAAAGTGGGGTCTGACTAAGGCAGGCCCCTATACAACCACCCAATATTATCCTACTCTTTGTGTGTAGGTGAAAGTGTTCTCAAGGAGCTAGCTAGCAAACGAGTTTCTTTGTGAGATCCTTCTTGCCACCTTAACTCTTGCATTTTTTCTTTATCATATTAGAGAGTTTTTTTTTACTTAATCATGTTATTTTTTCCCTTTAGTAATAGTTAGTTGGGTTGTTAGCTTGTTTTCTTAGGTTTTACCTTGTCTCTGTAGTTGTCTGGTCATATGGATGCCAACACACTTGAGAGATGCCAGTGTGTCGCACTGTCATCCTAGGACTTCTCTTTCATCCTCAAGCAGAGAGCCTCTTGAGCTGTAGTGTTGAACCTAAAAATTGGCTTGCCTAGCCTCATTTTGTATTTCTGGTCTATAGAGTGATTGAAGGACCTTATAGTCCTCATCATTTTCATCCCGCATATGCTAACACTCTGTTAAGCCGAGGTAAGTTAGGGAAGCCTTTTGAATCTTGGCCCTCTGTGACCTGGGGCCTTGCACATGGTGGTCCCCCTCTATTACAAATATTTTCTTTCAACTCTTCATTTTTAGATTCAATGCTTTCCATATCATCTAACATTATTTGTAGTTCTTCCTCAAATTGATAAGCTCTTGCCATCTGTTCAAATTGCCAAGATGTCCCTCAAGTAGTTAAGTTCTATCTCAAAGGAACTAGGCTCTAATACCAATTGTTGAACAGTCTAGATAACTGAGAGGGGGTTGAATCAGTTATCGTAAAATAATTTTCTTAACTTTAATTAATCTAAAACAAACAAGATCAATCAGATAATCAACTAATAGAAATGAACATGAAAGCATAAACCAACACCATGCACAATACACACTAGAATTTACATGGAAAACCAAGAAGGGAAAAACCACGGAGAATGCTAATTCTCAATTATAAAGCACTAGTTAAGGTGACACCAGTTAAGGTGATTTTGACAAGGGCTCACTACCAAGTTGCTCACTATAGGGTGGCTCACTACTGGTGGGCTCACCGCCCAAATAAAAAATAATAGATTACAAATTAGTCTCACTGAAAAAAGTGAACTGATGAAGTTGCATCTACATATACATGAGTTCAGTTATGGTTAAGAGCATAATATTTGTTTGCAACAGATCTGATCAAAAACTTCTACACAAGTTCTACACACAAACTCTAAAAAATAGATTTCTTCTTCCTTCACACCTTTTATCTTCTTGCACACAACATACTCCATACTTCACAATTCATCAAAAAAATACAACCTTTACTTATACCATTCCATGTCATCTCAATCTCCAAGGTTGGCTAGGCACAATGTCTTCATAGTCTTTAGATTTGACTGAATATAATTTGAGTTAGATCACCACAAAACATGTCGACATGAAGAAAACCTTTGAGATATTCAATAAGACCTTGCATCCTAGCATCAGACCCAAAAGATAGGTCGTACACAAATATTTTATTATCATGTTACCAAGGGACCAAAGATAGGTCATAAATAAGGTAGGTTCATTCACTACATAATTATCAGAAGATAGCAAACTTTGGATCACTTGAAATATATTTCGGAGCTGATGAGAATGCCACAACCAAGACAAAATCCTCATTATCATCAATTTCAGTGTTGACTAGAGAACCACAATTTGATATACAAGAACTTGCAACATGCTTCATGAAGTTCTGGATAGCAAGGTTACCCGAAGTAAGCTTTAAGCACAACAACCACCATCAAAAGATTAGTCTTCATTATACTGCATCGACTGAATTCAACCAATGTCCCAAAAAGAGGTGATTCCATATCTGAATCAAGGATAATATCCATACTACGTACCACCATAGCACTCAATGGGATATATTAAGTTTGTACATCATTGAGAGCATAACCTTCTGGATCTAGGGTTTTGACATCAATGAAAGGAATACTAAATTATCTTCAACAACTTCTCAACAAACTCTTGAAGTAGCAACAACCATCTCACAATTTTTTCTCCAACTACTAGTTTATCCATCAAGTGCTTGATTGTTGTATGGTTTATGTGAATGAATATGGAATACCTTGTGATGTAGTGCCTAAATTTATTGATTGCATAGACCACTGCTAACATCTCCTTTTTAGTTGCTGTGTAATTGAGCATTTTCCCCTAAAGGTTCTTACTAATGTAATAAATAGCATACTTTAGATTTCCTTCCTTTTGTCCTAACATAGCTCCAATTACAAAATTAGAAGCATATATGTGGATATGAAAAGGAAATGTATAGTTTGGTCCTCTCAATATTGGAGTCTTTGTATGTGTTGCCTTAAGGGATTCAAAGTCATGTTGATAGGAAGGTGTCCAGTCAAACTCTACATCTTTAGATAATAGGACAAAAAATTATGTTGTAATTTTACTGAATTCTTTTATAAATCTCATGTAATACCCAACATTAAACCAAGGAATCTTTTGACATCCTTTTATATCTAAGGTACAGGTAGTGTAGATATTACTTCAATTTACTTGGATCCCCTTATTAGACACAAAGTGTCCCAAGACTACCCCTTTTGTCATCATCATGAAACATTTTTATGACTTAAGGATAGGTTGTAATCTTGACATCTCTACAATACTTTCTCCAAGTTAGCAAGTGCTTCCTCATAGGTATTCCCATATGTTGTAAATTCATCCATATAAACTTCCATGGAATCTTGAGCAAAGTCTGAGAATATACTCAATACTACCCTTTAGAATGTGGAAGGTATATTACATAGCCCAAATGACAAGATAGTGTAAGAATATGTACCCCAAGGGAAAGTAAAAGTTGTCTTATCTTGGTCCTATAGAGCAATCTTGATCTGATTATATCCACTAAACCTATCTAAGAGGGAAAGGTACTATTTCCTCACTAAGGAATCTAGAACTTGATCAATGAATGGTAAGGGGAGGTGATATCTCTTGGTTGCTACATTTAACTCATGGTAATCAAAACACACTCTCCATTTCCCTCCCTTCTTAGGTATAATTACTAAGGAAGATAACCATGGACTATCTAAGATTAGATAAATGAACCCTGTATCAAGTAACTTTTGTAATTCTATCTTAACAATGTCATGGACAGCTGGGTTCAATCATCTTTAAGGTTTCCTTACCGGTTTGTAGCCATAATTGATGTGAATTTTGTGCATGTATAGGTTTAGGTCTACTCCTTTCATAACATGGAAATCCCATGTAAATGTGGTTAGATGTGCTTGAAGCACGCTCAATAGTGAAGATAGTTGTGTAGCAGTCAATTGACTTCTTACATTTATTGTCTTGCTCGATATATTCTCAACTATCAGGGATGTTATTTTTTTAAAAAAAATATCAAGGTATGCTATGTTGAGACTAAAATTATATGGGAATAAGGTATGGAAAATTTGAGATATCAACTTGGTTGTATTGGTAGGGATTATATTCTATAAATGGTATTGCAAACATGTTAAACAATCACATTGTTGTTGGGAATAAATTCAAGGGCCTCAGCAGAGAGCCTCTTCCTTCTTGCTACCTTGGGAGCAAGGGGGTAGGAGGCCACGAAGGTCGAGAAAAATAGGACTCTCCTTGGGAGACCTTCTTCCTATCTTACTGACTGGGTCTAGGCTTTGTCGACATAACAGGAAGCTCGAATGCAGGACACTTAGGATTTCGCCAAGCGGGCACCATAGGATTCTCCTACATATGAGGAGCAGAACCTGATGGTACCACAATAGAGTGAGAAGAAACACCGGATTGGCTAGCAGAAGAGGAAGAAGGAGGATCATGGGACCACTTCTCTTCTTCCTTCTTTCGGGCCTTGGAAGTGTCAGCCTTTAAGCAAGCCCTATGTGAAATATCATAACAAAAAGGAGAGTATCTAACTTTTGGCCTTACACGCCCTTTCTTATAGTTTTGATAAGTTTGGTGCAAGAGGTCCATCCTAGGTGGAGAGGACCAACAAGCATAGGCCATGAGTAGTCCAAGGAGTAGCTGCCACGTGCAACCGGTGGTCTATAACCTGTGTCGTGGTTTACATGTATGGAACCTCCATGGATAAATTTTAGACATTTATGCATGACAGAGGGTACCGCATTCATCGCTACCAACTAAGGGATACCCAATTTCACCCTAAAGAGCTTTGACCCAGGGATGATGTCAAACAAGAGGTTCACAAATTTAGGTCCCACTAGGACTGACAAGACAATACTACCAAAAGGGGGCACATAAAGCCCTTCATGTGTGTGGATAGCACTCATCGGTGCATCATACACATATTTATGTAAAAAATTGATCAACATAATCTCCTTAGTGATTATGTTTACTTATGACGTCAGATCAACAAGAACACCTGATATGATGTTCCCATTGATCCACATGGGAATATAAAGAGGAGATGGTTCTTTGTCGAAACCCATTGGCAAGTCCTGTGAAGTAAACTTTATGCCAGTACCACTATCCATAGGCTATGCAAAGGGGATAGATTGATGCATGAAGGAGGCCATAACACACACTAGACAATACTTCCATAGAGTCCCTAAAGGTAAAAGGATAAGATAGTGACCCAACTAAGATTTCGTCACACAATACCTTTGGAACCTTCCAACTATGCCAACTAGGGGTCACAGATTGGGTTGTAAGGCAACAACCTTACAACACTCACACCTACAACACTCCTAGAGCATGAGGAAAGGAACTGTCAGTATCGTAAAACTAGAAACAAAATGGTTCACATTGGGTTCACCAAAAATGTAAGAGAGGTGGACCACCACGTGCAAGACCCCAGGTCACAGAGGGCCAAGACGCGAGAGGCTACCCTAACTTACCTCAGCTAAATGGTATTTTTAGGGCATGAGGATGTGAATGATGAGGACTATAAAGTCTTGCAAAAAATCTATGATCTTGAATTCGAAAGGGGGGGCTAGGTGAGCTGATTTTTAGGTCTAACACTATGCCTTGGGAAGCTTTGTGCCTGGGGATGAAAACGTAGTCTCTGGAAGATAGCACAATGTACTAGCATCTCTAAAGTGCGTTGGCGAGGTCAAACCTAGAAAAACTAGCTAATGGCCTAGCTAGATATCTAAAGGGCCAAAATGATGAGATTAAGTAAATGAAGTATTCTCTAATATTACAAAGCATAAATGCAAGAGTGAAGAGGGAAAGAATGATCTCACCAAGAAATTCAGTCACCAGCTAGTTTCTTGAAAGAACCTACTCCTACACACATAAAGAGAGGAAAATGTTGGGTTGTATAGGGTCTTGCCTCAATCAGACCCCTGTTTAGGTATTTCTACCTCCATGGACAACCAAGGAAATGAGATAAAGAAAGTAATATAGTGAAAAGCACAAAAGCACTGCAAAATAGTAAAGTGCTTACTCAACCAAGTGATAGAAGGAAGGAAAGGGAAGCTTACCACCTCCACCAAGAGCACTCATGGCTGCTTGGGGGAGAAAATGAGTGTACTCGAGCCTCTGCTACAATTGTTTTTCATTCTCAACTTGTTCTACCAAAGATGGAGTGTTGTGTTTGCTGCAATGGAGAGCTTGTATGCTTGGAGTGAGTGAAAGTGAGCTTGTGAAGTGATAGAATGAGTGCTTGAAGTTGTGAAGAAGCTAGAATTAATGTTGAAGGGATGAATTTGAAGAAGGAATGAAAGAAACAACCATATTTGGGTTGGTTGGCTGAAGGGGGAAATACAACTTGACTCCCAATGAGAAGTGTAATGCCTCTATAGGTTCAACCATAGGAGTCTGCTAGGGATGTAAGCATGTCGTACAGATGTTTGCACTCCGCGTGGGCATCCCTGATAGAAACACCTCCGTCGACGCTCAAAATAGGCACCAAGTGGGATGCAAGTAGTGGGCTTAGGTGGAATTAAGCCTCCGAACTTAGTTTTCTAAAATGGGGAGGGAAAAAAGGGGGAATTTACACATGGGGTGTAAATTCACTCCTATACATTTTCCCCCCACTTTAGCAAGCATGAATAATGATGAGTGCTCAGTAAAGTAGATCAAGGAGAGTGTAAGGTTAGAAATGTATATTTGAACCATCAAGAAAGCAGAGCTCGGTCTGGCGTACCTAAAGGTGCAGGGCAAGTAAAGGACCCCATAGCTACTTGAAACTATGAAGTTGAAAAGAGAAAGTTCCTTATAGGTTCTCGGTCCTATAAGGAGGTGTTCCCCAAAACCTCTATCATGGAGCAGACCCAAAGGAAGCACCCTACAGGTTCCTGATCCTATAGGGAAGGTATTCTCGACTAACTCAAGCATGAAGAACACCCAAGGAAGTGCCCCATAGGTTCTCAGTCCTATAGGGAAGGTATTCTCCACAAACTCAAGCATGAAGAATACCCAAGAAAGTTTCCTATAGGCTCTATGTCCCATAGGGAAGGTATTCTCCATGAACTCAAGCATGAAGAATACCAAATAAAGTTCCCTACAAGCTCTTAGTCCCATAGGGAAGGTAACCTCCAAGATCTCTCACATGGAGAGAACCCAAGAAAGTGCCCTACAAGCTCTCAGTCCTACAGGGGAGCCACCCCAAAGATCTCTCACATGGAGAAAGCTCAAAGGAAAGTGGACTCTGTAGAGTCAGAAAGTGGCCATGTAGGAAAGTGAGTAGACGGTTGTAGACTGTCGACAATTTTGAAAAATTTCGAAGGGGTCTCTTGGGAACCCGCCGTGAAGAGAGGGTCGACTCAAGGGATGCACAGTTCGGAAGTAGATGTTCTTTCTCTCGAATCAATCCTTCATCAAGGAATCCTTTTGAAATATTTTCACTTCATCAAGGAATTCAAAAGGAATAATATGCCCCCATGCTAGGGGAAAATTAAAGTTATTCCCACTTGGAAGGAAATTTTAAGTCCTTTCTTTACAAACCCATGATGAAGGAAACTCATTCCATTAGGGTTTCAAGTTGAGAATACAATTTCGAAGAAAGTTTTGTGAGGATTTTCAAGAAAAGATCCATTGGCAATGAATGTGTTTTCTGAAAATTGAAATGTTAAAAAAAAATGTTGTCACACATAAGAGGGACAACTCAAGCAAAGAAGAGGAAAAGATAAAGTAAAAAAAGAAAACACAAATAAAGAGCATAGGGGGATCTCGTTTAGTGGGGTCAACTCTATCTGAGCTCATATAAATAATAGGTAACCGTAGTGCAAGGTGAAAGATCATCAATCCACAACCAGTTCGAGAAGAATGCATGAGAAGACAAAGTAAAACTAAAAAAATTGGTCAATATGGAAGGGAAGCCTAAATTCCCCCGACGCTTTGCATCATCCCCAATTTATCAAAAATAAAGCATAAACATGGAAGAATGATGATATAAATAGAAGAAGGTTTACAACAAAAAAATCATGCCTATATCCAACCACCAATAGGGGTGATGAGGGTCATCCAAACACACATAGCATGATCATGGGGGAACACATCACAAAATACACACACATACATATACACAAGATCAAGAAGAAGCCTCCTCCTAATATTGATCAGCCAAGAGGTCATCTATTTCCCTCTCTAGATCATCATAAGGGGATGTAGCACGGGCCTACAATTGAGGGATGTTAAGAGGAGGTGTGTTCGGCCCTCCTACAACAAGGGATAAGGAAGAGGGATCCTCGAGGTCCTCTCCACCAAGCTCTTGTAAATTCAAGGTCAATGATTTTGTGAAGATCATTGACAAGGCCAAAATCTCATCCACAAAGTTAAACATGCACCCCATAGGAGCACCATGTCTAACTTCAACAGATGAAGCAGGCTAATCCTAATATTCACCGTTGGGCTCGCCGAATGACTCGAGAGTAATGACAAACTCAGGGGAAGCCAGGACTAGTTCCATCACTAGGACAAAACAAGTAAGCATAGGACCACTGCGTGAAGAAGGTGGGCTCTTCTTTTGTCCTTCATTTCCTAAAGGACCACTCTCCACCTCTTTCTTCATCAGAGGAGATGAACTCCCCATAGACGAAGCCAGAGGTACGGAGGAAGAGGAGGAAAGCATCACAACGAATGCAATCGAGGTATTAACCATATCCACAGGCTTTGGAAAAGGATAAATATTTGGAATGGACATCAGCAAAGGCTTCTCCACTGAAGGAGCGATGAACAGATGTACCCCCTTGGGGTTATGTTCCTTTGCACTCACAGTGAAACCCAGAAATAGCGCAGGGCTAGACTGGAGAGAAGCAAAAGGGAGGGAAGAGGGCGACACTGCAGGAGGCACTAAAGCAGGGGTGGTTGTCTCTTCATCCTTCCTCTACGAGGTGGCCTACTCAGCTAAGACTAGCTTTCACTGATGCTTGCACTCGCATGTAAGGTAGTTTCTTCAGCTCTTGGAGCTAGAGGCCAGAGGTTGTGAAGGAGAAAAAGGCTCCTGCTCAACCATAGGAATGTCCACTACGGTCATTTCTGGCGGAGGAGCGGATTCATAAATGGGAGTAGGAGAAATGAGTTATGGGACAATGGGATGATTCGGTTCAAGGGCCTCAACAACGAGAGTCTTCCCGCTTGCTACCTTGGGAGTAGGGATGATAGGAGGCCACAGAGGTTGAGACAAAGAGGACTCCTCTCAGGACACCTTCTTCCTATCATATCAAACAAGTCTAGGCTCTGTTAGCATAACAAGAAGCTCAAATGTGGGACAGTTAGGCTTTCGCCAAGCGGGCACCATAGGATTCTCCTACAGACGAGGAAAAAAACCTGATGGTACCAAAAAAGAGTGAGAAAAACCATTGGACTGGCCAGTGGAAGAGGAAGAAGGAGGATCATGGGATCATTTCTCTTCTTCCTTCTTTCGAGCCTTGGCAGTATCAACTTTTAAGCAAGCCCTATGTGAAATATCATAAGGCGAAGGAGGGTATCTAACTTTCGACCGTAGACACCCTTTATTATAGTTATGATAAGTTTGGTGTAGGAGATCAATCCTAGGTAGGAGAGGACCAATGGATAGAGGCCAAGAGTAGTCCAAGGATTAGCTTCCATGTGCAACCAGTGGTCTATAACCGGTGTCATGGTTTACATCTACGAAATCTTCATGGATAAATTTTAGACATTTATGCATGATGGAGGGTACCAAATTCATCGCTACCAACCAAGGGATACCCAATTTCACCCTAAAGAGCTTTGACCTAGGGATGATGTCAACACAAGAGGTTCATAGATTTAGGTCCCACCAAGATTGATAGGACAATATTACCTAAAGGGGGAAAAAAATCCCATCATGTGTGTAGATAGTACTCATGGGTGCATCATACCCATCTTTATGTAATAAGTTGATCATTGTAATCTCCTTAGTGATTATGTTTACTTGTGATGTTGGATCAACAAGAACACCTGATACAATGTTCGGATTGATCCATGCAGGAATATAAAGAGAAGATGGTTCTTTGTTGAAACCCATCAGTAGGTCCTGTGAAGTAAACTTAATTCCAATACCACTATCCAAAGGATACGTAGAGGGGATAGATTGATGCATGAAGGAGGCCATAACACACACCAGACAATACTTCCATAGAGTCCCTAAATGTAAAAGGATAAGATAGTGACCCAACTAAGGTTTTGTCATGCAATACCTTTGGAACCTTCCAACTACGCCAACTAGGGGTCACAGGTTGGGTTGTTAGGAAACATCCTTACAACACTCACACCTACAACACTCCTAGAGTACGAGGAAAGGAACTGTTAGTATCACAAAATCGGAACCAAAATGGTTCACGTCGGGTTAACCAAAAATTTAAGAGGGGGACCACCACGTGCAAGACCCCAGGTCATAGAGGGCCAAGATGTGAGAGGCTGCCCTAACTTACCTCAGCTAAATGGTATTTTTAGGGTATGAGGATGAGAATGATGAGGACTATAAATTCGTACAACCACTCTACAATCCTGAATTCCAAAAGGGGCTCTAGGCAAGCTGATTTTTAGGTCCAACACTATGCCTCTTGAAGCTCTATGCCTAGGGATGAAAGCATGGTCTCCAAATGACAGCTTCATGCACTGGCATCTCCAAAGTTCAGTGGCGTTCGTACGGCTAGACAACAATGAAGGAAATGGAAAACCTAGATAAACTAGCTAACGACCCAACTAGTGAACTAAAGGGCCAAAATGATGAGATGAAGTAAATGAAGTATTCTCTAATATTACAAAGCAAAAATGTAAGAGTGAAGAGAGAAAGAATGATCTCACCAAGAAATTCAGTCACCAGCTGGTTTCTTGAAAGAACCTACTCCTACACACAAAAAGAGAGGAAAATATTGGGTGGATGTATAGGGACTTTCCTCAGTTAGACCCCTGTTTAGGTGTTTCTACCTCTACGGACAGCCAAGGAAATGAGATAAAGAAAGTGATATAGTGAAAAGCACAAAAGCACTGCAAAAATAGTAAAGTTCTAACTCAACCAAGTCATAGAAGGAAGGAAAGGGAAGCTTACCACCTCCTCTAGTAGCACTCTAGGCTGCTTGGGGAGAAAATGAGAGTACTCGAGCCTCTATTGCAATGGTGTTTCATTCCCAACTTGTTCTAGCAAAGATGGAGTGTTGTGTTTGCTGCAATGGAGAGCTTGTATGCATGGAGTGAGTGAAAGTGAGCTTGTGAAGTGATAGAATGAGTGCTTGAAGTTGTGAAGAAGCTATAATGCATATTGAAGGGATGAATTTGAAAAAGGAATGAAAGAAACAACCATATTTCGGTTGGTCAGCCAAAGGGGGTAGTACAACTTGACTCCCAATGAGAAGTGTAACACCTATGTAGGTTCTGCTACAGGAATCTTCCAGGGACATAAGCATGTCGCATGTCGCACAGACATATGCACACTGCGCGGCCATACCCAATAGAAATGCCTCCATCGATGCTCAAAACAGGCACCAAGTGGGATGCAAGAAGTGGGCTTAGGTGGAATTAAGTCTCCAAACTTGGTTTAGTAAAGTAGGGAGGGAAATAAGGTGGAATTTACACATGGGTCATAAATTCACTCCTATACATTTTCCCCCACTTTAGCAAGCATGAATACTGATGAGTGCTCGGTAAACTAGATCAAGGATAGTGTAAGGTTATAAATGTATACCTGAACCATCAAGGAAGCAAAGCTCAGTCTAGCATACATGAAGGTGCAGGGCAAGCAAAGGACCCCATAGCTACTCGAAACTATGAAGTTGAAAAGAGAAAGTACCTTACAGGTTCTCGGTCTTGTAAGGAAGGTGTCCCCCAAAAACTCTAGCATGGAGGAGACCCAAAGGAAGTGCCCTACAGGTTCTCAGTCTTGTAGGGAAGGTATTCTCGACTAACTCAAGCATGAAGAACACCACAGGAAGCACCCCATAGGCTCTTAGTCCTATAGGGAGGGTATTCTCCATGAACTCAAGCATTAAGAACACCCAAGAAAGCACCCTACAAGGTCTCAATCCCATAGGGAAGGTATTCTCCATGAACTCAAGCATGGAAAATACCCAAGAAAGCACCTGAAATGCTTCGAGTCCCATAGGGAAGGTAACCTCCAAGATCTCTCACATGGAGGGAATCAAAGAAAGCGCCCTATAGGCTCTCAGTCCTATAGGGGAGCCACCCCCAAGATCTCTTGCATGGAGGAAGCTCAAAGTAAAGTGGACTCCATAGAGTCAGAAAGTGGCCATGTAGGAAACTGAGCAAACAGTTGCAGACTGTTAACAATTTTGAAAACTTTCAAACGGGTCCCTTAGGAACCCACCGTGAAGAGAGGGTCCACTCAAGGGATGCGCAGTTCGAAAGTAGATGTTATTTCTCTCGAATCAATCCTTCATCAAGGAATTCGAAAGGAAGAATATTCCCCCACATGAGGGGAAGATTAAAGTTTTTCCCACTTAGAAGGAAGGCTTAAGCCCTTTCTTTATGAACCCATGAAGAAGGAAATACATTTCGTTAGGGTTTCAAGTTGAGAATACAATTTCAAAGAAAGGTTTGCAAATATTTTCAAGTAAAGATCCGTTGGCAATGAATGCGTTTTCTAAAAACTGAAATGTTAAAGAAAAACTTTGTCACACATAAGAGGGACAACTCAAGCAAAGAAGAGGAAAAGATAAAGTAAAAAATAGAAAACACAAATAAAGGGCACAAGGGGATCTGTTTTAGTGGGGTTAGCTCTATCTGAGCTCATATAAATAATAGGTAACCATGGTGCAAGGCGAAAGATCATCAATCCCTAACCAGATCGGGAAGAATGCACAAGAAGACAAAGTAAAAATAAAAAATTGGGTCATCATGGAAGGGAAGCCTAAATTCCCTCGACGCTTTACATCATCCCCAATTTATCAAAAATCAATCATAAACATGGAAGAATGATGATACTGTAGACACTTAAAAATGACCTAGGCCTGCAAGCTTCATTTTTACCACTTTCGTCCTAGCATAATGATGACATTTAATTATGTCCTTGGTCCACATTCGACTATTAATTAAATAATACATTATTATTAAATTAATTCATGTTCTTTTATTCTTCATGATTATTAAATAAATAAATCTTATTTATTTATTCAATACGTCATTAATTGTCTAAGTCCTCCCTTAATTAAATAAATTTCTTAATTTATTTAATTACATTCTATTCACTTTATTCTTCCTGATTATTAAATAAATAAGTTTTTATTTATTTATTTAATATGTCACTAATTGTCATAATTAAATGAATGAATGAATTTATTTAATTATTAATCTTATCTCCTAAATTAAATAATTAAATTTAATTATTTAATTGCCAAATTTGAAATTCTTCTCATTTTAAATAAATTAAATTATTTAAAATGTCAACTTATTCTTAACTGTTAGCTCATTATGGTAAATAATCTGAAAAATGGATTATTCCTTATTTCACAAAGTTCACATTTGGAATTAATTTAAATCCAAATTGGTAACTTTCCTCCAGAAATCAGATGATTGGGAAAGTTCTTGACCCTTCCAAAACTGATCTTCAGTCTGGTCTTTATCTTCTTCAGTTTCGAAAAATCTTTATTTTTGAATTAATTTCCTCATTTATTCTCCACCGCCGATTTGATCTTCTCTGAGATGACATCTTGACCGCTCGATTAATGATTTTTCCCTAACCCTAATTAGGGATTATCAGATTTAATCTAGGCCTCTAATTTTAGGTCTTTGTCAGAAGTCAATCTCGTCCGTCCATTCAAAATGGCATTTTCTATCAAATGCTATTTTGCTCTCATTTCTAGATTAGGCACATAGATTACAATATTCTGGCATATTAATACTTAGATTAATTTGGCATTTTAAAGTCATTTTTGTCATAGACATAGGCATAGGCATTTAGATTCAAATCCTTCAAAGCTTGTGTAGGTCTTCATCAAGGATTGCTCACACATCGAATCTGAGGGCAACACAAATCAGCAAGTTAGAAGGTACTATCAAGGTGAATCATGGAAACTCCTACGAATGAAAGGTATATTTGTTGTTCTTTTTAGTTTTCATTGTTCTTGATAGGTCTTTGGGTTTATTTTATATTCTTTATTGATTGATAAATCTAATCCAGAAATTTACCCTTAGTTACATTGGTGAACCCGACATGTTTTAACACATTTTAAGAAATCTTGGAGTTGGATTCTTTTGTTGCGGGTTTTGTTTGTTTTTTGTTGCAGGTTTGGCATCATTTTGGATAAAGCCCTAGTTCCTAAAGATTCGACCATAACTTTCAAACGGCTATGTATTTTCTCATAAAAAAAAATTTGTAGCTTGGGAACAACATCACACACTTTCCTTCCAAAAATTATAATTTTTGGATCTGTTTTTAATTTTTTATAATTTGTTTTCTTTTTTTCATAAAAAATTAATTTCGAGAGAAAATTATCAAATTTTTTAGATATGTTTACATTTCTGGAAATCTCTCTAAATTTGAATAGGGTTCTATTCTTTATCTTTTAAATTTGGATGCAAAATTATTAGTCAAAAAATAGATCTTTTAAAATTGGGGTTTAAAAAAATATTTGCATATATCTCACTCATAGTTGTAGATCTACTCACAAATGTTTTTCTACAGATTTTGGATGACATCAAATGACTCCAGTCCAAAAATCAGAATTTTCAGAGCTATTTTGTATTTTTTATAATTTTTTTATGATTTTTCATAAAAAAATTAATTTCAGGTGCAAAACAACATTTTTTTCTGATTTACTTACATTTTTGGAAACCTCTTGAGATTTTAGACAGGCTTTATTCTCTATATTTTTAATTTTACTATCAAATTTTTTTCTAAAAATTAGATTTGTTGTGACTAGCTAACCCTCTAACAGTAGTGATCAAGTATCTTGTTAAGGTTTGATGTTGGTTTTGTGCATATGCAGAAAATAAACACTTCAAAGGATACATTGGATCAAGTGGAAAAAAATGACGCATCTAACTATTTTTGAAGATTGATAGTCTAAGATCATTATCAAACTACTAATGTGTGGTCTTGCAGGTTCGAACGTCAAAGACTAAACATCAAAACAATGTGCTTGTCTTTTTCTTAGTATAATACACATTTCCTTTTGGTGCAATTAAAACAAACATGTCTTTCTTCTATGTCTGAGTGTGTTTGCAAAATGGTAGGTGAGTATGCTCTCACCTTGTGAAAACTCGGTGATCAAAAAACCATACCCATTTTTATATGTTATTATCCCCACGACTTAGTATATCGGAGTATCCTCTCCCCTTGCACTTTCGGGCGATCTTGGGTGTAAGAGAAATAGTTACTAACTCTAGAAATTGGGCCTGCCTAGGGATTTCATCACCACAACGTGACTCAAACCGGAAACGGAGCTAAGGCCAAGCTACCCCCGACTGGTATATAAATGTGAATCTTAAGGAAAAACCTAAGATTACGAGTGCGGATGTGTCATACTGATAGAGTAGTACTCCCTTAAACCTTGTTGAGCTTAACCTCTTCAGGCTGGAGTGCCACCTAATTGGTGATTAATCTCTTACCCCATGTATGGCCACTCGAATGGGGGTCCCAAATTAAACTCCTTTGTGTAGTAAGCCAAAAACCTTCTATTTGCTAGTGCAACACCGGTCGATGTGAAGGCATCCACACTTTCGCAATATTTAATAGAGGTGATCAATCTGCCATGGGAGTTTCATGGGGTTGGAAGCTTGGTTGGCCTGAGAAGAGAGTGCACTGTAAGGGGGAGCCCATGTAGCCAAGCTTCTGAATTCACACGCTACAGATATGCGGTTGGGGAAACCCACATGGAATCTATCGAATGTTGTCCTGGCCTAACCATAGGATTGTACTTGTCTCATGTGTGCTTGCTTACAGTCAAAATATCGTGCTTGCAAGTGTTTTCTAGATACTGAAACAAACCAAACAACGGTCAAACATCTAGAAACAACCAAGTCAAACATTGGACCTTTTCTGACCCATTTCACAACATGAACATGCAATCTTCCATGAACATGCCATCTTCATCACAAAACATTTTTGAGCCATTAATAAAAAGAGACCAGAATGGACGAGTATATGTAGAAGACTTAGAAGCTGCAGCGCAAAACCCTGATATAGCCTCCTTTGTAGAAAACTTAGTCTTACAAGACCCTCAATGGTATCTAGCCATGCTTTTGGACCAAGGGGCTAAGTTACCACAAGGCTTTGACATAAATACTTTGCCACCTCCATCCGGCTACCCTCACTACCAAAAGTCACTTAACACCATCCATGACATTAGTCCACAACAAACATCCATTAATCAGCCTTATCCTAACTTTGACAAGGGAGTCAATTGTCCGCTAGTTCATTCCATGTCTCCACATCATATGCTAGTCCTTCACCTATTAATCCCATCCAAGTCTGCATCCCTTATCAACCATCTACCAACTCATGTCAAGTCCCCACATCATACCATACTGATCCGGTCCAAGTCTCCATGTCCTATTTCAATCAACCTTACACCAATCCAGTTGAAGTCTCCATGTCATATCCTTGTCCTTCAATAATTAATCCAGTCCAAGACTCCATGACATATCCAGTACAAGACTCCATGTCCTATCCTTGTCCCTCACATGCTAGTCCAGTCCAAGTCCCCAGGTCCTATCCTAGTCCTTCATATACTAGTCCAGTCCAAGTTCCCACGTCCTATCCTAGTCCTTTGGTCATTAATCCTTTTCAAGCCACCCCCTCACAAGCCACATCTAGTCATGAAAATTCTATCATAGTCCAAAGTCAAATCCCATTTAATAAACTTGAGGATACATGTCAAAATGAAAGTCCAAAGCATGACCTTATAATGTCACCCTCATGTCAAGAACAAGGTAGTTCATCCCATGACCCTATCTCAAAGTCCATTCAAGATGTCCTTCAAAATAATCATGACATCCAAAACACACCTATCCTTAACAAAAATTCCATTTCTGATTATATCATCTACGACAACCCCATCTTTGACCAAGACCCTATTGTTGACCAAGAAATCCAAGACGATCCACTCGACCTTTATGCCATTCATGATCAAACACTTTCTGACCTTCTAAAGGCCTCGACTATTGAAACTTCCCATGATGAGACACTTGCCTCCATGGGACACATAGACGATATTCCTCTAGAACAAGAATCTTCCACTAGGGACATGCTTGCATATGATCAAGTTATAGCTAAAATCATTGGACTCTATGGCACTAAACATAATGATGGCTTCGAAATTTCCTTGGAAGCACCAACAAAATCATCTGAACCTGACATGTCACAAGATGAGACCAAAGATATCAGTCATGAATATGTCCAACATAACAATGAAGCTAAGACACTTTATCAACTAGGGTCATCTATCTTTGTTAGAGTAGGCTTTCTTGCAGACAAAAATATTACAAGTGACAGTATCCACATACCTAATGATGGGTTAGCATCTTTCTTTCAAAACAACAAATACCCCATCTCAAATAGAATCTTTCAAAGCATGCAATATCAAGGCAAAGGACTAGGCATACACGAGCAAGGAATTCTAGAACCAATACAACTTCAGGAAAATTACAGACATCAAGTTCTTGGTTATTCTTCAGACAACAAATCAAACAATGTCAGTGGTATCTCCTCGATACTGGGGGCAACCTTGTCAGATACAAACATCAAAATGGAATCCATGAGAAATCCTTGTGATAAGATTGCTGCCAATACCCCGTCCACCCACACCATAAACCATCATCCTATCATGAATCAACCTCCCCTTTGGGACCAACAAAAACAAAAGTCTTACAAGTCAAAAGATCAAAATAAAATGTCAAAGGCCATTGAATCAAACAAAAGGACAAGTGGACAAATGAAATTAAAATGGATCCCAAAGAAAGATGGATCAAACAAAGACACCAAGTCAAATACAAAAGTCAATCACAATGTGGAGCCACAAGACAAGAGGATTCCTACATATAACACATGTCCACCTCCTTCAAAATGGTCATCAATCAAGAAATATAAAAGTGTTGGTTCCAAACACCATCCCTCCAAAATCTGCCATCCACCATCCCAAGTTTGGAAAATAAAAAGTCATTCATCCAAACAATCTTTCCACGTCTACCATCATTCGTCATAACCCTACATCTCGTCTAAATTCCAATGATCCCACATCACAAATCCGTCACATCATGGCAACAACTCTTTACCACAAGGACTCTCATGGCACTCTATTGCGATGTGCGTATTCTAATAAGGCCAACTCTAGTATCAGAAAGGATCACAATGACATCAATCAGTTGTAAACAAGTGCTACGATCCTGACAAGACAACTCCTTCAGCAAGGTCATTATTGGCATATCATGGCACCAGTCTCTACATCAACATCATCAATGGATTCAGAACAGTCAGTGGTTATCTAAAGCATCCAGGCTATCCACAAAATCAAAAATACAAAAAAATTGAAAAATGTAAAAATTGTCACCCTGATGAAAACCTGGCAAACAGGCGTCTTGGTGACACCAAAAAAATAAAAAATTCAAGAAAATAGTAAAGAGAAAAATTTCATCCAATGGTGAAAACCTGGAAAATAGGCGCCCTAGATAAGTACCATGATGAAAACCTGGCAAACAGGCGTCATGTGTAAAATAAATCGTCTATGTGGACTCTTACACTTGGGGCCAAGTCGTCTCATTTTCCCATGCCTTCCTCATGACATTGATGTCAATTTAAGCCCTATCATTTCCCCGCATTTTTCCCACTTACCTTGGTCTTGACATAAAACTGGCACACATAAATCATGCTTTGGGAAAACTCTTGACATGTCTATCCTTCGGTCATACACGATTCACGAAACATCATGTCATTGACCGTCATAGTCTTATTGTCCTTATATGACATAGTCCTTGAAAGTCATATGACAATTCCATTAGTCTCATGTCTCTCGTCTTTTACCAAGGCCACCCCCTATCCTTTCATGTATGTCACCTATCTTGGCTTTCCCTTGTCAAATGATCTAAGGATAATCATCATCCCATCTAGCCCTAACCAAGTCATTCCAAATGCAACGAGTCTAATCCATGCAAGCACATTATCCAAAATTTTACTTGACTGCGTTCCCGGCCTGGCTGTAGACCTCCATACTTTCGTCACATTATCGTCATCATCCTCACGTTGTTTCAGGATGCATCCTTCCCACGTCAAACAACATTGTCATCACCTGTCAATTGGTATTCAACTTGACTAGGGGCACAATCATGTTTGTCCTTGGATTCTCACGTGTAGGAATTACTCATATGCATTTGTCATAATCCTCTTAAATGTCAAAAAGACAAAAACATCATAAAATGTCCTTCAAAAAGACAAAAACATCATAAAATGTCCTGAAAAAAGACAAAAACATCATAAAATGTCCTTCAAAAAGACAAAAACATCATAAAATGTCCTAAAAAAGACAAAAACATCATAAAATGTCTTGAAAAAAGACAAAAACATCATAAAATGTCCTAAAGAAAGACCTAAAAATCATAAAAAGTCCTAAAGAAAAACACAAAAACATTCAAATCAATGTCAAAATCCTAAAAATGGAGTCAAAGTCAGTCATGTCAGTCAGTCCATGTCATTGTCGAACTACGTTGTCTCTGCGCATTTGCTATGTAGGCAAGGCCATCAGTCGATGAGTCCCTGAGACATTAGGTCAATCCTTTTAGGTTGGTCCAAATGAAATCATGGCATTTGTCACAATCATCACATCGGTCAAATAAGTTAGACAGTCAAACTCAGACACAAGATAGTCATTCAAAATGCCAATGTCAAAATTGGTAAAAATCAGACAGCACGGTCCAATCAATCATACAATCAACATCAATCAACTTGCCAAAACACATTAGTCAAAACAATGTCAGTCTCGTCACTCTTTGGTCCTCTTCAAGATGTCTCCTCGGATTTGGACCTCATCAAAATGTCCTTTGCCTTTTTCAAGATGTGTCCTTTCTGACAATAGGCCCCATCAAATTGTCAACACCGTCAAATTGGAAAAACCCTTAAACTGTCCAAACTGTCAAATCGACAGGAAATCAATCTTTGGAAAACAAACATTGGCAAACAAAATAAAATGGTTGTTAATCTTTCTGGCCTATCTTGTCTTATCTTTTGACTATTTTGTCTATTTTTGTCTTATCTTTTTATTGTCTTTTCTTTGTGGTCATGTTACTAGCTACCTCGAGGATGTCCCATGAAGGATTTAGAGGTGCGATGACATCTCCTGGCCTATTTTATTTCCTTTAACTAATGTCTGTGGATTGTCTTGACAAATAGACTGGGGCAACATGACCCTTAGTATGAGTTAGGACATTCCTTGTTTGTGACTGTCTGTTTTTCAAGTGGATGACCTTGCACACCTTGGTCTATGTCATATCATGGTGTTTGTTGTCCATTTGTGTCATTTTACTGCCCAATGATGATTAAGAGCAATAAATACTAAATTCCTACTGTAAGTTTTGAAGGATTCTTTCATATAGTCTGCATCTTCATCATTCGTATCTTTTTCATTAACATTTCTTTGTCTCTTCATATTCTAGTCTTCTCATTAATTTTGAGAGCACACCCATGTTCTTGGAACCTGTCTGTCCTCTCGAGGGGGCATACCGTAACCCTCCTCGTCATTCTTCCTCATCTTATTTTGTATTGGGGCATATTTTTGACTTATTTTTTTTGTCACAATGCGACATGCTACATTATGACAAAGAGGGACAAAATGTAGACACTTAAAAATGACCTAGGCCTGCAAGCTTCATTTTTACCACTTTTTTCCTAGCATAATTATGACATTTAATTATGTCCTTGGTCCACATTCGACTATTAATTAAATAATACATTATTATTAAATTAATTCATGTTCTTTTATTCTTCATGATTATTAAATAAATAAATCTTATTTATTTATTCAATACGTCATTAATTGTCTAAGTCCTCCCTTAATTAAATAAATTTCTTAATTTATTTAATTACATTCTATTCACTTTATTCTTCCTGATTATTAAATAAATAAGTTTTTATTTATTTATTTATTTAATATGTCACTAATTGTCATAATTAAATGAATTAATTAATTTATTTAATTATTAATCTTATCTCCTAAATTAAATAATTAAATTTAATTATTTAATTGCCAAATTTGAAATTCTTCTCATTTTAAATAAATTAAATTATTTAAAATGTCATCTTATTCTTAATTGTCAGCTCATTATGGTAAATAATCCGAAAAATGGATTATTCCTTATTTCACAAAGTTCACATTTGGAATTAATTTAAATCCAAATTGGTAACTTTCCTCCAGAAATCAGATGATCGAGCAGGTTCTTGACCCTTCCAAAATTGATCTTTAGTCTGGTCTTTATCTTCTTCAGTTTCAAAAATCTTTATTTGCGAATTAATTTCCTCATTTATTCTCCACCGCCGATTCGATCTTCTCTGAGATGACATCTTGACCGCTCAATTAATGATTTTTCCCTAACCCTAATTAGGGATTATCAGATTTAATCTAGGCCTCTGATTTTAGGTCTTTGTCAGAAGTCAATCTCGTCCGTCTGTTCAAAATGGCATTTTCTATAAAATGCTATTTTGCTCTCATTTCATATTAGGCACATAGATTACAGTATTCTGGCATATTAATACTTAGATTAATTTGGCATTTTAGAGTCATTTTTGTCATAGACATAGGCATAGGTATTTAGATTCAAATCCTTCAAAGCTTGTGTAGGTCTTCATCAAGGATTGTTGGAACGTCGAATCTGAGGGCAACACAAATCAGCAAGTTAGAAGGTACTATCAAGGTGAATCATGGAAACTCCTACGAATGAAAGGTATATTTGTTCTTTTTAGTTTTCATTGTTCTTGATAGGTGTTTGGGTTTATTTAATATCCTTTATTGATTGATGAATCTAATCCAAAAATTTACCCTTAGTTACAGATACAAATAGAAGAAGGTTCAAAACACAAAAATCATGCCTATATCCATGCACCAACAGCTGTTACAAGGGTCATCTAGGAACACATAGCATGATCATGGGGAAACACATCACAAAACACACACACATACACAAACACAAGATCGGGTAGAAGCCTCCTCCTAACATTGATCAGCGAAGAGGTCATCTACTTCCCACTCTAGATCATCGTAAGGGGATGTAGGATGGGCATACAGTGGAGGGATATTAAGAGGAGGGTTGTTCGGCCCTCTCACAACAAGGGCTAAGGAAGAGGGGACCTCAAGGTCATCTCCACCGAGCTCTTATGGATTCAAGGTCAATAATTTTGCGAAGATTGTTGACAAGGTCAAAACCTCATCCACAGAGTTAAACATGCACTCCATAGGAGCAACGTGTCTACCTTCACTAGACAGAGTAGGCTAATCCTTAGATTCACCATTGGGCTCGCTAAATTACTCAAGAGTGGTGACGAACTTAGGGAAAGCCAGGACTAGTTTTGTCACTAGGAAAGAACAAGTAAACACAGGACCATCGTGTGAACAAAGTGGGCTCCTCTTCCCTCCCTCATTGCTAAAAGGACCACTCTCCACCTCTTTCATTGTGAGAGGAGATGAACTCCCCATAGAAAAAGGTAGAGTAGTGGAGGAAGAGGAGGAAAACACCGCAGCGAATGCAACTAAGGCATTAACCATATCCACAGGCTTTGGAAAAGATTGAATATTCAGAATGGACATGAGCAAAGGAAACTCCATCGAAGGAGCGATGAACACATGTACCCCCTTGGGGTTAGGTGCCTTTGTACTCACAATAGAACCTAGAAATAGCACAAGGCCATACTGGAGAGAAGCAGAACTAAGGGAAGAGGGCGACACTGTAGGAGGCTCTAAAGCAAGGGTGACTGTCTCTTCCTCCTTCCTTTGTGAGGCAGCCTGCTTAGCTAAGAAGGTCTTTCACAGGTTCTTGCACTTATGCACAAGGAAGTTTCTTTGGCTCTTGGAGCTAGAGGCCAGAGGTTGTGAAGGAGCAAAAGGATCCTACTCAACCATAGGAATGTCCACTATGGTCATTTTCAGCGAAGGAATGGATTCCTGAATGGGAGCAAGAGAAATGAGTTGTGGGATAGTGGGAGGAGTCTGTTCAAGGGCATAAGTAGTGAGCCTCTTCCTGCTTGCTACCTTGGGAGTAGGGGAAATAGGAGGCCACATAGGTCAAGAAAAAGAGGAATCTCCTTAGGAGACCTTCTTCTTTTCATACCAAACAACTCTAGGCTCTGTTGGTAGAATAGGAAGCTTGAATGAAGGACACTTAGGCTTTCACCAAGCGGGCACCAAAGATTCTCCTACAAACGAGGAACAGAACCTGATGGTACTATTGGAGAGCGAGAAGAACCGTTGGACTAGCCAACGGAAGAGGAAGAAGGAGGATCATGGGACTGCTTCTCTTCTTCCTTCTTTTGAGCCTTGGCGGCATCACTGCCATCCTTTTTGTAAGCCCTATGTGAAATAACATAAGGCAAAGGAGGGTATCTATCTTTCGGCCTTAGAAACCCTTTCTTATAGTTCAAATAAGTTCAATGTAGGACATCCTTCCTAGGTGGGAGAGGACCAACGGGCCTAGGCCAAGAGTAGTCCAAGGAGTAGCTGCTACATGCAACCAGTGGTCTATAACTAGTGTCATGGTTTACATGTATGAAGACTCTGTGGATAAATTTTAGACATTTTAGCATGAGAGAGGGTACCATGTTCATCACTACCAACCAAGGGATACCCAATTTCACCCTAAAGAGCTTTGACCTAGGGATGATGTCAAACAAGAGGTTCACATATTTAGGTCCCACTAGGACCGATGGGACAATACTACCTAAAGGGGGCATGGAAAGTTCGTCATGTGTGTAGATAGTACTCATGGGTGCATCATACCCATCTTTATGTAAAAATTTGATCAGTGTAATCTCCTTAGTGATTATGTTTACTTGTGATGTCGGATTAACGAGAACACCTAATATGATGTTCCCATTCATTTGCACGGGAATATAAAGAGGAGATGGTTCTTTGTTGAAACCCATCGGTAGGTCCTATGAAGTAAAGTTTATGCCAATACCACTGTCCATAGGTTTGCGTAGAGGGGATAGATTGACACATGAAGGAGGCTATAACGCACACCAAAAAATACTTCCATAGAGTCCCTAAAGGTAAAAGGATAAGACAGTGACCCAATTAAGGTTTTGTCACACAATACCTTTGGAACCTTCCAACTACACCAAATAGGGGTCGCAGGTTGGGTTATAATGCAACATCCTTACAACACTCGCACCTTCAACACTCCTAGAGTACGAGGAAAGGAACTGTCAGTATCACAAAAATGAAACCAAAATGGTTCACGTTAGGTTCACCAAAAATGTAAGAGAGGGGGACCACCACATGCAAGACTCCAAGTCACGGAGGGCCAAGACGTGAGAGGCTTTCCTAGCTTACCTTAGCTAACTAGGATATTTAGGGTATGAGGATGAAAATGATGATGACTATAAAGTCCTACAACAAATTTGCAATTCCGAATTCCAAAGGGGGGGCTAGGTGAGCTGATTTTTAGGTCCAACACTATGCCTTGGGGAGCTCTCTACCCAGGGACAAAAGTGTGATCTCCATATGTCAGCAGGACACATTGGTGTCTCTAAAGTTCATTAGCATCTATATGGCCAAACAATAGTGAAGGCGAGGTCAAACCTAGAAAAACTAGCTAACGACCTAGCTAGAAAACTAAAAGTCCAAAATGATGAGATTAAGTAAATGAAGTATTCTTTAATATTACAAAGCAGAAATGCAAGAGTGAAAAGGGAAAAAATGATCTCACCATAAAATTCAGTTGCCAGCTGGTTTCTTGAAAGTGCATACTCCTACACACAGAAAGAGAGGAAAATGTTGGGTGGTTGTATAGGGGCCTGCCTCAATCAAACCCCTATTTAGGTGTTTCCACCTCCATGGACAACCAAGGAAATGAGATAAAGAAAGTAATATAGTGAAAAGCACAAAAGCACTACAAAACAGTTAAGTGCTAACTCAACCAAGTGATAGAAGGAAGGAAAGGGAAGCTTACCACCTCCACCAAGAGCACTCAAGGCTGCTTGGGAGAGAAAATGAGAGTACTCAAGCCTCTACTGCAATGGTTTTTCATTCCCAACTTGTTCTACCAAAGATGGAGTGTTGTGTTTGCTGCAATGGAGAGCTTGTTTACTAAGAGTTAGTGAAAGTGAGCTTGTGAAGTGATAGAATGAGTGCTTGTAGTTGTGAAGAAGCTAGAATGTATGTTGAAGGGATGAATTTGAAGAAGGAATGAAAGAAATGACCATATTTGGGTCAGTCAGCTAAAGGGGGTGTTACAACTTGACTCCCAATGAGAAGTGTAACACCTCTGCAGGTTCAGCCACAAGAATCTACCAGGGACGTAAGTGCACCATGCGGGTGTCCCTGTCAGAAATACCTCCACTGATGCTCAAAACAGGTGCCAAGTGGAATGCAAGCAGTAGGCTTAGGTGGAATTAAGCCTCCAAACTTGGTTTTCTAAAGTGGGGAGGGAAAAAAGGGGGAATTTACACATGGGTTGCAAATTCACTCCTATACAAATAGGAATCTATTAAAGATATTTGTTCAAATAACACACATTTTATTCATAACACTACTACAAATACATAGTAGTAATAAATAGATAACTAGCTAACTTTTGTTGAAGACATAGAATACTATGAGGGGGGGTGAATCAGTACTCTACTAAACCAATTGATTGCTAACCATCCAATTATTACAATGTATCTTGTTGCAGCAGTGAGTAAGAGCATGGAAATGAACATAACATCACACAACACATAGAAACTCAGATTTTTACATGGAAAACCCAATGTGGGAAAAACCACGGTGAGGATTAGCTCACAATATATTATAACTAGTTACAAGATATTACATGGTAGATTGCCAGGACACACTATCCTTGAAAGGCTCACAGCCAGAGTATAAAAGTTATGGCTTACCACCAGAATACAAAAATATATGTCTCACTACCAAAAGTGTGAACTAAAAGTAATGCACCTTCTAAGTGTTATGTACAATTCCAATTAAGCTCTGGAAAACAAAATTTTCGTATTGGATTGTAGAGACATAACAACTAACACAAAATTTACAATATCACTTTGCCACATACATTCAATCTATCACACCTTCTCTATCTCTCTATGTATCACAAATGAGTATATCTGAAATATATATGTGAGATAAGAGAGATTCACTACACATAGGTCACTTCATTCTCAAGAGATCACCAGAGAATGAACTTCCCTTATCCACCTTAGCATAAAGAAATCGTAAAGGAGACAAGTATGTGTTAAGTTTCATAGAAAACTACTTTAGATTCTAAGGGAGTGAAACTTCTAGATTTCTACCTCTAACAAAGGAGCTCTCAATCAAAGGATGGTAGCACAAATTCAGGATGCTAGTGCAGTGCACTATTGTCCAAATGGCGCATTGCAATCCTAAGCAACAAAAAGCTCAGGATCTCAAGTGGGTAGAGTAAAGTCTCACTTCCTAAATTAGATCTAAGGTTTTCTAAACAAAATGATCAAACAGAGAACATAAAGTTCAAATAAAGCACAAGGAGAACTCGGAGAAAACTTACCCTCAACTAGAAATTTGAGTCTTCACTCCAAGCTCCACTTTGTGACCTACACATAGAAGAATGAGGGGAAAATTTGGGGCTGTATAGGGGCCTACCCTAGTTAGACCCCTATTTTGGTGTTCCCACCTCCATGGAAAACTAGATAGGAAAGGAGTGTAAACGAAATGGAAAAATCATGTGGTGAAAGAAAAAACTGCTTCAGGAGTAGAACTCGTACCACTAAGTAGTAAATGAACAAGTAGATACAAAAGGGTGAGAGAGAGAGAGTGTGTGTGTCACCCATGGGCCTAGACCCTCTCTGGAGCACATGGACACAACATTGAGCGCTTGCTTGAGAGTAGTAGCTATTAGAGGGACCTCAATCTAGCATGGCTTTACTTGTGAGAGTGATGCTATCAAGAATGAAGAGAACTCAATAGTGAAAACCAAAGAGAGAGCTTGACTGAATGACTTGAACCTTCAAAATGAGAGCAAATGAAGGGTTTTTTACATTCAAGGGTGACAAAGAGTCGTTACACCTGAAATATAACTACTAGGACACATGTTGAGAGATTCAAGATTTGAGATTCCTCTTTTCAAACTCAGAAAACCACTACGACACTAGCGTGCCGTGTAGGTGTCCAAGCCCTAGATTTTAAGGAAATGTGTCGTTAGGCTTCTATTGCTCCACCACTAGTCCACATGGGGTCAAAATTGCAAAATTTTGACTCATGGGATATTTGTCATTAATGATCTTAGGTTTCATAAATTTTAGGCAAAGTGCTAAAATATGAAATTTCCCCTAAGCACAATTTTGCGACAATACATTTTTCCCCCACTTTAGTGGGCTCGATTTTGGAAAAAATCAGCCACACTAAAGTAGAGAAGAAAATTTTTACCCCAAACTTGAATTTTACAAATTTGCATGCCAAGGAAAAATGCCTCACAGGTCGTTGTGGTCGAGCTGGTTGACATTGAAGGTGCCCCCAGAAATCGAGCTCAACAAATAGTGATAGAGTGGTTGTGAAAAATCATGCAAAATTTTAACCTACAAAACTTAAATTTTAGGTCAGTTTAAAAAATCGAAAGAAGCTACAACGGTGAGAAGAGTTATCAATGAAAATTTGTTGATTCAGAAGATTTATATGATCAAGAGGTGACTATATGCCCTCTCTGAGTTTTCCCCCAACTAGGTGGGGTAAATTTAGGATAAACCAAGGAGCCACAAACTCTAGGAAAAATGGGCCCCGAGGGGCTTATATATACCTAGGTGGGCACCTAGAAGGGTCATTTTCACTATTCACTATGAGGAAATTATTTTTTGCGAGATAAAATTCAGCAAAATGTCGAGCAGGAGATAGTAGGAGGTGTCGAGATTAGAGTAGCTAAGGGATGACATTGCCAAGGGTCACGAGGTAGACCAAGTAGGTCTTGAAACCTTTTGTTTTGTGAATTTTAGTACGTTTTTAGCATTTTTCTCCACGTCGAGCTGCACATACATCTTTTTTCCATGCAGATGTCTCAAATTTGCATTGTCATCTAGTTTTAGCTTTGTCATTTAGTCATTGTGTTGTCATCTTGAGTACATGTTGGTATCCTCAAGGCATCAATGGTTGACCTGGACATATGCATGATGCATAGATGTCTGCGTGATGTGAAAAAGTCTTAGTGAATTTTTGTTTTCATATTAAAATTTCATGTTTTGACTTAGAATTTTTTTCACTTTTCACAAGACTATCCTGAGATTTGAGAGCATCTTGATGCGCAAGCTTATCAACTAGTTCATGAGTAGAGAGACCGCCTTAGTGATGACAAGGTCACACATCTGTAGTAGGTCAATCTTTGGCATGTATTCACCATTCTAGAGACACACTATCACGAGTGTATGCTAATGGCCCTGATGGAGTGGTGGGATACCACCACATTATCTTTACAGTTGCATACTAGGGAGATGGCAATTACATTGGATGACATGTATTGGATTCTTGGACTACCCATATGTGGATGACGAGTTGCTATCACTAACACTTGGTCTGAAAGGGAGCAGTCAGAGGGAGTTCTTTACTACTCGGGGCAAACCAACAATGACGATGGCACGAGCCATATTTACACTCACTGGTATGACTAGGCATGGACTATTCCACCCTTGCTGTACCGAGTGATGGTCATGATAGTGGCCTTCTAGATCACGATAGACAAGTGAGGATCTCACATACATGAGGACCTCATCCATACTATTCACCATATGGTAGAGCATCATATAGTTTTTTCCTTGTGGTGTAGCATGCTAGAGCACCTATACTAGGAGTTGGGGTGGTACATTCATCGAGTGATGGTCATGATAGTGGCCTTCTAGATCACGATAGACAAGTGAGGATCTCACATACATGAGGAACTCATCCATACTATTCACCATATGGTAGAGCATCAGATAGTTTTTTCCTCATGGTGCAGCATGCTAGAGCACCTATACTAGGAGTTGGGGTGGTACATTCATCACGAGTACTGCAACCTCATAGTGTGCACACTCCTACAGGTGTGGGATTTCACCCACATTATGTGCACGAGGTCAGTTATTTTTCCCCAGCAGCGGTCATACCATGTCCCCATAGCCCACTGGTACGATGTCACAAGGTAGTGGAGATCTATAGTTTTGGTGATTGCAGTTCGATACACTTACTCTAAACCAGGTCAGATGGAGACCCTATTGTTACATTAGATGGTTAGATGATAGCAGGTATCTCAGGAACCTATAGCGGGACCTTTTTCTTGTTGGTTTCCACAACCATATTATTGTACCATACTATTGGAGTCAGGTCATGTGACTACATGGTTGTGTATAGACTATTCCTCCTAATGTGCCCACATATACACAGGCCTTCAGGAGTGCGACGAGACCCGAGGACTGTCTTCGTCTTACCATCACTAATTTTATTCCCTCGGAGGATGATGAGCTTGAATAGGATCTACCACCTATAGCGTTGGTAGATAATGTTGGTATTGTTGCAGATTTTGGAGTGTGGTGGATGAGGCACCATCCTCGTCTAGTGTTTGAAAAGGATTCCCAATGAGGGGATCCTTGCTGATAGGGGTACGTGCCACTGCTAGCACCACATGATAGGTAGAGAGGGTGGCAGTAGGCTGAGGAGAGATCATAGGAGGAGAAGGCAACATCGCAGAGGCTGAGGTAGTGGCGGAGGAGGTTAGATCCTCCACCAGCTACCCACGTCTTGTCGGTGCCACCAGCACCTACTGTCACACCAACAATGACCATGGTGGCACTAGGAGTGGGTACCAATGTCGGCGCTATGGGTCCTAGTGTCGCTTCTCTTCTGACCCTATATGGCAGCTAGGGAACCCACCTATATATTGAGCATGTTATTTATATTTTAGTACTTTCAATTTTCTTTGCTTTATGATTACACACATATGCCTTGTGATACTGATTTCATTATTTTCTTTTTTTGGTTGCAGAGGATGCACAGGGATGGACTGGGCCGATAGCCTAGTGCATATCAGAGGTGGCCCCTGACATGCCCTATTTAGGGGATGATTCTTGAGGAATACCAACTAATTTTTGTGGAGTGTCATGCCCATATTTTTGATCTAGTAGTGCATCTAAGGATCACTTACGAGGAGTGGGGAGCAGAGATTGTACAACTATCTATAGAGGTTAATACCATCTGAAGGTAGTGTGACCAGTTGTTGAGGGAGCTACGGATGATGCTTGATGAGTGAGACACGACAGTGACAAGGGTTGACATCGTTGAGTAGGTGTGTGGTGTCCTTCAAAGCTGCCTCCATAACCTTGACAGGTAGCTAGCAGCTATGATCCCGGTTGATGTTCAACAATTATGGCAGAAGCTAACATAGGTGTAGATGACCATATGCTCCTTGTAGGGAGAGATTAGGGGGATGCAAGTAGCTTTTTCTGCATCACGCATGCACCAAACCAAATCCATCACCACTGTGCAGCCCCTCCCCAAACCAGAGAAGCTACTAGAGCCAAAGGGCTCAGGGAGCGACATGTCGCAACCATAGAGACTCCTCATTTTGTACATCAATTTTGTAGTGAGAGAGATATATATTTTCTAGATCATTTTTTATAGACATTGACACATATTTAGTAGCCACTCAATTTTGACAGTAGTGGCCTAATACATGTATATGACATTTGATATATATATATATATATATATATATATATATATATATATATATATATATATATATATATATATATACTAGTTTCGACATCATGGTATTGTGTATTTTGATGTGTATGCTTCTTTATATTCATATATGTTGATGTAATGGATATTACATGTGTTTATGGATGTATGTTAATTAAACACAATGATGATCTAACTACCTTAAAATATGTAATGTAATGCATGGATACATAGCATAGTAGTACACACACACACACGATCACATCATAACACAAAAACTTTTTCATAATGTGTTAATGAATAATGTCAACATATGTAGTGCTACCACCCTTAAAGAGCGAACACCACATATATGACAAGTTGGAAACTACGCATACTATTGACAAAGATGAATCACATTAATGGGCTCTTTTAAAGGTGTTCCATCCATAGATGATAATCAATAGGCACCTAAACCATATACAAAGACGACAATGTAAGGGCCTAACCAGTTAGGACTAAACTTCCCCCTCTGATCAAGCGACACATTTACATTTCTTTGATTCTCATAAAGAACCAGGTCTCCTAGCTTAAAATTCCTAGGAAGCACACTTTGATTATACTGTCTTGGTAACAATCGTTTAGAAGCTTTAAGATGATTGAGGGTTTGTAATAAACACTCATTGAGCATCTCCAGTTGATGCAGATGCTTAGCTCGATAAGTTTCATCATCAATTACCCCTTTAAGGGAAACCTGCAAAGATGGAATTTCCAACTCTAAAGGCATGATAGCTTTGGCATCATACATGAGGTTGTAAGGTGTTGTTCCGATTGCCATATGTACACTTGTGTGATAGACCCACAAAGCGTATGTTAACTAAATATGCCAATCCTTACCCTGTTTGTTAATTTTTTTGCGAAGTATGAGTTCAAGAGTCTTATTAAATGCTTCTGCTTGACCATTAGATTGTGCATAGTAAGGTGTAGAAAATATATGTTGAATGTGAAATTTCTCTAAGAATTGCTTTACTTCCTTGTTCTTGAATGGCGTACCATTATCAAAGACAAGTGTAGCAAGAAATTTGAAATGAGAAATAATGTTGTTCAGAAGAAAATTATAGATAGCTTCAGTGTTCATGGATTGAAGTGGAATAGCTTCGACCCACTTCATGAAATAATTTGTGGTAGTAAGGATAAAGGTATGTCCCTTAGAAAGAGGTGATATTTTTCCAATAATATCCAACCCCCATTTCACAAACGGCCAAGGAGAGGTCTAATTCTATAACTCTTATGTGGGTGAGTGAATAAGATGACTATGCTACTGACATTGTAGGCACTTTTTAACAAAATCGAAGGAATCATGTTCCATCATTTTCCAAAAGTACCCCATATGTATCAACTTCCTAACTAGGGATTTACCACCAAAGTGTCCACCCCCAGAGCCTAGATGGGCTTCTTTAAGGGCGAGGGGCATTTCCGCTTTGGTGAGACATCGGAAAAGCAAGCCATTATGATATTTTCGATAGAGAACATCAGATAAAATAACATAATAGGCTGAAAGCTTTCCTATATGAGTGAAATTGTTTTCTTTCGCACCATTAGGAAAGTTTCTAGTCTTTAGGTAGTTGTAAATATTAGAGAACCATTCTCCCGAGTCCGTGTGAGAACACACAAAGGCATACAATTGAAGTTGGTTGGAAACCGCTGGGGTCTGTAGGCCCTGAACCATGAAGCGATATTCTTTTGTATCTTCATATGAGGGCACCAAGGAAGTAGCACTTGCCATGGAATTCGCATGTCTATTCTCCCTCCTAGGGATATTGTCTATTGTGAAGGAAGAGAACCGATCAAGCAAGGACGAAGAAAGGTCTCGATATCAAGACAACTTACTTTTCTTAGCTTGATAGATTCTTGTAATCTGGTTCATAATGAGCTCAGAATCACCTAGTATGTGGAGATGTTTTATCTTTAGTGCAATCACGACACGAAAGTAAACAATGAGAGCTTCGTACTTAGCGATATTATTAGTACAAGTAAAATTCAATCAAAAGGAGAGAGGGACTGGTTTACCTTCAGGTGACATTAGAACCACACTCGCTCTGGAACCGATTTGACTTCTCGACCCATCGAAGTACATTTTCCATTATGTTAGGTCTCAAAAACATTGCTTTGAAACCACAAGAGGTTGCCAAGCTCTTGATACATTTTTGGCTAATGTACAAGGCCAAATGATGAATTTGAACCTTATTCTCTTCAGGCTCTACCCGACCTAGGTGGGTATACCTATGTAAGTGAAGAAAACATAGATTGTATGTTCCCCACTTAAATAACTATCCACAATGGAAACTGGAAGTGGAGAGATGAAAACCTATTTGTTATAAATTGTATAAGCAATATCAAGGTAAAGATCAATATGTTCAATTAATAGATGTAAAGTTTGAATTTTGTATGATAAAACTAAATAAAAATGGGTGAGACCAGTGCCTTGTTGGGTAAAATAGAGTCAAATGAAAGTCAAAGATGAGTGGCTGAAATCTGGCAGAAATTCTAATTGTTTGGAATACCAATATTAGTTTATAACTTGTATAAACATGCAAGAATGTAATTACCAGGTTCTTCTTAGTGATCCAAATGACACTTCCAAATTATTGTGAATGACTAGAAGGATTTAATCTTTACTTGAAAGAAACAATTAATCATACCACACAAGCACATCAAATGTGCATTGATAAATTGAGTATATACTTGATACATCAATTTAAATAAAAAATAAATATCAACCTTGGAGACAACAATATGGTATTTTCAATTAATTCAACAAACAATTGATACCAGCATGATGCCACAAAATCAAAGTTCTTTCATTGATTTCTCCAAAAATTTCATAAATGCATCATGGTCTTTTGAAATGTAGACATTATCCCTATTCCCCTGTTAGTTTTTTTATCTATAATCTAATACCTCCTTTTGGTCTTGGTCTCTCTTATTTATATGAGAGGCATCAAGCTTTAGACCAAAGGACATCTCTTTTGATAACAAAGCATAATTGTGAAATTAAACATAACTAAAAGAAACAAATATGTGTGTTAATCCGTTAATATTCAAGTAAAAGCCCATGGTCATATAAGACCTGTGCAAAGCTTTTACTGTATGATAATTTCTCTTTGTGATGCAAATGATCAATCTTCATTGGATCCCAAATACTTCTCCTACAACTTACTGATTGTCAAATCGTTCAACTATTTGAATTTTCATGCAAATGTAAAATTTGTGAGATGAATTTTCCATCTACTATCCAAGAGATTCCTAACATCCACTACGAACTTTGTGTATCCATTTTCCACCCTAATAATCCCATCATGTAAGATTTTGAATTTTTCAGGATTTATCTCCCCATCATCCTGTACATGTGCCAAGCCTTTTGGAACTATCTGATCAAACTCTTCTTTCCACTCATCCATTCCCTTTATCTAATTATCATCTTTGAATATTGATGGGCTGAACAAACATTTAATGGAGTCAAATGAAATCCTTCTTATCTCCACTTTCTTCCCCATAACTACCAAATACTTATATTCCTCAATTACACTCTTTACAATTTCCTATGTTGGTTTGAGTCTTGGTGGGGCATTTGGATCCCTTTGTGTGGACTTACACAGAGTAGTCAGTGTGTGACAGGTTGGTTTCCACTTCTTCTAGAGCTCTTCAAGGATAGGAGAGTTAGCATTTATCTATTCCAAAGCTTTAATCAAATTGCTAAAGCTTTCATATAATCCTCCTATCTTTTCCTTCAATATCCAAATTCTATGCTCCAATATCTTCCTTGGAATCTCCATGATATGCTTCTTGACATCATCCATATTATGTTTGTTTAGTTTAGCTATTTCATCTTTCAACTATTGTATTTGTGGATCTTCAACTTGAACAGGTGGGTGATAAATAACTATTTCATCCTCTCTCACCGTGGTAGCTTATTGCAACTTCTATTTTACCTTCCCATTCTCAATGAAAAATTTGTTCACTTCATCATTTGATAGTTTTAACCTTTTCTCATATTCATTTATCTTCTTTTCCATATTTTCCACCACATCTTTGGTGAGCATTGCATAATGCATAGTTATAGTTGCAGCCTATGTAGGATTTGTGTCTTTTAGTTTTGTCCACAAAGCAAGAGTTTGGGTAGTAGGGTTGTACCCTATTCCTAAAACACCTTCCTCTGAATCAAACTCTGCTACTAACATTGGATCATCTTGGGTTCTAATGTGATCTAAAAGAAACACTTTGGATAGCTCCATCCCCAGTATGATCAACATATCACTTTTCAATACTAGTTCTCTTGCCTCCTAGGGGGTAACATTGATATTATCAATATTTAATTCTTCCAATGTCTAAGCCTGGATTTCAGCCTCCTTTGATTCATCAGCTCCTATAAGATTGATCTTTAATCTTTCATCAAGCTATTTCATCTTCATCTTGATCTAAAAATATTTAAATCCATTAGTATATATAAAACCATCATCTTCCATAAACCTTAGAGAAGCAACTACCCTCTCATCATCCTGAATCTCATCAACTCCCTCTTCTGATAGCCTGATCTTAGGATCATGAGGCTCTTGACTTTTTTGCTGCTCTACTACTTCCTTCATTTCAGTCAAAGCTAAAACTACCTCTCCTTCATCATCACTTGAGCCATAATCAACCAATGACTTGGTCTTCTATTTCTTGGCCTGGGGTTCATGTGTAGGAGATGGAGGGGATGGATGTGCAGGTGATGGAGGTGGTGTATGCAATGTAGATTCTTCCTATGATGGTTGGTGTAGTGTAGGAAGTGGAATTAACCCCTCCTCTTGGGCCTTTTTATAAAATTCATCAAATTTTTCAAGGATCATTTGCATCCTTTTGAGAAGATTGGGTTCATTTGTAAAAAACCCTTTAAAAAATTTATTCTTCTCCTCCTTCTGATCTTCCCACCTCATCATCATTATCTATCTCTTTCTATTTTGAAATGCATCTGCAAAATATACCAAATTGCTTATTACATCCTACTCAAGGTCAAATACATGAGATATGTACCTCTTTGTTAGCAAGGTCCTTCTGATCACATTAATATGACCCTCTGTTTCACATATTCTTTCCTTCCCAGACTTGAGGGGATAATTAACCCTCATGAACCTCTATAATTCCTCCAACATATTATATCCAATAAACAATTCTTCAAACACTGTCAAATCAGATAAAAAAGTTCCCTTTTTCTGATTCCTCAGTAAATCATGCTCCATCCAAAGCATCTACCATATGTAATCTAGAAAGCATACCCTTGTAGGCACAAATCTGGGCAAGATGTGTGGTGTGTGGTCACACCCATATACCCTGATAATAGTGTGTTGTGGCATGAGAAATCAATCAACATAATTATGAGTACAACCCTGGTCTGGCTTATATTACACATGCCTCATTACCTTCATCTATGCTTTAGGTAACCTTGGAGTTGGGAAACTAAGGGAATCTGTCAATATGATAGTAAATTCATCTCGAAACACAACAAAATCACATTTTTCACATCTAATATCCCATATATAACACCAATTTTGTAGAGGGAGTCTTACTCCACTCTCTTTTGTACTCAACTTCATTCTTTTAGTCTATTTCATTTCATTTTGGTACAAGATCAAATGACACAACAAAGAATATTTTCTAAAAGCTATGGGATCCTTAGCCTTGTTGGAAATAGGATTCAATTTAATTGCAATCCTAAACATTATTTATTTCATGTATCTCCTAAGTCCTTGGAATGTGTTCATTAACACTAGGATTAGAAAGAGATTAATATTTGATGAAATAATAATGTTAATTGACATTAGCAATTAATTCTAAATGTTAGGAGCATGTGAGGGTGTCCATTATGAGTTCCTAAATAATAGGGGCACATGGAGCGCCCACATGGTAGGTGACACTCACCTTGAGTTTAGTTAACTACTCAGAGTAAGAGATAACACTTCTGAATGCATGTAAAGATCCTAGGAGTTAGGGTTTGATGTTTGCGTGCATGAAGTTCAGTTTAGTTTAGTTTAGTTCAGTTTAGTTCAGAATTAGTTTAGTTTAGTTTAGTTTAGTTTAGTTTAGTTTAGTTTAGTTTAGTTTAGTTCAGTTATGGTTTAGTTATCTTCAGTTAGTTTTAGTTGAGTGCTAGTTGACTTCTTGGAATTAACTCCTTTGCATGTTGAGATATTTTAGAAGGCTCAGTTAAGTGGGACCAATTTTGTGTGCCTACTTTGAGGATGAAGCCTTGAAGATATTTACAGAATAGAGGTTGAGTTGCTACTTTAGTTTGGGACGCCCAAATGCATGAAGATGAGTATTTGACATTGTTCTTCACGACATAACTCTATTTGCATGAGATAGGCATACCTTTTAAGGATAGGGATTGAGCATTGTAATTGTACTCAGTTGAAGTTTACAAAGCTAATTAAAGCCTATATATCTCAAGCAAGTTGAAGAGAGTTGGTATCAGTTTTATTGCAGGTTGTGAAGAAGTTTTGGTTAAGGAGAAAGAGGAATTTTCAAGCAAGAATTGGAGCCATTGTAATCTACTTCAGAGATTGAATAATAGATTAATTCTTGGTGGAGTCTTTTCCTGAAAGGGTTTCTCCATGGTATATGCTTGTGTAATCTTTCTAATATCTTGTCTACTTCTTCTATCAAATTTTGTCTACATTCTACAAATAGTAAAATGAATTAATCAGATAATCACCCACAAAGAATTTGTAACAAAGGAAAATATTATTTAGATCAACAATATTAATTTTTTACAAAGTATTAAGCTAAGAAAAACACCTCTATTTTCAACATTTTGTATCAGAGCTGAGGTTGGGTAGAGTATTGGGACGCCTTTCTCTTAAAATATTGAAGGTTTTTTGGCTTAGTGGGAACTTTTATTATTTTTGTTATTTTCTAATTTTGGAAATAAATTTGTTATGATGAATTCTCGTTTAGATATTGAAAAGTTCAATGGATCTAACTATGAAATGTGGAAATTAAAAATGAAAGATATTTTTGAAGAAAGAGATCAGTGGTTAGCGGTTAATAATGAGACAAAAACACCTACAACTATTTCAGATGAGGATTGGGCTAAGTTAGATAAGAAGGCAAGAGGAACAATTAGAATATTTCTTGTTGATGTTGTTCTCTTGAATGTTTTAGATGAAACTATTGCATATAAATTATGGAAGAGAATAGGGTATATTTATCAAACTAAGAGTCTCACCATTAAGTTGTATTTGAAAAGTAATTTGCATTCATTAAAAATGAAAGATGGTGAATCTATTGCACAACGTTTAAATTCTTTCAATTTAATTCTCGGTTAGTTAGCATCTATAGATGTAAAGCTAGAAGATGAGGATAAATGCATTTTGCTACTTTGTTCTTTACCAGATTCTTGGGAAAATCTAATTGCTGCAATTAATGGTAATGGTGCAGATCCTAAGATGGAAAATATAATTCCTACTCTCCTATTAGAGGAGATGAGGAGGAAGTCTAAAGAGGAAATCCAAGAAGCCTTGTTTGTAAAAGGTAGGCCTAAGAAAAAGGGACCTAAGGGAGACAAGGAAGGAAATGGTAAGTCTAAAGGATGGTCTAAAACCCCTAGTAAGAGTAAGGTAATTTGTTGGAACTGTGGCAAACCAGGACATGTGAAGAAGGATTGTAAGATCAAGATAGAAAGTTCTAATTCTTCTATAGAGAAGTCCTCAGATGATAGTAATGATGCATTGGTTATTTCAGCTAATATTTTTTTTGATAACTCTTTGCTTCATGTTTCAGAGTAATCTTCATAGAGAGAATGGTAGTCACAATGCCATGTGTAACTCAGTACCACAGTTCAGTGGGAGTTGTTGGCACTGACATGGATGCATTACTGGTAAGGTTATCTTCATGTGATTAGGGATATGGTTTTTTATTGGTTTAGAGTGGTTGTTATTATGTCATGGTTTACTCTTGATATGCATTTAGAGTTTGGCATATTGCATGTTCTCTTGAGACCAGGATGTATGTTATGGTGCATGTGATCTCCTAAGGGGAGATGGTTAGATCATGGATGTCATGTTTATGTTCCCGATTCATGATTGGATATTTGACATTGATCTTGTGTAGTTCTCTTAAGTATTGGTTACATTAATCACTTGCTTGATTACTTCATGAAAGTGTTGTGTTGCATTTGGATTTTGGCATGGATTGGTTGGTTACAGGTCCTCATGGATACTTGGAGAAATAGGTGAGGCTGGAGTTCTCTTATGGTAAGAGATATTTGTTGGAATGGTTACTTGTAAGAAAAAAAAATTCAACATAAAAGACCGAGGAGCCTACACCTTGGTTAAATGTGAGTTCAACACACTCGGTGGTTTAACATGCCTCCAAAGAGGCAGTTTGGATAAAGAGACTTTGGAAAGGTATTGGTTTTAATTGCAAGTAAGTTAAACTTGAATGTGATAGTCAAAGTGCTATGTGTTTAGCCAAAAATCCCATGTATCATGCTCGTACTAAGCATGTTGATGTTAAGTATCACTTTGTGTGAGAAATGGTTGAGAGTGGGAAGGTATTAATTTAGAAAGTAAACACTTTAATTATTGTTATAGATTATCTTATGAAACCAGTTCCTTTAGATAATCTATCTTGGTTTTAATCATTTGCTTGGAGATTCATGATTATGCAGGTTGCATTTGAAGTTGGGATGAATTGATTAGTTAGGTGCAGGAAGGCCATTGGCCTTGAGTCCTGTACTTGTTTTATATTATTCCTTTTTTAGAATAATTGCAATGTATAATGTCAAGTGGGAGAATGTTGGAAATAGGATGCCATTTAATTGCAATCCTAAACATTAGTTATTTCATGTATCTCCTAAGTCCTTGGAATGTGTTCATTAATAATAGGATTAGGAAGAGATTAATATTTGATGAAATAATCATGTTAATTGACATTTATAATTAATTCTAAATGTTAGGAGCATGTGAGGGTGTCAATTATGAGTTCCTAAATAATAGGGGCACATGGGGCGCCCACATGGTAGGTGACGCTCACCTTGAGTTCAACTAACTATTCGAAGTAAGAGATAACACTTCTGAATGCATGTAAAGATCCTAGGAGTTAGGGTTTGATGTTTGCATGCATGAAGTTTAGTTCACTTTAGTTCAGATCAATTCAGTTCAGTTCAGAATCAGTTTAGTTCAATTTAGTTTAGTTTAGTTTCGTTTAGTTTAGTTCAGTTTAGTTCGGTTTAGTTCAATTCAGTTATGGTTCAGTTATCTTCAGTTAGTTTTAGTTGAATGCTAGTTGACTTTAGTTAACTTGGAATGCATGGATAATGACTTGAGTTGTAGGACAGATAATAGGGACTACCTCTAGTTAACAGGGGATGACCATTCTTGCATGAATGGTGTTGAGAAATGTTTCAGTTAACAAGAAATGACTTGGACCCAACTTGGGCGCCCAAGTTGGCTTCTTGGAATTAACTCCTTTGCATGTTGAGATATTTCAGAAGGCTCAGTTAAGTGGGACCACTTTTGTGCACCTACTTTGAGGATGAAGCCTTGAAGATATTTACAGAATAGAGGTTGAGTTGCTACTTTAGTTTGGGACACCCAAATGCATGAAGATGAGGATTTGACATTGTTCTTCATAGCATAACTCTATTTGCAAGAGATAGGTGTACCTTTTAGGGATAGGGCTTGAGCATTGTAATTGTAACTCAGTTGGAGTTTACAAAGATGATTAAAGCCTATATATCTCAAGCAAGTTGAAAAGAGTTCGTATCAGTTTTATTGTAGGTTGTGTAGAAGTTTTTGTGAAGGAAAAAGATGTATTCTCAAGCAAGAATTGGAGCTATTGTAATCTACTTCAGAGATTAAATAGTAGATTAATTCTTGGTGGAGTTTTTTCCCAAAAAGGGTATCTCCATGGTATATGCTTGTGTAATCTTTCTAGTATCTTGTCTACTTCTTATATCAAATTTTTTCTACATTCTACAAATAGTAAAATGAATTAATCAGATAATCACCCACAAAGAATCTATAACAAAGGAAAAGCTTATTTAGATCAGCAATATTAAAGTTTTACAAAGTATTAAGCTAAGAAAAACACCTCTATTTTCAACAAGCCTCTCTGACCTGCAACAAACCCTCATGTATTTTCTCTTCAATCACAGATGCAAAATCAAATTTTACATTTGACTCAGGGTGTTGAATGATCATAGCCATCCTCATCAATCCCACTGAAATATTTTATTTTGCATCTACCCCTATTGCTTGACACAATGCATGATAGGTGTTTTTGAAGTAAACTTGGAAATATGAAATTAGGAAAGGCTCCATTTTTTAGGAAGGGATGGGGAGTATTCTATTATTATCACCCCTCTTCATATGCAGGGGGAGATCATCACTTCTATATTTCCTTCTTAGCCTTTTGTACTCTTGTTCTAGTTTCCCCAAATTTACTTCTGTAATGGCTTGTTTGTTCAGGTTAAAACACTTGATAATGGCCTCTCTTGAGACATCAACCAAGCAACCCCCATCTGGTAGCCTGAAAATTTTAGTTGGGGAATGGTAACTATGGGACAGGGCTTTAATCAGCTCAATATCAATGAAATTTTTTGGAACAATCAATTTGGCTAAATCAAGGGTCCACGGGTTTGATGCCGAAACCTTATCATTTTTGTTTCGATAGAAACACCAATACAAATTCCACCCTGATTTAGGAATATTAGGGTTTCTATATCCCTGAGCTAAATCCCTAAAAACCTTTTTGGGCCCTTTATCTACTAAACCAGGTAATAAAGCAAGTAATGGGGATTGTAAAGAGGGTTTGTTAGCTTTGGCTTCATCTTTTTTAGCTCCTATTTATGTTTTCTTTTGTGTCATCATATGAATTTCAGAGAGAGTGATCAGTGAACTTACCTGGTGATATAATTTGCTTCAAATAATTTCCTTTTCTCCCACACCTTGAGCTCGTTTACACTTGGTCTCTACTGTTATGAATGAGAAATCTCAATTTACTTCATGTATCTTCACACCAAAATGCATTAATTCTTGACTCATAAATTCACATAATTCAAATCTTTGCATTGAGCTCAATTTCATATTTTGATGTTGACTGATGTGACTGGCATGCTTCAAATGACCCAACAACTACTTTATCGTGATACCTCGTGTCACTTTTTACTCCCCTATAGTACCACAATGTATCGTCAACACATACATCAATATACCGCTCTACCGCAGGCTACCCTTTATCTTCCTGTAGTACCGCAGTATCATCCCAGTACTCCTTAGTATACCACTCTACCATAGGCTATATCATGACCCTCTAAGGTATAGTGGTTCCTTCTTCTATTACTATCCTTTGGTGTACCGCTCTACCGCGGGCTATGTGTAGACCCTCTGAGGTATAATGGTGAAGGTGACAAAGTATAGTGTTATCTCCTTATACCGTCATACCGTGAACTTCTTTGTAATGGGTTGCGGTAGAGAGGTATGATGTAAGGGTCATGTAGGGTGTCAAATATGGTAGCGGTATGGCGATAAAATGTAAATTTGACCTTATGGATGGAAAAATGTGACTTTTTATGAAGATGATAGTATGAATTTCATATTCTAATTGATGAAATCTTTAGAAAATTTTCATGAAAGTTCTAGTTCTAACAGTGGCTCCAGTTGGGGATGAGTGATTTATTAATCACATCAAGAATCCAAAATATCTTTGGGTGTAGACTAGGTTTGCAGAGGATATGAAATGAAAATGTGGCGATGATGGAATGAAAATGGATATGGAAGTGATGGAGATGACCCTACACTACTGTACATGTAAAGAAATTTTGTTTTTTAATGAGGAAATTCTAGGATTGTCCATGTACTAGCAATTCCTAGTCCCTTTTTGATTTCCTAAACTACTATGCATGGAAAGAGATTATTTTAAGAGGTTTGTTAAGAATTGTCCATGCATTGGAAATTCTTAATCCTCTTGTATTCTTCAAGAAAATAAGTGTTTTAGAAATTTCCCATGTATAGATAATTCTTCTTCCTCTTTAGACATGTTCTGCAAATAATAAGAGTCCTCCCCTCCTTTTCCAATGATCACAAAGGGACCTAACCATAAGGCTTCAAAATTTTCATGTTTTCCCTTCTCCTGACATCTTGCATTCCACATTAGTAACAAATCATTTACCTCAAGTTTTCTATCTTTGGCTTTTCTATCAAAAATCTATTTCATCTATGATTGCAACTTCACATTTTTCTTTTGAGCCATTCTCCTTATTTCATCAAGTTTTGCAAGTTGCTCCATCCTTTCCTCCATTGGTTCTAGAATATCTAAATCTTCTTGAAGGATGAAATTATAAACTGGTAAAAGGTTTTGCAATGGCATCCTGGCTTGTCTTTCATATACCATTTCAAATGGATACTTTCCAATTTCCCTTTTTAAAGTAATTTTGTCTACCCACACAACCATTCTTAACTTTGAGTCCCATGCCTTCTTGTTTGTATCTAGCATCCTTCTTATGATTTTCAAAATAATTTTATTACTAGATTCTACCTGATCATTTGCTTGTGGGTGGTAAGGGGCAACATAAGAAATAGTAATACCATATGTGTTGCAAAATTTTCTGAATTCATCAGACCTAAAACACATCCCATTGTATGTGATCAACCTTACTAGTGTACCAAATCTAGTTATGATATTCTCCATCAGGAAATTTATTACCACCTTGCTTGTTGCTTGTTTGGTTGGGATTTCCTCCACCCATTTGGTGAAATAATCAGTTGCTACCAATATCCACTTATGTCCTCCACTTAATTTTTCCTGTATTTCCCCAATAAAATCAATTCCCCATTGATGAAAAGGGGCTTATACTTGTAAAGTTCTAAGGGGTAGGGATACCTGATATTTCAACTTTCTTGAGAATTTTTGGCAAGCTTCACACCTCCTTACATGTGCAAAAGAATCATTAAAAACCTTAGGCCAATAATAGCTTGCTCTGAGAATTTTATGTCCAGTTGTTTTGGCAAAGTAATGACCTCCACACACTCCTTCATGCATATCTCTCAAGACATTTCTAGCCTGCAATTCATCTAGACACAATAATAGCATCCCATCCTTGTTTTTCAAAAATAGATCTCCTTCTATGAATACATACTTAGATAATTGCAGCTTTAGAGTTCTCCTCTAGTTATCATTCAATTCTTTAGGGAATTTCATGTGTTCGAGGTAATACACAATGTTTGTGTACCAAGAAGTATGTTCAATGCTTGCAACTACACTTTCCTAATTCTCTACATTACAGATTTAGTTAGCTTCAATGTTTGTTTCTACCATTACTTTGGCTAGACCCTATCCCCTTACTAACTCAGTAATCATAATTTCCATATCAAATTCTTGGATTTTATTGATCCATCTACATCTCTTCCCCATTACCTCTGTCTATACCAAAATATCTTTCACACCTGCGTGTGGTACATATGCAACTACCTTGGCTCCAACTAGATATGGTCTGAAAGATTTTGTTTCTTTGACCAATGCAAAAATTTGTTTTTCTCCATAATATCATATTTTAACTCTGACCCCTGTAATGATTTGCTAAAGAAAGATACAGGCTGCTCATAACCCTCATCATTCTTTTGTAATATAATAGCTGCTATAGTGTGGAACGAAGCAAATGAAAATATTTAGAAAGGTTTGGAAAAGTTAGAGGATTTTAGAATGGGGGCTTCTTTGGTAGCTTTCTTGATGGATATAAAAGCTTCCAGGGCTTCTGCAGTCCAATCTATTTTTTCTCCTTTCGTCAGCATTTTGGATATGGGTTTAACAATCTTAGCAAAATTTGACACAAATCTCCTAACAAAGTTAATTTGTCCAAAAAATGATTGAATGGCTTTGACGGTTTTGGGAATGGGGATTTTTTCTATAGATTCTACTATTTCAGGGTCTATTATAATCCATTCTTTTGATACAATATGCCCCAAAATCTTACCCTCTGTGACAACAAAGTGACATTTTTTTGGGTTGAGACTAATACCGTATTCCAAATCTTTGGTGAATATTTTCTCCAGGTGTTCCACATGGTCTTCTACCCTTTTGGAATAAGCAGTGAGGTCATCCTGGTACACTAACATTATAGCATTGATCAAATCTGCAAATGCCATATCCATGGGCCTTTGGAAAGTTTCCCCTACATTTGTGAGACCGAATGACATTCTCACATAGACATATGTCCCCCATGGTGTAGTAAAAGTTGTCTTGTATTGCTCAAACTCTTTAAATTTGACCTAATTATACCCAAAAAATCCAACCATCATTGACAACAACTCACATCCTATTACTTTGTGCAATATGGCTTCCATGCTAGGAAGAAGGTAATTATCTTTAAGGGAAGCAACATTCAAATTTTTGAAGTCTACACATAGTCTGACATCCCCATTTTTCTTTCTTACTGGAACCAAGTTTGAGACCCATGTTGAATGTCTAATGGGCTTGATAATACATCCATCTCTGAGTTTTTCCAGCTCCTCTTTCATCTTAGGTTCCAGAGTTGGGTTAATGGGCCTTTTCTTTTGTCTGAATGGTTTTGTATCTATTTTTAATGGAATCTCATGCTAGAATAAATATTCTCTATATGCTTTGAGATCCTCATAGTACCATGCAAAAACATGCTTGTACTTTCTTAATAGTGCTATTAGCATTCTTCTAATTGTTGGACTTATTTTATTTCCAATATATACCTTTTTGGGTGCTAGCTTAGTCCCTAGATTGACTTCCTCAACATCTTCTCTCTTTACTAGTGTCTGCTTCATGAGAGAACAATCATTTCCATCATATACCCTTTCTAGTGCCACAAGCCCTTTGGGAAGTTTGTTGGTCTTAAGCTGCAAAACCTCTTTTCCAAATACAATATGTTTCTCATCTACCTCTTCAACAAAGGCATTAAAGTCAATCTCTTGTGCCCCATATTGGTCTATATAATGGAGAAAATTTATGAGATCAATGTCATCATTGAAAAATTTCAAAGTATAGATATTATCAGGGATAGCAGGGCTTGTTTTGAATTCAACTTGAGATACTCCAGCCAAGGTGATATCATCTCTTTTTAGGGCTACATTAGCTAGGAAATATGCCATCAAATTTTTTGATCTATCGATCCATTCAATTGTATTTCACACAACATTTCTATATTGTTTTAACCTTTTATTTTTTACAGCATATCTTGACCTGACTTGTGAAATGATCAACTATGAATCTCCTAGAACAGTTAGTAGCTTAATCTTGTGTTTGACAACCATATTTAAACCAATCAGAAAAGCTTCATACTCTGCTACATTATTTGTACACTCAAAAGTTAACACAAATGAATATTTGAATGTGATACCTTCAGGTGAAATAAAAACTACCCTAGCTCCATTACCTTCCTGACTACATGCTCCATCAAAATACATTTTCCACACACTGTGCTCATTCTTGGAAACATGTCTATCAATTGGGCCAGTGTTTGTTAATTCAGGCTAAGAAGGATTTATTTTGATGTTCCCTAAATCCACATCACAAAAGCAATTTAGCTACTCTTGAGGAACATAATCCATAATCTGATTCATTCTTGGTTCTCTATATAACTTAAATTCTTCACCATTGACTAGTATTGTGGCATATGACAAGTCAAGTTATACATTTCCTCCAACTGATGCAGTCCATTGTCTTGACAAAAGAATTCCAAAATGAGGAGGTGTATCAATCATAATTATGTCTATACTATAAGTTTCTTGTGGATAAGCAGCCAACTTCATCTCTACATCTTTTATAATTCCTACCACTGGAACAGGTCTACTATCCATAGCATAAGACTTTCCACCAGCAATGTATACCCACATCCCAAGTTATTTCATGACCCCCATTGGAATGATGTTGATAGAAGCACTTGAATCTATCATACAATTCCTTACCAGCTTGTTATTTATGAGTAACGTAGTAAAAAATGGATCAACTTGTGGAGGTTTTATCAATGCATCACCTAAACAAACCTCAAGGACTTTTACCTCTTCTTGCTTATTACTGATCTTAGTGGTCCCCTTGTTCTCAAGGTTTGTGTTTTTATCATTCCCACTAGATATCAACTAAATAGCACTATCCCTATACTCTTTAATATTCATCATTTCAAGTAATGGGACAATTTTTTTTACCTGGGATAAAGATTGTGTGAAATAAAAAGAGGCACCTTCTATTTTGATCATCTTCCTTTGCTCCAATGACTCTCGTTTGTTCTCTTCCCTTTCTTTTTTGCTTGTTTGATCAGAATTTTGCTTGTCCTTATGCAATTCTTTATTTTCCTCCTTATGAACATGATTTTGTTCATTCTTATCAGGTTGCTTATTTTCTATCTTTTTTTAAGCTCCCTATGGTGCTTTATTATCTTTCACAAATATCCCTCTTGGAACACCTTCATTTTCATTTACTGTTCTGGTTCTCAACTAGTATTTTCTTTTAGCTTGTTCTACTAAAGCAATGGTTAATTTCTTAATATCTTCCTCAATTGGTCTTCTTATATTGCATTTACTAGATGGATATGATGCACTAGGAGAACATTGTTCATCATTGCTTTCTTCATGATCAGAAAAGACTTGTTGTTCTACCATATGGACATTGTACCTTTGGTGATCAACATCATACTCATAGTCTCCTTCTAAAGATGAATATCCCTGCTCAACAAGATGAAGGGTGTGAGATGTTAAATTTATTATATGGTCCTCTCCATCATTATCTACTGGAATTTCTTCTTCTTGCATAAATTGAGCTACAACACAGTAATCAGGGGAATGGGGCAAGTCACAAATTTGACACCAAGGATTATTGTTAACCATGTATGCTCCTCTCTTCTTTAAAGGATTAGGAGTTTCCTTATTCTTTGGTTTGTCAATTATAGGAATTCCATCCTTCCAATTTGTATTGTATGGCATATCATGTAGCCTCGACCTCTCATTTTTGTATGTATTTTCTTGTCTATTATGAGGATTGTTATAATGTTGGGAAACCCTAGGATTATCTCTCTTACTAATCATCCTAGCAACCTTTTTTTTGTTTTCAATAGTCAATGCTATTTTCTGAGCTTCAGCTAAATCTCTGGGGCACCTATTTTTGAGCTCATATTCGGTCTTTGGATCAAATGTTTTCAGATAAATGCTCAATGTTGTAGGGTTTTCCAACTTAGAACCCAGTGGTATCTTATTATGCAATTTGGAGAACTTTCGGTTGAAGTCATAAACTGAATCATTTTGATGTTTCTGGATACTTATTAGTTCATGCAAAGAAAAATTTAGTGTACACTAGTTCCCATATTGTTCAAGAAACTAGTCATGAAACTCTTGAATGGAATCAATAGAGGTTTTTGGTAAACTATTAAACCAAACTCTAGCTTCTTTAGTTAATGACATCATAAATAACCTCATCTATACATCTTCATATTGCATATCCATATCTTGAATAAAAGCATTAAAACTCCTTAAGTGTTCCTCAGCAATGACTGCACTACTTCCTGGGAATTTTGGGACAAGACCTCTCCAACTATTGTCCATAGGGTAAGGATATACTTGGAATCTTGCTAAATCAAATTTTCTAATCATGGTTGTGTATTGATGAGGAGGTGGGTTTTAAGGGTGTTGGTATTGATATAATGGATTATTATATTGTACTTGGGGTGGTGGCACACATTATTGGCCATGGGGTAGATGAGCATTTGGAGGTCTGTATTGATTCCCTGATTGATTTTGCTGTTCTTTTGGTGGATTTGAAGGTCCTACATTATTATTCTCTTTCCTGTGAGGTGGTACATATTTAGGGAGGTTATCTATTTGAGCATTATATTGGGCCTTTTGGAGCTTCAAATCTTCTATTTCTTTTATCACTTGGAGCCTCTATTCCTATTCTTCTTTTGATCTTTCCATTTCTTGTCTTTCATACTCCAAGCTTGCATCTAATTCCTCCCGATTCATGAATTCATAATTTTCTTGAGGGGCTACATTATCAATAGGTTCATTCTGATTTCCTTCCATTCCATGATCATATTCATGTTGTCTCTTGATTCTTTCCACCTCAATTTCAACCTTGAATTCTTCCTCTTTTTGAGGATCTAACTTATAAAAAGGATTTTTTTTTCTTCAGGAGTCCAAGGTTCTCCAAATGAGCTATTTTCATTTGTCTTGATGTATTATAATGATTATATGTCTCAAGGTGAGGTTTTGATGTTTTATCCTTATTTTTCATGCACATTTCATCAGACACATTCTTATATTTTTCATTTTTATGTGTCCATTTACCTTTGTCACTAGGACCTCCTTTATATAGGGACCTTCTACCATGTATGTTGCGATGGTCAGAAGTGTATTTTATTTTATCAAAGTCGCCACTCACTTATGTGGAAGTGAGAAAATTTTATGATTTCTTTGCTCCCAACAGAATCTTATGTAAGGTATCGACTCTATGAAGGCTTGGATTTAGAGTTGACTCCCCAGCAGAGTCGCCAAACTGTTAGGTCTCAAAAATGCTGGTTTGAAACCACAAGAGGTTGCCAAGCTCTCGATACGTTTTAGCTAACATACAAGGCCAAATGATGAATTTAAACCTTCTTCTCTTCAGGATTTTCCAGACCTAGGTGGGTATACCTATGCAAGCAAAGCAGACTTAGATTGTATGTTCCCTACTTAAATAATCTATCCACAATGGCAACTAGAAGTGGAGAGATACAAAACTATTTGGTATAAATTGTATAAGTAATATCAAGGTAAATATCAATATGTCCAGTTAACAAATGTAAAGTTTGAATTTGGTATGATAAAACTAAATAAAAAATGGGTGAGACTAATGCCTTGTTGGGTAAAACAGAGTCAAATTAAAGTCAAAGATGAGTGGCTAAAATATGCTAGAAATTCTAATTGTTTGGCATACCAATACTAGTTTATAACTTGTATAAAAACACAAGAATGTAATTGCTAGGTTCTTCTTAGTGATCCAAATGACACTTCCAAATTACTATGAATGACTAGAAGGATTTAATCTTTACTTGAAAGAACCAATTAATCTTACCACACAAGTACAAAAAATGTGCATTGATAAATTGAGTATATAATTGATACATCAATTTAAATAACAAAGAAATATCAACCTTGGAGACAACCAGATAGTATTTTCAATTAATTCAACAAACAATTGATATCAGTATGATGCCACAAAATCAGATATCTTTCATTGATTTCTCCAAAAATTTCATACATACATCATGGTCTTTTAAAATGTAGATATTATCCATATTCACTTGTTACTTTTTTTTATCTCTAATCTAATACCTCCTTTTGGTCTTGGTATTTCTTATTTATACAAGAGGAAACACGCTTCAGACCAAAGGACATGTCTTTTGATAACAAAGCATGATTATGAAATTAAGCATAACTGAAAGAAACAAATATGTGTGTTAATCTATTAATCTTTGAGTAAAAGCCCATGGTCATCTAAGACCTATGCAAATATTTTACTATATGATAATTTCTCTATGTGATGCATACAATCAATCTTCATCGAAACCCAAATACTTCTTCTACCACTTACTGATTGTTAGATCGTTTGGCCATTTGAATTCTAAAGCAAATGCAAAATTTGTGAGATGACTTTTCCATCTACTGTCTAGGAGATTCCTAACATCCACTACAAACTTTGTGTATCCATTGTCCACCCTGATAATCCCATCACGTAAGATTTTGAATTTGTTAGGATTTATCTCCCCATCATCCTGCACATGTGTCAAGCCTTTTGGAACTATCTGATCAAACTCTTCTTTCCACTCATCCATTCCCTTTACCTGATTATCATCTTTGAATTTTGATGGATTGGAGAGACATTTAATGGAGTCAAATGCAATCCTTTTATCTCCACTTTCTTCCCCATATCTACCAAATAATTATATTCCTCAATTACACTCTTTAACATTTCCTACGTTGGTTTGAGTCTTGGTGGGGCATCTGGATCCCTTTGTGTGACTTTTCACAAAGTAGTCAGTGTGTGATAGGTTGGTTGCCACCTCTTCTAGAACTCTTCAAGGATAGGGGAGTTAGCATTTATCTATTCCAAAAGCTTTAAAAAAATTTCTAAAGATTTCATATAATCCACCTATCTTTTTCTTCAATATCCCAATTCTATTCTCCAATATCTTCATTAGAATCTCCATGATTTGTTGCTTGAAATCATCTATATTATGTTTGTTTAGTTTAGCTATTTCATCTTTCAACTATTGTATTTGTGGATCTTCAACCTGAACAGGTGGGCGATAAACAACTATTTCATCTACTCTCACTATGGTAGCCTATTGCAATTGTTATTTTAGCTTCACATTCTCAATGAACAATTTGTTCACTTCATCATTTGATAGTTTTAACCTTTTCTTATATTCATTTATCTTCTTTTCCATATTTTCCACCACATCTTTGGTGAACATTGTAGAATGCATAGTTATAGTTGTAGCCTTTGTAGGATTTGTGTCTTTCATCGTTCCCACATTGGCTGACCCCCTCATTTCCTGCACCACATCTAAGAGCCTAGGCTTTCTTGTGTTCTGTTTTGTCCACAAAGCAAGAGTTTGTGTAGTAGGGTTGTACCCTATTCCTGAAACACCTTCCTCTGAATCAAACTCTTCTACTAACATTCAATCATCTTAGGCTCTAATCTAATCTAAAATAAATACTTTGGATAGCTCCATCCCCAGTATGATCAACATATCACTTTTCAATACTAGTTCTCTTGCCTCCTAGGGGGTAACATTGATATTATCAATATTTAATTTGACCAATGTCTGAGCCTGGATTTTAGCCTCCTTTGATTCATTAGCTCCTATAAGAATTATCTTTAATCTTTCAACAAACTATTTCATCTTCATCTTGATCCAAAAATATTTAAATTGATTAGTATATATAAAACCATCATCTTGCATAAACCTCAGAGAAGCAACTACCCTCTTATCATCCTGAATCTAATCAGCTCCCTTTTTTGATAGCTTGATCTTAGGATCATGAGGCTCTTGAATTTTTTTCTGCTCTACTACTTCCTTCATTTCAGTCAAAGCTAAAACTACCTCTCTTTCTTCATCATGACTTGAGCCATAATCAACCAATGACTCAGTCTTTCATTTCTTGGCCTGGGGTTCATGTGTAGGAGATGGAGGGGATGGATGTGCAGGTGATGGAGGTGGTGTATGTGATGTAGATGCTTCCTGTGATGGCTGGTGGGGTGTAGGAAGTGGAATTAATCCCTCCTCTTGGGCCTTTTTATAAAATTCATTAAATTTTCCAAGGATCATTTACATCCTTTTGAGAAGATTGGGTTCATCTACAAAAAAACCCTTTAAAATTTTTATTATTCTCCTTCTTCTTATCTTCCCACCTCATCATAATTATCAATCTCCTTCTAGTCTGAAATACATCTGCAAAATATACCAAATTCAATATTACATCCTCCTTAAGGTCAAATACATGAGATATGGCCCTCTTTGTTAGCAAGGTCCTTATGATCATATTAATATGACCCTCTGGGTCACATATTCTTTCCTTTCTAGACTTGATGGGATAATGAACCCTCATGAACCTATGTAATTCCTCCAACATATCAAATCTAATCAAATCTAATAGATAATTCTTCAAACACTGTCAAATCAGGTAAAAATGTTCCTTTTCTCTTATTCCTCATTAAATCATCCATCCAGAGCATCTACCACATGAACTCTATAAATAATACCCCTTACAAGAACAAATTTAGGCAATATGTGTGGTGCTTGGTCACATCCATATACCCTGATAATAGTGTGTTGTTGCATGAGAAACCAATCAACATAATTATGAGTACAACCCAGGTCTGGCTTATATTGCTCAAGCCTCATTACCTTCATCAATGCTTCAGGTAACCTTGGAGTTGGGAAGCCAAGGGAATCAATCAATTTGATAGAAAATTCACCTCGAAACACAAAAAAAACACATTCTGCACATCTACTATCCCATATATAACATCGATTTTGTATAGGGAGTCTTACTCCATGGTGCAGGAGCACCCAAGCTCTTCAAGCAACACTTCAGGGGCCAGGAGGATGCAGGGGTCATGAAGACTTGTCAAGAATCTTAGATCATCAATTATAACATCCTAAGCCTATAATGGCTTTTGAATTGGATAAAAATGTTAAAGGAGTCAAAAGTCCTAAGGGTCCTGATAAGGACCATAGGACTAAAATGCATTACAAATGGACCAATGGTGTCCTAAGAGACTAGATAGGTTTTTTTATGTTTTAATTCAGTCAAATAATGTTGAATAATGCCATGTAATAATTTAGAAGCTTTATAGTTGATAGGGGTTCAATAAATTTCAAGTTGGAGAATTCAAATTTTCAAAATCCAACTTTGGGCGGGAAAGTGTGTTTTTGATGATTTAGCACTAATAATGTAATGAAACCAATTATAATCAGTTGGGATAGTTGGGGAAAGGGTTTTTAAGGTTGGAGGATTCATTTGTATGGACTGTTGGCTGATATTGTAAGTGATGTACAGACTGCTACAGAAAATCAATAAAAACTTCAATCTTTTTGCATTTTCTCGAGTTTTTTTGATGAATCTCTGATTTATTTTGGTGTCATGCTCATTTGGATGGTTTAAGAACTTTTATTTACATTCATTTAACCTTTTGAATGACCTGAATAACGTTGGGAATCAATTTCTTGAGTTATATTGCTGACTATCCTCAAAAAGTGTAGATTTTTCACTAGTTTTGAGAGTCTTCATGAATAAATGATCCATTTCATGGGAGAGTGTGACTGAAAACTTGTGAAATGGATGATATATAAATTTTATTATACATATATAATAAGTTATTGGGCAGGAAAGAGTGATTCTTGGGTGTACACCGAGTTTTAGCAAGGAAAAGGGCATAAAAATGGTGCCTAAAGTGTAGCAGCAGGAGATCTACCTTAATAAGGGGTATATTTATGAGTTGAAGGTGTTTAGATATGTTGAGTTACTCGTGAAAAGTCCAAGAGAAGGTTCTGGAAGTGTTGGGAAAGCTAATTTTCAAGAGGCCCTAGTTTTGGAGCAATTTAGTGAGGGTTTTGTGTTTCAGGGTGTCAAGGGTGTCATAGGCGCCTAGAAACTTGAAAATCCTTGGTTTGGGAAAATTTTAACATACTGTTGAGAGTTTCATAGTCAGGGGATAAGTTTAGAGAGGGGTTGCTTTGAAAAAGAGGGTTAATTAGGCCTTAAATTTGAGGAAACAACAGATTTTGATAAGTGTGATCCAAAACAAGTGCAATCAGGAATCTAGTATGTTGTGTAGCATCATAAACCACATCTTATTCAATCATTATATTGGAGGGTAATTTGGAAAAATTGAGAGTAAAGTCAAAAAATCCATTGCTAGAGGCCTAGTTGGGCTTGAAGCCTAGTCAAGGTGCAAAAATTGGGTTTTATCTAAGTCAGTGGCTTGGGATTTTGAAATCATTCAAGACAAGTCTAGTTGAGTCTTTTAAGAGCATTCAAATGGTTTGGAACCATAAGGGAATTTTTTAAGTCACAAGTGAACCTTTGAGCTTTGCCTCCATCAGGGTGCCTGGGAGAGATTTTGAGATTGCAACATTGTAATCCTTGAAATCATTGTGTGTTTCCAAAAGTCCCATAGCCTTTGCATCACTCCACTCTCTTGTGTACTCAACTTCATTCTTTTAGCCCATCTCATTTTATTTTGGTACAAGATCAAATGACACAAAAAAAATATTTTCTAAAAGCACTGGGAGCCTTAGCCTCTTTGACCTGCAACAAACCCTCATGTATTTGCTCTTCAATCACATATGCAAAATAAAATTCTACATTCAACTCAAGGTGTTGAATGATCATAGCCATCCTCATCAATCCCACTGACATATTTTCTTTTGCATCTACCCCTAGTACTCGACACAATGCATGATAGGTTTTTTTGAAGTAAACCTAAAAATTTGAAACTAGGAAAGGCTCCATTTTTTAGTAAGGGATGGGGAGTATTCTATTATTATCACCCCTGTTCATATGCAGGGGGAGCTTATCACTTCTATATGTCCTTCTCAACCTTTTTCACTTTTGTTCCAGTTTCCCCAAATTTACTTTTGTAATGACTTGTTTGTTTAGGCTAAAACAATTGATAATGGCCTCTCTTGAGACATCAACCAAGCACCCCCCATCTAGTAGCCTAAAAATTTTAGTTGGAGAATGATAACTATGGGACAAGGCTTTAATAAGCTCAATATCAATGAAATTTTTTGGAACAATCAATTTGGATAAATCAAGGGTCCACAGGTTTGATGCTAGAACATTATCATTTCTATTTCGATAGAAATACCAATACAAATTCCACCTTGATTGAGGAATAGTAGGATCTCTACATCCATGAGCTAAATCCTTGAAAACCCTTCTGGGTCCTTTATCTACTAAACTAGGTAATAAAGCAAGTAATGGAGATTGTAAAGAGGGTTTATTAGCTTTGGCTTCATCTTTTTTAGCTCTTATTTTTGCTTTCTTTGTTGCCATCTTATGAATTTCACATAGAGTGATCAATGAACTTACCTGGTGCTATAATTTTCTTCGAATAATTTCCTTTACTCCTGCACCTTGAGCTCGTATGCACTTGGTCTCTGCTGTTATGAATAATAAATCTCAATTTACTTCACGTACCTTCACACCAAAATGCATTAATTCTCGACTCATAAATTCACATCATTTAAATCTTTGTATTGAGCTCAATTTCATATTTTGATGTTGACTGATGTGACTCACATGCTTCAAATGACCCAATGGCTACTTTACCACGATACCTCATGTCACTTTTTACTCCTGTGCAATACTGCAGTATGTTTTGTTACCCTTCTTCAGCGTACCACTCTACCGCACATCACCTTTGTCTCTCCTGTGATACCGTGGTGTATCGTTAATACATACATCAATATACCACTCTACCTTGGGCTACCCTTTATCTTCCTGCAGTACCGTGGTATCATCCCAGTACTCCTTAGTATACCACTCTACTGCAGGCTATATCATGACCCTCTATAGTATAGTAGTGCCTTCTTCTATTACTATCCTTTGGTGTACTGCTCTACTGTGGGCTATGTGCGGACCCCTTGAGGTATAGCAGTGAAGGTCACATAGTATAGTGTTGTCTCCTTATACCGTCATACCACAAACTTCTTTGTAATAGGATGTTGTAGAGAGGTATGATGTAAGGGCCATGTGGGGTATCAAATATGGTAGTGATATGGCTGTAAAAGGTAAATTTGACATTATGGATGCTAAAATGTGACTTTTTATGAAGATGATAGTATGAATTTCAGATTCTAATTGATGAAATCTGTAGAATTTTTTTATGAAAATTTTGGTTCTAACACATTGAAGTTCATAGTTAATAACAAAAATGTTCCCATCAGGAAAAAAATCCAAACCTAGGAAGGAGCGAGATGAGGGAGCGTATGCCAATTGATCGGTAACCACTTGACAATTTATTGACTTTTGAGTGACGAACTTTATGTCAAACTAAGAGAGTAACATTACCCATTTCGCTAACCTTCCAGCAAGGTCATCACTAGAGAAAAAATACTTTAGAAGGTCATTTTTTATGATAACATGTGTTTTGGCATGGAGAAGATAGTTCCTTAACTTTTGTGTAGCAAACATAAGAGAAAGGAATTGCCTCTCCATGGAGGAATAATGAGTTTTATAGTTGACTAGAACACGACTAATGTAGTAGACTACTCTTTTTTTCTCAGTATCATCATATTGAGCCAGCAAAGCTGCCAAAGCGTATGGTGATGCTGCAAGGTAGAGAAAAAAGGGTCTATCTTTTATAGTCGGCATCAATAGAGGAGGATTGGCCAAATAGGATTTAATTGACTCAAAATATTTCTGGCACTCTTCATCCCATATGAAGCGAACATCTTTCTTCAATAGATGAGTGAAGGGAAGAGTACAATCAGCCAATTGAGATATGAATCTATGAATTTCCTGAATCTTCCCTTGTAAACTTTACAACTCAATGATATTTCTGGGTGGAGGCATGTTAACAATAGCATCAATATTATTTGTGTCGACTTTAATTCCACGGTGAGAGACTATGAACCCAAGAAGTTTTCCAGCATCTACGCAAAAGACACACTTAAGAGGATTGAGTCTCATCTTATAGAGCCAAAGCCTCTCAAAAATAAGATGAAGGTTCTTTACATGATCTTGACAACTTGTATATTTTTCCAAGATGTCATCCACATAATCTTCTAAGATCTTATGAATAAAATCGTGAAATATTAAGGTCATCACCCACTAGTAAGTTTCCCCTGGATTCTTTAACCCAAAGGGAATGACCACATAATAGAAGGTACCCCAAGGGGTAGTGAAGGTTTTCTTGTAATGGTCTTCCCAATTAATACAGATTTGATTATAACCTGAGAAACCATCCATAAAAGATAACAATGCATGGCCTGCAGTCGAATCTACAATCATATCTATGTTAGGTAATGGAAAGTCATTTTTAAGAGAAGCCTTATTAAGATCACAAAAGTTGATGCATATGTGAATATGAACATCAGGTTTACTAACAACAACAATGTTCGAGATCCAAGGGGAGTAGTCGATTGGTGGATAAAGCCTACTTTCAACAACTTCTCTATCTTAGTCTTAACCATCAATGCCACCCTAGGATTGATCTTTCAGATTTTCTTCTTAACCAGCTTGGTGGTGGGACATAGGATGATATTGTGAACCACTATAGCCACATCAATACCAGGCATGTCCTCATACATCCAAGCAAAGATATCAAGATGAGAATGTAGGAGATCAAAATGTTCATCTGCTTCTTCTAAAGAAAGACACTTCCCAATGTTAATTACTTTTTCAAAAGACTTAGGATCCATAAGATTTCAGTAGTATATCCTTTAAGGATAGAACTACAATCCTCAGGATGCAATATTGAACCATCATCACCAACATTGGATAGAGGGTCCTCCTCATCAATACTCAAGATAGATTCTCCAAAGTATGCTTGTTTATGCATTTGATATGGGAATCGTATTTTGTGATAAAAGGGAGGCAAAGATAAGTAGGCACCTAGGAATTCCTCAAGTGCTTCATCTAAAGAGAAGAAATCTAGAGGGACTTTCTTGGCTAGGCCCCTATCCTCTATCAATTTAGGATGGACCAAACTCAGAGGTTCAGATGAAATCATATTAACACTCCACCAAGGTTTATGCTTAGATTGTTCAATAGAGCACCCCGAACCCAAATAGTGCTTTCACAGATTAAACTAGATAGGGACTTGAATTCCTTGTTCGATATGCCCTAGGCCTTTCTGCCCATATCCATACTGAGAAGTGAGTTGATATCAAAAACCCTACAAGTTTGCAAAATTTTAGGAGGTGGTGGCTCTACGTAGAGGGTTTCATTCCACCAATGAACATCAAATGCATCCATGGGAGCGCTTCCACCTTCTTCACTTGGTTCACAAAAATTAACCTCCTTTGCAAGAGTGGGACTACTCTCCTCAACAAGGGTAGGATTGGTCTCCTGGATAGGATCACATTTTTCTTTCTTAACAAGAGCATCATCCACCCTTACATTAGAGGCATTCAGAAACTCTATACAAGTGGGACTTGCTTTGTATTCTACAATGAATAATTCAAAGAATTCTAAAGAGATCCAATCATCACCAAGGAAAGAATTTGATTTAGAAGAAGAAGGAGAAGATGGGGAATACTTAGGACTTTCTACTTTAGGTGGTTTTTCTTTAATTTTATTCACTTCAGGGAAAACCTCCATGGAGGGTATCATTGAGGAACATGCCATAGCATCAACGGTTAAAGATGGAATACAATTATTAAGAGTGGAGATGACTAAAGCCCAACCGGTAGCCACTAGTTCACAAAGGTGAACAACTTCTAGATCAGCCTTAACCATGACCACTCGATTATTTACAACAAACTTGAAGGAATGGTGTAAAGTAGAAGTTATAGTACCCATAGTGGTGCAGGAGCACCTATTTGATCACATGCCTCCATGAGGCCTTATTGGGTTTAGTAGTCCTTTTTGATGTCTTAATGTTTTAATAAGGCTTAATGAGCCATTTTTTATTCGCATGAGGTCATTTGAGTCCTAGGAAATCATATTTTAGGTTATTGGTTCCATAATGTTCAAAGTTACTCCTCATTGTCAACATTGTCAAAAGAGCAAACTATTAAGTAAATGTTAAGTCCATTAGTTAGACGGAGATTGGAATCAGTTATAGTCAGTTGATCTGAGTTAGTTTTAGTCCTCAATGTATAAAAATCCTCCACAGGTCGAAAACAAAGGGAGAAATTGATTTGTAATGGAAGAATATCAATGGAATTCTTATTTTTTCTCAGAAAACACTGTTAAAACGTGATTCTTTTCTCTTGTACGGAAATGTATGACCTGAAACTGAAGGGGTAGTCATTAGAGAAGGTAGTAATATTTTTCTACATCATTTTGAATATGGTCTCATTTTATTTCATGAAGGTATGAGAAAGATATGGCATTTTTTGTAAAACCAGCCTGGAACCCTACCAAGGGTTACCCATTTTGGTAAAACCCTCATAAATTTTGTTTGAACTATTGGATCTGTCTAAACATTGGAGTAAATTTCTATAACTAGGTAATCTATAAACTGACTGGAGTGATCGACTTAATTATTACTTTTGTGAAAGTTATTAACGACTATTTTTTACAGTTCATAGTGAAATTAAACTAGTAAAGGCCTAAAAGGGCAGAGTACAAATGTTATTTGTAGTGTTGTTACATAACAAAGGTAACTACATTTATTATATGTTTTATAAGATTATCCAAGGTACTCAAATTTGTGATTATAGTTGGTATATTATGTCAGTTCAAAGATTTTGTGATGACAGTCCCTAATTGAAAGGCTGCAAAGTTATGGTGCAAGTTGTGAATCAAAGACCTATGGTTGTTATATTTATGTTGCTGACAGAGTTATGCATGGAATGATATATTTTACTTATGGAAGACTCAATCCAAGGTCAGATAAAGGTTTTTGCTGTTGTTTTCTTATCATGTTGAATGGTTGAGAGAATGCTTAATAGCATGCATTACTTAATGATTACCTTGAGAAATTGTTAAGGATTTGTGAGATGTGTTGTTGAATCCTTCTAGCTCTGCATCAAAGTGGTATCAGAGCCCGGGAAAGATATGGGTTGGTGAATTTTTTGGTGGTTGTGGTTGTGTGTTGTGTTGTGCAGGTTTAGGAAGGAACCTAATTGCCTAGGTGTGGCAAAGTGAAGTGGAAGCAAGTAGAGACTTGCTTGTGAAGATGGATATGTTGAGAAGATTGGAAAGATTTTTGCAGGCTGAGGATTCACAAAGGAATAAGGAAAGAGAGGAAAAAGAGTTGAGAAAGATGGAGAGAAAGAAGGCAAGACAAATAGAGTTTGAGAAAGCCATGGAAGAGATGAGAAAAAGGTTGGAAAGATTAGACAAAGAACACCAACTTCTTAAGAAAGCACTAAGGAGTTGGCATATACCAATTTCAAAGGGGTTAATATGGCCTCTAAAGAAGATTTATGGGCACAATATGCAGCCATTGAAAAAGAATGGAATAGTAAGGTTGGTGATGGACAAGTCAAACAAGAGGAAGAAGAACTCATCAAGGTAGAAGAAAACAAGGATATTGAGGTTGCAAGTGAATTGGTGTCAAGATTGGATAAGTTGGTCATGGGTGAAGAGGAATTTGAAGTACAAGAAGATGAGGAGGAGACCTCAAGGTCTCTATATTTTGTTTCTAATTTTTCCTTGGACTATGTATGTGCAGGTTATGAAGGACAAAGTGAAGTGTTTGATGATATGATAGAGTTTTGGGACTTCCAAGTTGCAGGGATGCTTGACAAGAGAATTCATAAGAAGAAGAAAATGAGGACAGGAACAAAGATGGTTGCAAAGACAAAGGATAAGGTGCAAAGTAACTGGAAGACCAGGAAGAAGACAATTCAAAGGGGCTTGAATTCCTTTTCCCCCGGGAGTTTGGTGCAGGAGCACCTATTTGATCACATGCCTCCATGAGGCCTTATTGGGTTTAGTAGTCATTTTTGATGTCTTAATGTTTTAATAAGGCTTAATGAGCCATTTTTTATTTGCATGAGGTCATTTGAGTTCTAGGAAATCATATTTTAGGTTATTGGTTCCATAATGTTCAAAGTTACTCCTCATTGTCAACATTGTCAAAAGAGAAAACTATTAAGTAAATGTTAAGTCCATAGTTAGATGGAGATTGGAATCAGTTATAGTTAGTTGATCTGAGTTATTTTTAGTCCTCAATGTATAAAAATCCTCCACAGGTCGAAAACAAAGGGAGAAATTGATTTGTAATGGAAGAATATCAATGGAATTCTTATTTTTTCTCAGAAAACACTGTTAAAACGTGATTCTTTTCTCTTGTACGGAAATGTACGGCCTGAAACTAAAGGGGAAGTCATTGGAGAAGGTAGTAATATGTTTCTACATCATTTTGAATTTGGTCTCATTTGATTTCATGAAGGTATGAGAAAGATATCGCATTTTTTGTAAAACCAGCTTGGAACCCTACCAAGGGTTACCCGTTTTGGTAAAACACTCATAACTTTTGATTGAATTGTTGGATTTGTCTAAACATTGGATTAAATTTCTGTAACTAGGTAATCTATAAACTGACTGGAGTGATCAGCTTAATTATTATTTTTGTGAAAGTTATTAATGACTATTTTTTATAGTTCATAGTGAAATCAGACTGGTAAAGGCCTAAAAGGGCAGAGTACAAATATTATTTGTAGTGTTGTTACATAACAAAGGTAACTACATTTATTATATGTTTTAGAAGATTATCCAAGGTACTCAAATTTGTGATTATAGTTGATATATTATGTCAGTTCAAAGATTTTGTGATGACAGTCCCTAATTGAAAGGCTGCAAAGTTATGGTGCAAGTTGTGAATCCAAGACCTATGGTTGTTATATTTATATTGCTAACAGAGTTATGCATGGAATGATATATTTTACTTATGGAAGAATCAATCCAAGGTCAGATAAAGGTTTTTGCTGTTGTTTTCTTGTCATGTTGAATGGTTGAGAGAATTCTTAATAGCATGCATTACTTAATGATTACCTTGAGAAATTGTTAAGGATTTGTGAGATGTGTTGTTGAATCCTTCTAGCTCTGCATCACATAGCATGAATCTATGGTCTCCCCGAAAGAAGATCGTAAGGTAAGGGGTCAAGCATCACATAAACCAAAGTGGGTAAGGTAATGGGGCCTAGCTGCAAAGGTAGTATTATCGTGCCTAGAGCTTGATGACTGACATTATTAGACCTACAATTATATAAAGAAGAAGCAGCTAAAGAAGATGAATCAACTTTAATCTTAGGTAGTAGGTCAATATAGCAGACATTGAGATCTAAACTAGTGTCAACAAGAGTATGATTAATAAAAATATTATTAACATTAATTATAATCATTAAGGGGTTTACTTGTTTCTACACATCTGGAGGAAGGAGTTCTTGTGGATGGAATGTGATATTCGAAGAATCTACACAAATATCAACCAACAACACATTAACATCCATAGGCCTAGTGGAAGTAGGAAAAATGGTCTTCTACAAGGCTTCCTAAAGCATCTCTTGATAAACTAGAGTGGTCTGAAGCAAATCCCAAAGTGAGATCTTAGTCGAAGTAACACAAAGTTGCTCGACAAGATCATAATCGCCTAGTGCTTTGATCGTAGGTTTAGGTGCGAAGAAAGGCTTGGTTGAGAAAGTGATAAAGAAGTAGGAACTTGAGTGGGTTGAGATTTAGGAATAGAAGGTTGTTGATCCAAGTTCGGTTTGTTTCTTCTTGTATTATATGTGTTCCCAACAACATTATAGCAAGTGGAGTCTGTAGCTTTTACGAGCCTCAAGTATAAGTCTAGTGAATCATTACGATATGAAATCTTGTAAATAGAATATTCTTCCCTAGAAGAAGGGCTAGTCGGAGTCACATAAATGATGGGATTTTTAGGGCTTGGAGGAGCCATAGAGACCATCACTACATTTACTGACTCCTTAGCTTACAAAGAGGAAGTTTTCTCAGAATTTTTGTGGATAGAGGAGGGCACCTCCAAGAAGTCATCTAAACCATCATCCAACATATCAAAATATTCCTTAGAGAAAGTGTTATCGTAAACATGGAAACGTTGTAAAAATAGATCTGACATGTTCACATCGGGTTCACTTGATGCAGAGGAAGGTGGAAACCTTCTCAAAATGACTCACAAATGAATATCAGATCAACTTCAAAATGGGTTTCAAAGAACTCGACAAAATTCCACCATATGAGCATGCCCTCCCTTGTAGCATATGCAACTTGGTTTAAGCCACTTTACACTCAAGCTTTCCAAAACACTTACCAAATAAAATATGGATTGAGATACCCTTTTAGGGCCTACACAACATATCCAAAAACCAATAGTGATTCTTTTGGACCAACATATACTTTCAATACACCTACCCTGCTCAAGGCTACTCAATTAGCCTATTTTTACAAAGCAACCCCTCTCTAAATTTATCCCCTGACCATGAAACTTTCAAAAGTCCCTTAAAATGTCTCAAAACCAAAGATTCCAAGTTTTCAGGCTTCTATGACACCCCTAACACGCTCAAACACAAAACCCTCCAAAACTTGCCTCAAAACTAGGGCCTTTTGAAATCTAGCCTTCCCAACACTTCCAGAACCTATTTTTGGACTTTTCACCAATAAATCAACATGTTTCAACTATTCCAACTAAAAAATATACCCCTTATTAAGGAAAATCTCCTGCTGCTACACTTTGGCCCCCATTTTCATACACTTTTCCCTTTGACAACTCGGTGTACACCTTGATATTCTTCCTTCCTGCACATTATTTTGTTAGGTTTGTATTATACATGTTAGAAGTGATCCATTTCAAATGTTACAGCATCATTCTACCTTGAAATGGATCAATCATCCATAAAAACCCTCAAAATCAATGAAAATTTGCACTTTTCTTGAGGACAGTCAGTTATAAAATACAAAGAATTGATTGTTGTTGCTTATCAGAGCATAAAAAGGCCTTAAAACATGTAAATACGGGTTCCTAAAGCATCCAAATAGACATATCTTCAATGGAAATCAAGTTTTCATCAAATGAACACAAGAAAAATGGAAGAAATTGTTGTTTTTTTGCTTTTTCCTATAGCAGTCCATACAAAATCCGTACCAGCAACCCAACCTCCATACAAATTACTTCTATGGCCTTGAATAACCTTTCCACAGCTTCTCAAACCATTTTGGATTGATTAGTTTACATTAAAGTGATTAAAACATCAAAAAACTACTTTCCCACCCAATGTTGGAATTCAAAAATTTGAATTTCCAATTTACAATTTATTAAACTCTACTATCTAAAACTATTGGATTCTTAATTTCCAACCTTATTTGACACAATTTAAGCATTAGATCACTATTTAAACCCCTAAAACATGATTGTCCCATTTACATTGCATTTTGGTCCTAGGGTCCTTGTCAGGACCCTTAGGACTTTTAATCTTCCAACTACTCTCATCCATGCCAAATGCCATTATAGGCTGCAAGATATCATAGTTGATGTTCTAGAGTGGTTTATAAGTCTTCAAGACCCCTGCAACCTCCTGGCACTTGAAGTGTTCCTTGAAGGGCTTGGGTGCTCCTGCACCATCACCAAAATGTGAGATGAGAGAGATTCACTACACACAGGTCCCTTCCTTATCAAGAGATCACTAGGGAATGAACTGCCCTTATCCACCTCAACATAAAGAAATCATAAAGGCAATAAGTATGCATTAAGTTGCATAGAAAAATACTTTAGATTTTGAGGAAGTCAAACTTCTAGATTTCTACCTCTAATAAAGGATCTCTCAATCAAAGGATGGTAGTGTAGATTCAAGACGTAAGCATGGAATGCTAACACCCAAATGGTGCACTGTCGTCCTAAGCAATGGGAAGCTTAGGAGCTCAGGAAAGTAGAGTAAAGTCTCGCTTCCTAGCTCAGATCTAAGGTTTTTTGAATAGAATGATCAAACAGAGAACAAAAAATTCAAATAAAGCATAAGGAGAACTCAGAGAAAATAACCCTCAACTAGACATTTGATTCTTCACTCCAAGATCCAATTTGTGAGCTACACACAGAAGAACGAGGGGAAAGGTTGGGGCTATATAGGAGTGTACCTCCTTCAGACCCTTGTTTTGGTGTTCCCACCTCTAGGGATAGCCAGATAGGAAAGGAGCATAAATGAAATGGATAAAGTGTGTAGTGAAAGAAAAACCCACTTTAGGAGTAGAACCCGCACCACTAAGTAGTAAATGAACAAGCAGATACAAAAGGGTGAGAGAGATAGAGAGAGAGCATTACCCATGGGCCTGGACCCTCTCTAAAGCACATGGATGCATTGTTGAGCACTTGCTTGAGATTTTTAGCTATTGGAGGGACCTCAGTCCAGAATGGCTTTGCTTTTGAGAGTGTTTCTATCAAGAATGAAGAGAATTTAAGAGTGAAAACTGAAGAGAGAGCTAGACTGAATGAATTGAACCTTCAAAATGAGAGCAAGTGAGGGGTTTTTTTGCATGCAAGGGTAGCATAGAGTCGTTACACCCGAATTATGACTGCTAGGACATGTGTCAAGAGAGTCAAGATTCAATATTCCTCATTTCAAACTTGGAAAACTGCCAGGATGCTAGCACGTCGTGCAGATGTCCACGCATCGCGCAGGTGTCGTAGGCCTAGATTTTCAAGAAACATGTCGTTAGGCTTCTATTGCTTTGCCACTAGTCCACATGGGGCTAGAATTGTGAAATTCTAACTCATGGGATTTTTTCATTAATTCTCTTAGGTGTCATAAATGGTAGGCAAAGTGCTAAAATGTGGAATTTCCCCTAGGTGTAATTTTGTGACATTACAATTTATATGCTCAATACAAAGATATTCCATATACACATGGTTCATACATTAATTAGGTCAGCCTAATTGGATGTAAGCATACATAATTCAAAATACCTTGTTGGCCACAAAACAAAAATTCTTTGGCATACAAAATAAAAAGTGCAAGACATAGCTTAGGTCGGCCCAGATAAAAATAATAAGCCTTCATGAAATGTGCATCTTATGAACAAGTCGGCCAAGAGAGAAATACAAAAAAACTGTAAGCTGAACTTCTGAGATTTAGAACTTTCAACCAATTCAATAAAATTGTTAATTCCTTGATCACAACTACATCTAAGACTCTTCAAAAACATATCAAAAATTATATGAACCGAAATGCATTTCAGATTGATTCCAAACTAGATTGCTGGATCAATATAGCACGAACATAGTTTACCAAATGAGCAGATATATAGACAAAAAACAATGTTGGCATCAATGACAACAAAGACAACAAATCAGAGATTATCTTCTTCATTCTTCCAACAAACTTAATCTCATCCTCAGTAGAATATCCTTCTCTATAGGGTTTGTGAGGAGTTTCATTATTCTTGGATTGAAAAAATACTTATGAAACAACTATCAACTCTCCCTCAAATATAGGAAGATGATTGAGTTTGAGAAAAATCTATTCCTATCTAAAATAGGAGTAGAGAAGCCAAATATAGACTCTATGTCCAATAGATTAACTTCTCATAACAGAAATGTGTTCATAGAACATTCTATCATAAATCAATCCCACTAAAATTATATGCCTTCTCATGGATATCTTATTTGGTGAGTAGGAGTGATATTCGGTGACTCGCAAACTGATTAGTAAATGATCACCTCCATTTTCTTCTGAAAGTGTTGTGCCCCAATTGATTGACTTCTTCTTTACAACAATCTACATTCCTTATGCACTTTGGGTTGAGAAACCTGTTGTTGTGGGTTGACAATTCTTGTTGCAAATGTTAGTCTTATTCCTAAGGCATCCCTATTATGAACAATCATAATTTAAACAAAAAATCCTACTAAATTGCATAGAAATTCATGCATTCATACATACATATATCAACATAACATTTTTTCATTTACACATTCTTAAGATTTCTTAAGAGTATATAAAGAGAATAAAATGTTTTGGTAATTTTTTGAAACTTAGAAGAAACAGATGACAAAATGTATGAAATATTAAAAGGAAAAATAACCAATTATCGGGCCCATCAGGTATACATTATAATTTTGCGTATATGATTAAGGGATTAACCTATTGTCTTTAGTTCCCAGGGTTGACGGATAAGGTTTAGGTTGATAGTATAGGGTATAAGGTTTGGGGTTATGGGTATAGAGCTTAGGGTTAAGTCTCACATCTCCCCCTCTCTACTCTCCTCCCCATATCTTTTGTTCTCTATCTCACTTCTCTCTCTCCCCTAGATCTACCTATCTTTATCTAACATTTCTCTCTCTATCTAAAATTTTTATCTATCTCCCCTTCCTACCTCTCCCTACCTCCCTATGTAGATATCTCTTCTCTCTATCTCACATCTCTTTATTTTGTTTCCCCTCTTTTCTCTATCTCTCTCCCTTGTCTCTCTCTCATCGCTCCCTTTAATATCTCTAATATATTAATTATTTAGGATGTAGGGCTTATGGTTTATGGGTTTAGGGCCGATGGTTTATGATGAAGAGTTGAGAGTTGAGTGTATAGGGTTGAGGGATAGGGTTTATGGTTCATGGTTTATTGTATAGGGTTTATGGTTTATGGTTGAGTGTATAGGATTATCTTATAGTATTTTTGGCCTAGGACCTCTCTATAGGGTTTATGATTGGGGGTATATGGTAAATGATTGAGTGTCTAGGGTTATAGGGTCTAGAGTTGAGGGATAATATTTAAAGGTTGATAGTATAGGGTGCATTGTTTAGGTTTGAGGGTATAAGATCAAGCATTTAGGGTTGAGGGTATAGAGTTTAGGGTTGAGTATATATGGTTATAACATTAAGGGTTATCAGTATAGGGTATAGGTTGAAGGGTTATGGTTATAGAGTTTAGGGTTATGTATATAGAGTCTAGGGTTATTGAATAGGGTTGATAGTTTAGTATATAATCTTTAGGACCTAGGTTTGATAGAAAGGGTTTAGGGTTGAGGTTATAGGGTATAGTGTATATGGTTGAGATTTTAGTGTATAGGCTTTAGGCCCTAGGGTTGAGGGATAGGGTTTAGGATTGAGGGTATAGGGTTGGGGGTTTAAAGTTGAGCACCTAGGTTTGAGGGTTTAGTCTATAGGATTTTGGGCATAGGACCTTTCTATGGGGTTTAGGGTTGAGGGTATATGGTTGATGGTTTATCATGTAGGCCTTAGGTCCAAGGGGTGAGGGATAGGGTTTAGGGGTGAGGGTATAGAGATAGTGGTTTAAGGTTGAGATTATAGGGTATATGGTTTAGGATTGATGTTATAAGGTATAAGGTTGAATGCATAGGGTTGAGGGTTTAACATATAACCTCTAGGGCCTAGGTTTGAGGGATAGGATTTATGGTTGAGGGTATTGGGTTGGGGGTTTCAGATTGAGTGTATAGGGTTGATGGTTTAGCCGATAATCTTTTTGGCCTATGAAATATCTATAGGGTTTAGGGTTAAGGGTATAGGGTATAGGGTATAGGGTATAGGGTTCAGGATGGAGGGTATAGAGTTGAGGGTTTATTATATAGCCTCTAAGGCCTAGGTTTGATAGATAGGGTTTATGGTTGAGGGTATAAAGTTGGGGGTTTAGGGTTGAGTGTATAGGCTTGATGGTTTAACCTATAGGATTTGGTCTATGACTTCTCTATAGGGTTTAGGGTTGAGGGTATAGGGTTTATGATTCAGGTTATAGGGTATAAGATTGAATTTATAAGGTTGAGGGTTTAGCGTATAGCCTCTAGGACCTAGGTTTGATGGATAGGGCTTATTGTTGAGGGTTTAGGATTGAGGGTTTATCCTATAGTCTTTTGGACCTATGATCTCTCTATAGGTTTAGGGTTGAGGGTATAGGGTATAGGGTTTAGGATTGAGGTTATAGGGTATAGGGTTGAGGGTTTAGCATATAGCCTCAAGGAACTAGGTTTGAGGGAAATGGTTGAGGGTTGATTGTATAGGGTTTAGGGTTTATTGTATAGGCAGGGAATTTATGATATAGACCTTAGGGCCTAGGGTTTATGGATAGGGTTTCTAGGGTTGAGGGTATATAGTTCAGGGTTGAGTGTATAGGGTTTAGGATTGATTGTATATGGTTGAGGGTTTATAATATAGGCCTTAGGGCCAAGGGTTTAGTGTATAAGGTTTTTTCCTTATGACCTCTTTATAGGGTTTAGGGTTGAGGCTATAGGGTTTAGGGTTTAGGGTTTAGGGTATATCATTAAGGATTTATCATATAGGCCTTAGGGTCCAAGGTTGAGTTATATGGTTTAGGGTTTAGGGTTGAGTGTATAGAGTTGAGGGTTTAGGGTATATGTTTTAGGGTTTAACCTATCAGATTTAGGGTGTAGGGTTGAGGGATAGGGTTTAGGTTAGACAATATAGGGTATAGGGTTGAGGGTTTAGGGTACAAGGTTTAGGGTTAACCTATTGGATTTAGAGTGTAGGGTTGAGGGATAAGGTTTAGGTTTGATAGTATATGGTATCTAAGGTTTAGGGCTATGGGTATAGAGTTTATGGTTAAGTGTATAGGGTTGAGGGTTTAGCATTGATGGGTTATGGGTATAATGTTTAAGGTTAAGTGTATAGGGTTGAGGGTTTATCCTATAAACTTTACCTGGTTTATGATAGGGTCTAGGGTTGAGGCTTTCTATCTCTCTCTACCTAACTCTCACTACCTACCTCTCCCTTTTTACTTATCTTTGTCACCCACCTTTATCTCCACCTCTCCTTCATCTTCTATCTAGAGCCCTCTCTAACTCTTACCCTATCCCTCTCCCTACCTCTAACCTTTTCTCTCTCTATCTCTAGCTAACTCTCTTTCCCCCTCACCTACCATATTTATCTTCCCCTCTTCATCCCTATCTTTCTCTTTAAATCCATCATAAGCGCAAAAATAAGTAAAAAATGTACATGTTTTGTTATGTTAAAATCACGTGCATGTTTTTGACATTATAGGCATTTTTAAGTGCAAGAAAAAGTGCAAACACTTAAGATTAGGGACAAATAACAAGTACATGTAATGGAAAAATAACACATATGTGTTTTTGACATTATAGTCCAGTTTTGAAGGAAGGGAAAAGTGCAAACACTTCAAGTTTAGGGACCAATAACACATATGTATTTTTCTCTAATAAAAACGTGTATGTTTTTTGAATAATAAAAACATGAGCATTTTTTATGAGAGAAAAACATGAGCATGTTTTTATGGAGAAAAAAATGAGCATGTTTTTATGAGAGAAAAACATGAGCATGTTTTTATGAGAGAAAAACATGAGCATGTTTTTATGAGAGAAAAACATGAGCATGTTTTTATGAGAGAAAAACATGAGCATGTTTTTATGAGAGAAAAACATGAGCATGTTTTTATGAGAGAAAAACACATGTTTTATGAGAGAAAAACACATTTTTTATGAGAGAAAAACACATTTTTACACATACATTTTTCTCACATAAAACATGTACACATTTTGAATGCTAAAAACATGAGCATTTTTTTTATTCATACAACACACTCATGTTATGGCTTGGAAAATATTATCCATAACATGAGCATGTTATTTAAATTTCTTCATAAAAAAACCATTTTTCACTCATTTTTAGGTATTTGGCCACCTTTTGTGCTCCATCTTGGTATAAATGCCCCTATATACATGAAAAAAAAAGTTACATTTATATATGGATATTAACTTTCTTATACTTTAAGTTATATTCCATGTATATAATTTCAAGATGTTTTAAAATGGTTTTGGATTTCTAGGTTTTATAATACAAATTCTAAATTTTGGAAGATATTATAATACAAATTTAGTAATTAGCATGTCAAATTTTGATAATCAACAAGTTATATCATCTTTCTCTCTCTATCCCACTCATTGTTTATCCCTTATGCTTTAGACCTCTCTCCCTTGATCTCAAGAACTAACTCTCTACCTATCCATCCTTCTCTCTCTCCCTCCCTCCCTCTCTCTCCCATCTTTACTTCCCTCTACTTCTCTCTATTTCACCATTCTCACCTCTCTCTCTCTCTCACTACACACACACACAATTACTTTATTCCATTGAGGAATGTATATCTAAGTGGTGAGTTGCAACAATTATCAATTTATTAGTTTTTTATCATTTATTCTTTCCCTAATCAAGGGTAAGCTCTATTTTGTATCATCATAGCCATTGTTGAGGTAGAAATACCAAAATGGGGTTTGACTTAAGCAAGCCCCTATATGGAATAACCCTTTCCCCTCTTTCTTGTGTGTAGGTTTCAAATTTGAAGCAAATTCAGAGAGGATGGAAGACCTAATTTCTTATTCAAGTCCTACAAGTCAACAAATTATGGAAAATGGATTTTATCAATGACAGATGAAGTTCTCACACCGAGTCTAGAGGAAAAGAACTAATAGATAAAGATCAACTAAAATCTGAATTATGATTCTAAATATCTTCTTTTCAAGTCCAAGGCTCCCAACGCCCTTATCCAGCCATCTCAAGCACAATTTTACATGTCAAATTCCTTTGTGTCTACCCTCTACTCTTTTGAACTCTATTTCTAGTTTCCAATTTTTTATTTTCCAAAAATCATCTCAATCTATTGTATTTCCATTATTAAGTTCTAGATACATCTTTGCATTATCAAATTAAGCCAATCAATCCTTATCAACACCCACATCAAATGACTAAAACCTTGATCCACCATTCTAGCTCTTCCATTGAGGTTAGTAGCCAAGTGAGTGCTTAAGATTAATTTTAGTCTGTTCTCTTATGATATTAGAAGAAGTGTGATTTAGATCCTAGATCCCTTTTTCCCACATTACATTTTGGTGAACTTTATGTTTGTGCACTTTAACACCTTCTACAATACTAATTGCATCATGTTAAAATATGAATGTAACTTGAAAAACATTGAATTTATAATTTATGCATGAAAGTTATGATTAAAATCATTTTAAAAGTAGATATTTGCATATGGTAAGTGCAAAAAGATGGGGGGCCAATAAGGGGGCTTAAATGGCCACTTTTTTTTTTAAATCGAAAAAATACTGACCTTGGACATGAAATTGAGGATAGATACACTCAAAATTTTGAGATGCAACAAAAACAAGGATCGAAGTGCTCCGAGTCTACTTTCTAAAAAACTAATTTATTTTGAAAATGGTTGAGATTAAGGGGTTCAAATAAGGGACATACAAAAATTGATTTTTTTTTTGTCAGAAAAACATAACATAGCAACTTTTGTACGTCCCTAGCATGGTGAAGTTTTTTTAGTATTTTTAAAATCACTCCAGTGAGAAATTAGCTAATAGTATGTAGTTGATGCATGATATTTCTGATAATTTTTTAATGAATATTTTATTTTTTACTAATTTTCTAAGTGGACACTTCCTAAAAAACATAATTTTGGCCATGCTACCCCTACAAATTTTGGAAACTAGTTGAATTTTTTTTTTTTTTAAATTGTAGAGTGGAGTCTAGTTTCTAAAAATGTAATTTATTTGAAATTTCAATGAATAGTTAATTTATAACAAAAAAACACCAAACATTGCTTTTTTCCAAAAAATAAACACAAACAAAAGAAATTATAGATAAAAGGCTTAACATTGTCAAAAATTGAAAAAAATTGCATCATTGGATAGCTAAGAGAGAACCTAACATTACCCAAGTGTTCGATTTGTTCAACATTGAAACACGTGTAATCCTGACAGTGAACATGAACCCAATTATGTGAAATATTGTAGGATTTGTAAAAACACATCTCTAGTCATTAGGAAGGCCCTCCAAGCCTTTGAGTTGGTATTCCAAGGCAAAAACCAAGCCTAAGGCTTGGGGATTCCCAAATCAAGATATAACGCACTCACGTTATATCTTAGTTTTGACATAGTTTTTTGCATTTGTGTGGGACATGTCTAGCAAGACATAACGCAAGCATGGTATAACACACTCATATTATGTCTTGCTTTATGTTAAATGCTACTTTATTGAATGTATGTTTATATATTTGTATGTTTGTATGTATATGTATGCTTGTATGTCATGTATGTATGTATGTATGTATGCATGCTTGTATGTATGTATGTATGTATGCATGTATGCAAGTATGTATGTTATCAATGCATGTATATTGTATGTATGCCTATATGTATGCAAGATTGTATCTACATATGTACATGTATGCTTGTATGTATGTAGGATCGTATGTACATATGTATTCTTCTTGTATGTATGTAAGTATGTATTTATGCATTTCTTTAGAGAGAGGGAGAATTTTAAGAGAGGGAGAGAGAGTTGTCTAGGTAAGGTGGGAGGGATAGAAGGAGGGAGAGACCTGAGAGAGAGTGGTGGTGGGAGGGAGAGACCTAAGAGAGAGGGAGAGAGAGGGAGTGGGAGAGAGAGGGAGTGATGGAGAGGTAGTGGGAGGGAGATAGAGAGAGATAGATAGAGGGAGTGAGAGAGGGTGGAAGGGATTGATTAAGTGAGAGTTACGTAGAAAGAGGGAGAGGGTAGATAGAGACAATTAGAGAGGGTAGGAGAGAGGGAGGGAGAGAGAGGTGAGATGTATAGATAGAGAGAAAGGGGTAGGGGTTGAGGTTATACAGTTGAGGGATTAGGGTGGGGGACCTGTAGGGTTGATGGTTTAGGGTATTAGGGTTTAAGGGTTGAGGGATTAGGGTTAAGGGTAGAGGGTATTGGGTTGAGGGTAGAGGGTTTCGGGTATAGGTTTGAGGGTATATGGTTGAAGTATTAGGTTGAGGGTCCAATGTAAAGGGTAGAGGGTATAGGGGTTGAGGGTTGAGGGATTAAGGGTTGAAGGTTAATAATTGAGGGTTAGGGATTTAATGTATAGGGTAGAGGGTTTAAGAGTTGAGGGTTGAGGGTTGAAGGTTTAATGTTGAGGGTAGATGATTGAGGGTATAGGGTCTAGGGATTAGGGTTGAGGGTCCAATGTATAGGGTAGAGGGTATAGGGGTTGAGGAATTAGGGTTTAAGGGTAGAGGGTTGATGGTTGAGGGTAGATGGTAGAGGGTAGAGGGTTTAAGGATTGAGGGATTAAGGGTTGAGGTTTAGGAATTAGGGTAGGGAGTTTTCTTGGGTTTAAGGGTTTAAAGGTTGAGGGATTAGGGTAGAGAGTAGAGGGTAGACGGTAGAGGGTTTAAGGGTTTAGGGTTTAAGGGTTGAGGGCTTAGGGTTGAGGGTTTAGGGTTTAGGATTTAGGGTTGAGTGTTTAAGGGTTTAAGGGTTGAGGATTTAGGGTTGAAGGATTAGGGTAGAGAGGGAGGGATAAATGGATAGAGAGATGGAGGGAGAAGTGAGATAGAGAGAAGGATAGAAGAGGAGGGAGGGATAGATATATATGACGGTTGAGGATCCAATGTATAGGGTAGAGGGTTGATAATTGAGGGTATAGGTTTGATGACCTATAGAGTTGAGGGATTAGGGTATTAGGTTAAGGGTATAGGGTTCAGGGATTACATTTGAGGGTACATATGGTTGAAGGATTAGGGTTGAGGGTCCAATGTATAGGTTAGAGGGTATCAGGGTTGAGGATTTAGGGTTTGAGGGTTGAAGATTGAGGGATTAAGGGTTGAGGGTTGAGAATTGAGGGTTGGGGGTTTAATGTATAGGGTAGAGGGTTTAATAGTTTAGGGTTTAAAGGTTGAGGTTTGAGGGTTTAAGGTTGAGGGTAGAGGATTGAGGGTATAGGGTTGGGGGATTAGGGTTGAGGGCCCAATGTATAGGGTAGTGGGTATAGGGTTTGAGGGATTAGGGTTTAAGGGTTGAGGGTTGAGGGTTGAGGGTTGAGGGATTAGGGTAGAGAGTTTACTTGGGTTTAATGGTTTTAGGGTTGATGAATTAGGGTTGATGGTAGAGGGTATTGGGTTGAGGGTAGAAGGTAGAGGATTTAAGGGTTTAGGGTTTAAGGGTTGAGGGTTTAGGGTTTAGATTTTAGGGTTGATTGTTTAAGAGTTTAAGGGTTGAGAGTATATGGTTGAGGGATTAGGGTAGATAGTGAGGGATGGATGGAGGGATAAGTGATATAGAAATAAGGAGAGAAGAGGAGGGAGGGACAAAGATATATGAGGGTCGAGGATCCAATGCATAGGTTAGAGAGTTGATAATTGAGGGTATAGGGCTGAGGGTTTAGGGTATTGGGTTGAGGGTATAGGTTTTAGGGATTAGGTTTGAGGGTACATATGGTTGAAGGATTAGGGTTGAGGGTCCAATCTATAGGGTAGAGGGTATCAGGGTTGAGGGTTTAGGGTTTGAGGGTTGAGTATTGAGGGATTAAGGGTTAAGGGTTTAGAATTGAGGGTTGAGGGTTTAATGTATAGGGTAGAGCATATAGGGTAGAGGGTTTAATGGTTTAGGGTTTAAGGGTTGAGGGTTGAGGGTTTAAGGTTAAGGGTAGATGATTAAGTGTATAGGGTTAGGGGATTAGGGTTGAGGGTCTAATGCATAGGGTAGAGGGTATAGGTGTTGAGGGATTATGGTTTAAGGGTTGAGGGTTGAGGATTGAGGGATTAAGGGTCAAGAGGTTTGAGGGATTAGGGTAGAGATTTTACTTGGTTTTTTAAGGATTTAAGGGTTGAGGGATTAGGGTTGAGGGTAGAGGGTATTGGGGGTAGGGTAGAGGGTATAGAGCTTAAGGGTTGAGGGTTTAAGGGTTGAGGGTTTAGGGTTTATGGTTTAGGGTTGAGTGTTTAAGGGTTTAAGGGTTGAGGGTATATAGTTGAGGGATTAGGGTAGAGAGGGAGGGATGGATGGATGGAGAGATGGAGGGATAAGTGAGATAGAGAGAAGGAGAGAAGAGGAGGGAGAGGAATATATATATGAGGGTAAAGGATCCAATGTATAGGGTAGATGATAGAGGGTTGAGAATTGTGGGTATAAGGATGAGGACCTATAGGGTTGATGGTTTAAGGTATTGGGTTGATGGTATAGGTTTGAGGGATTAGGGTTGAGGGTCCAATGCATAGGGTAGAGGGTATCAAGGTTGAGGGTTTAGGGTTTGAGGGTTGAGGATTGAGGGATTAAGGGTTGAGGATTGAGAATTGAGGGTTGAGGGTTTAATGTATAGGGTAGAGGGTAGAGGGTTAAGGGTTTAAGGTTGAGGGTAGAGTATTGAGGTTATAGGGTTGGGGGATTAGGGTTGAGGGTCCAATGTATAGGGTAAAGGGTATAGGGGTTGAGGGATTAGGGTTTAAGGGTTGAGGTTGAGGGTTGAGGGTTGAGGGATTAAGGTTCAAGAGGGTTGAGGGATTAGGGTAGAGAGTTTACTTGGTTTTTTAAGGGTTTAAGGGTTGAGGGTAGAGGGTATTGGGTTAAGGATTTATGGGTTTATGGGTTTAGGGTTTAAGGGTTGAGGGTTTAGGGTTTAGGGTTCAGGGTTTAGTGTTTAATGGTTTAAGGGTTGAGGGTATACATTTGAGTTATTAGTGTAGAGAGGGAGGGATGGAGGGAGGGAGAGATGGAGGGATAAGTGTGATAGAGAGAAGGAGAGAATATGAGGGAGGGGAAAATATATATGATGGTCGAGGATCCAATGTATAGGGTAGATGATTGAGAATTGAGGTTAAAGGTTTGACGACCTATAGGGTTGATGGTTTAGGGTATTGGGTTGAGGGTCTACATTTGAGGGATTAGGGTTGAGGGTACATATGGTTGAAGGATAAGGGTTGATGGTCCAATGTATAGGATAGAGGGTATCGGGGTTGAGGGTTTTGGGTTTGAGGGTTGAGGATTGAGGGATTAAGGGTTCAGGGTTGAGAATTGAGGGTTGAGGGTTTAATGTATAGGGTAGAGGGTTTAAGGGTTTATAGTTTAAGGGTTGAGGGTTGAGGGTTTAAGGTTGAGGGTAGAGGATTGAGGGTATAGGGTTTGGGGATCAGGGTTGAGTGTTCAATGTATAGGGTAGAGGGTATAAGGGTTGAGGTATTAGGGTTTAAGTGTTGAGGGTTGAGGGTTGAGGGTTGAGGGATTAAGGTTCAAGATGGTTGAAGGATTAGGGTAGAGATTTTACTTTGGTTTAAGGGCTTAAGGGTTGAGGAATTATGGTTGATGGTAGAGGGTATTGGGTTGAGGGTATAAGGTAGAGTATTTAAGGGTTAAGGGTAGAGGATAGGATAGATGGGAGAGAGATTCGAATGAGTGAGTGAGAGAGAGATACTTGAGAGAGGGAGAGGGGTATGAGGGAGAGAGGGAGGGAGTGAGAGAGAGAGATAAAGGGTAGAGGTAGAGGGTAGAGGATTTATGGGTTAAGGATAGAGGGTAGATGGTTAAGGGTAGAGGGGAGAAAAAAGGGACTTGAGAGATGGAGATGGGGTAGGAGGGAGAGAATTGGGAGAGAGAGGGAGGGAGAGAATTCAAAGAGAGAGGGAGGGAGGGAGTGGGAGAGATATAAAGGGTAGAGGGGGGAGAGATAAGAGTGAGTGAGGTGAGAGAGAGAGAGACATGGGAGAGGGAGAAGGGGTAGAGGAGGGAGATGCTTAAGAGAGAGGGAGGGAGGGAGTGGAAGAGATGAAGTCTGGGGTAGAGAGGGTTTAGGGTTCTGAGTAGAGGGTGGGGGGAGAGGGAGAGAGAGAGAGATGCTTGAGGAGAGAGAGAGGGGGTGGGAGGGAGAGGGTGGGGAGAGACTTGAGAGGAGGAAAGAGGGGGTAGGAGGATTGAGACTTGAGAGAGAGAGAGAGGGAGGTGGGGAGAGATAGGATAGAGGTGAGGGTCTAAGGGTAGAATTGGGGTTAGGGTTATAGGTGAGAGAGGTGAGGTTAAGGGAGAGGGAGGAATGTAATGAGTGGAGTGGAGTGAGAGAGAGAGACTTGAGAGAGGGAGGGGATAGGAGGGAGATACTTGAAAGAGAGAGAGAGAGAGAGAGGGAGGGAGTGGGAGATAGATATAGGGTAGAGGGTAGAGGGTTTAAGGGTTTAAGGGTAGAGAGTAGAGTATTTAAGGGTTAAGGGTAGAGGGGAGAGAGATAGGAGTGAGTGAGTGAGAGAGAGAGAGAGAGACTTGAGAGAGGGAGAGGGGGTAGGAGGGAGATACTTGAGAGAGAGAGAGGGAAGGAGTGGGAGAGAGATAGAGGGTAGAGGGTAGAGGGTTTAAGGGTTTAAGGGTAGAGGATAGAGGATTTAAGAGTTAAAGGTAGATGGTAGATGGTTAAGGGTAGAGGGGATAGGGAGAGACTTTAGAGAGGGAGAGGGGGTTGGAGGGAGAGTATTGAGAGAGAGAGAGAGAGGGAGGGAGTGGGAGAGATATAGAGGGTGGAAATTTTAAGGGTAGAGGGTAGAGGATTTAAGGGTTAGGAGGTAGAGGTAAAGGGCTAAGGGTAGAGGGTAGAGAGATAGGAGTGAGTGAGAGAGAGAGAGACTTGAGAGAGGGAGAGGGGGTAGGAGGGAGAGACTTGAGAGAGAGAGGGGGGGAGGGAGTGGGAGAGATATAAAGGGTAGAGGGTAGAGGATTTAAGGGTTAAGGGTAGAGGGTAGATGGTTAAGGGTAGAGGGGAGAGAGATAGAAGGAGTGAGTTAGTGAGTTAGTGAGTGAGTGAGAGATACTTGAGAGATGGAGTGGGGGTAGGAAGGAGAATTGAGAGAGAGAGAGAGGGAGGGAGTGGGAGAGATATAGAGGATAGAGGGTAGAGGGTTGATAATTGAAATTATAGGGTTGAGGACCTATAGGGTTGATGGTTTAGGGTATAGGGTTCAGGGATGAGAGTTGGGGGTAGAGGGTAGAATTTTTAAGGGTTTAGGGTTGAGGGTAGAGGATTTAGGTTTCCAGGGTATAGGTTTTAGGGTTTAGGGTTGAGGGTTTAAAGGTAGAGGGATTGAGGGTTGTGGGTTGAGCATTGAGGGTAGAGAGAAATAGATAGAAAAGAAACCTATAAGAAATCAACTTTCTCATAATGCGAGTGCATTTTGAAGTAGTAGAGATATGGTCGTTATTTTAGCAAGAAATAACACACTCGCATTATAACACACTCACATTATAACAGGAGCGCATTTTGGATTGCTCTTAAAATAGTAAAAAACTCAATATACCCGTGATCTCAAGGTCCACATTTTGCATAATCTCTTGGTTCTCTGCGCGCTCCAACAAAAAAAATCTTTTTGATGATTTTGTGAAGTGTGCATGAATTTTTTTCACATTCCACTACCTTTTTCATCATCTTTCCACCACCTTTGCATGAAATAGTAGAGATTTCATGTTGAAAGGAATATAATATAATCCAAGTCTGAATTCCATTCAAGAGTGATATACAATTGAAGTTTGGAGGGGAACAAGATTTTGAAAAGGTTAAATTGTTGAGGAGTTTGAAGAAAGAAGAAGCAAAGGCTACATAATTGGGTATAACTCCTCCATTTGAAACTTTGGTTTTTTAGGTATGTGAAGTCTTTACACATTTTCTTTCATTCTATTATGGATTGCTTTCATTTTTGTTATTTTTCATATTCCATTTTGATCATTGTTTTTTTGTCATTATAACATTATCTTGTCAATGCACATTTTAAATTACACAATTCTTTACACTTGCCAATTACATTTTTAAACCACATCAGTTTGAGGCATGTTGTTAAACAATTGACTTACCTTGTGTATGCTTCCACATTTTGTATACACATATATATGAAATAAGTTATAAGGAAGTAAAATAATACATCATTCCTCAATTCTTTACTATTGATGTGCATACCACTCTCCAAAGCTTTCATTTTGGTATAAGCATGGGGGATGTTGGAAAATGTAGTTTAATTTGGTTTTACACCTACAATTTGCATATGCTTGAAATTTTCTAAAGCCTTTTCAATAAATCTATTTTGTGCATATCCTGCAATCATTACAATCCAAGAGGACATATCTCATTGAGGTATTCTATCAAACAGTTATACCAAGCAGCTGATTGCCTTGTCTATGCTACCAAATTTTCCATACATGTCTCTAAAAAAATGGAATATACTCCTCCCACATTGATAGATCTTTGAATCTATTTTGTTTTTCATCTCTATTTATAAATTTACCTCATCACTAAACCTACCTCATCACTTATGTTGTGATATATTTTAAATGTTTCCTTGATTAGTCTACCTACAAGTGATTCTAACCCTTCTCCCCACTATTTCAAGACTCTTTATTCAAGGCTAAGTTAGCAACATCGGGAAAGGTGCAGCCTATCTTGCAATCATGGCTCAAAATGGAAGCATGGGCAAGGTATTTGAATTGTTTGACAATAATGTCTTCATATAAATGTATGCAAAATGTGGTAGCATTAACAAACTAGTGGAGCATTGGCAAGCTAGTGATCTCACTAGCTTGCCAATGTGGTAGGGTTGACAAGGTAGGGGCAGTGTATGCCTCATAGAAATGGGGTCTCACGGTGATGTACATCACCGTGAGACCCCATTTCTATGAGGCATACACTCCCCTACCTTGTCAACCCTATATATCACTGTGAGACCCCATTTCTATGAGGCATATGCTACCCCTACCTTGTCAACCCTACCTTATGAACCAGACTGCATTGGAAAGCTAGTGGAGCATCGACAAGCTAGTGAGCTCACTAGCTTGCCAACGTGGTAGGGCTGACAAGGTAGGGGTGACACATGCCTCATATAAATTGGGTCTCACAGTGATGTACACATATGCCTCATAGAAATTGGGTCTCATAGTAATGTACATCACCATGAGACCCAATTTCTATGAGGCATACATTGCCCCTACCTTGTCAACCCTACTGCATTGGCAAGCTAGTGGAGCATTGGCAAGCTAGTGAGCTCAATAGCTTGCCAATGTGGTAGGGTTGAGAAGGTAGGGGCAGTGTATGCCTCATAGAAATGGGGTCTCACGGTGATGTATTTCTATGAGGCATATGCTACCCCTACCTTGTCAACCCTACATCACTGTGAGACCCCATTTCTATGAGGCATACACTACCCCTACCTTGTCAAACCTACCCACTAGCTTGTCAGTGTAGTAGGATTGACAAGGTAGGGGCAGCATATGCCTCATATGATCTATGAGACCCCATTCCTATGAGGCATACGCTTCCCCTACCTTGTCAACCCTACCACATTGATAAGCTAGTGGTGCTCCACTAGCTTGCCAATGCAATATGGTTGACAAAGTAGGGACAAGGTATGCCTCATAGAAATGGGGACTCATGGTGATATACAACACACTAGCTTGCTAGTGTGGTAGGATTGACAAGGTAGGGGCAACATATTCCTCATAGAAATGGGGTCTCACAGTGATTTGACAAGGTAGGGGCAGCATATGCCTCATAGAAATGGGGTCTCACAATGATATACATCACTATGAGACCCCATTTCTATGAGGCATACATTGCCCCTACCTTGTCAAGCCTATCGCATTGGCAAGCTAGTGCTCCACTAGCTTTCCAATGCGGTAAGGTTGACAAGTTAGGGGTAGCTTATTCCTCATAGAAATGGGGTCTCACGGTGATGAGCTCACTAGCTTGCTAATGCTCCACTAGCTTGCTAATGCTCCACTAGCTTGCCAATGCTCCACTAGTTTGCCAATGTAGTAGGGTTGACAAGGTAGGGGAAGCATATGCCTCATAGAAATGGGGTCTCACGGTCATGTACATCACCGTGAGACCCCATTACTATGATGCATATGCTGCCCGTACCTTTTCAACCCTACATGCCTTGTCCATGCTTCTATTTTGAGCCTATCTTGCAATCATGTCATTGCACATTACCACATTTCTTTAAGGCATTCCATTAGAAAAATTCATGTGACCTTTTTCTATGCTAGAAACACTCTTCTACAGGATGATTGTAAGTATTTTGTATGAAGCCTCAAATTACATATATTTCATTTATTTGTATGGATTCATTTTTTAGGAAATAATATTCATCTCATTACCATGCTACAGGTGAAATTATCTGCCATGCCGATGAAATGAACAATGAATAAACTAACAAATGAAGAGTATAAAACCAATAAAGCAAAGTAGAGAGAATAGGTGAGGGAATATCATGAAAAGAAGAAATTGGATACGATTGATGAAAACAAGCCAATTGAAGAGGAAACTCAACCATGAAAAGGAGAAAAGGCATTGGCCGCACAAAGGGCACGAATGTGAAAGCATCGTGGTAAGATAGATTCAAATACCGTAGTTGGAGATACACCCTCTACCACAAGTGAATACAAAGGGACACCATTAAGCACAAGCGAATATGGAAGGACACCATCTACCACAAGTGAATATGGAGGGACACCATCTACTGCAAGTGAATATGGTTGGACACCATCCACCACATCTCAAGTTGAGAGTACATCATCACTTAGATTTGATAAAGAAGGTACACCATCATCCCCACGTGAACCTCAAGGTATGTCTTCTATTGCACCCTCGATCAAAGGTATACAATCTAGCCCACCTCACTTAAATATAGATGAATTTCCTAATGTTGAGATGTATGTACCTAGGAGAACACCACCTAGAATTTTGCGTAGAAAGCCAAAGTATTCGATTAATTTTGATGAGGATTTTTTGTAGCACATTGAAGGTAAGATTCCAGCACGCACTTGTATAAGATATGTTGATAAGATTTGGAAATTGTTCTTTGAAAGCCTAAATGAGACTGCAAGATGTCAACTATTTGTTGAAATGATGAGGGGTATAAAGTATAGAAACATCATGAAGAATCTTGGGTTGAGAACATCGAATGCTTCAAGTGAAAACACTATTGTGAAGAATCTAATGGATGCTTATGAGAGTGTAGGTAATACCTCATGCTCAAAGGATAGTAATGTCACTCGACGCATCATTACATAAAATTTGGTAAGTATTCAAACAAAGAGAGCTCATCTCATTAGAAGGGAAAGTGAACAATTGAGAATTAAAGAAAAAAATTATGAAGAGTCGTTCAAAGGCGGTAAAGAATTGAGGGCACCAATTCAAATGAATTATGAGAATTCTCAGGGAGAATTCCATGAAAAGATAAAAAAGTTGTTGAATCATTGAGAACACTAATTGAAGAGTATTGGAAGAATAACACAAGTCCATCTCTAAATCAAAGGGATGTGGTAAGAAGGAGAATCGGTAGTCAGAACTATGAGCCACATCCAAATCATTTTTTGGATACGACTCAAACCCAATTTTTTCATAAATTTCAACAGGCTTATCCTCAAATTAGATTTTTCAAAGATATTTTGAAATGGTTAAACCTTTTAATGTCAAGATAAATAGCACACACACTACTTTTTGTAGACTACATATTGAATTCTCTAACCATTATGATGTTTATCATTCTATATGTTTAGATTTTCATAGTAACGATGTTTTGCAGGATTGTGGCATACAAGCCCCACCATCTTCAAGAGACTTCTTATCAAAAAAATTATGTGAAATAGAAGATGGCCAAATATTCTATAGTACAACATGCTTGGATGGTTCATGTCAGTGTTGCGGTCACTTGCAGCGTATGCTAGTATGTCAACATATGGAAAACAAAGATGAGGTGGTACCAAAACTAGTATAGTTTGGGAAGTATAAAATAGTGGCATACGCTACAAAAGATGGTAATCAAGCAAAAAGGTGTGATTTGGTTATTAAGAAGATTCTAGTGTATCAGCTTATGTCCATGTTTCATGACAATATAGTGTATGAGTATGCAAGACATACCCATAGAGCTTGATGGTTGGACACACAATTCAAGCTATGCAAGGACACCTTTCCAGTTGGCAGCATAGTTTTAGTGGTTGACTTTGCAGAGAAATATACTCTACAACCACAACATAAGGTGTAGTCACAATATTACAACTCCACACAAGTTTCAATATTTGTGCACATAGCATCCATTCATGCAACTGATAATATAGAGGACCAAAGGAAGGTATTGAGGGAGTATCAATTTTATATTAGTGATGATTGCACACATTCTCCATAGTTTGTGCAAGGTTGCTTCCAGATGTTCTACAATGATTTGGCTCAGAGGGGTATAGCATAAGCTCATAATTTAATATGGTTGGATAACTGTGCATCACAGTTCAAGAACTCACTCATGTTCTACTGGTTGAGCAGGATGCATGTCATTACAAGTGTTCAACATATGTGGAACTTTTGCGAGGTCAGGCATGGAAAGGGGGAGCATGATGATGTAGGAGCATGTGTGAAAAGAGAATTAGCATGAGAAGAGTTAAAGTATAAAGACAATGCAAAGTTGATAGATGCAAAATCAATCGTCGAGTGGTGTAATTCTTTGATGGGTCCGGGTAATGAAGGTACATCTTCAGTTCATAGTCTTTTTTGGTTGATGGATGATACTAACATTGCACCATATGAGGATTGTTGTACACCAATAGGATCGAGTGAGGTACACTCTTTCCTTAGCTCATATGCAAGTTCATGGAGTATCAATACATAGAAGATGGCATGCTTTTGTTCTTCATGTACAATGCAAGCTTGGGATGATTGTGAGTAAAAGGAGTGGGTTGAGAATTGGTCATTAAGTTATCTTAGCCCACGTCACATGTATCGCCCTTCGACGACATTGGAACTACCACAAATGGATTCATCAGTCGAATTTGACCACATATGAGATCTAGTTCAACTCAGTAACATATCTATTTGCTTAGTTTTTGAAATTCCTATTATTATCTTACTTTGTAGTGTATTTGTAATATTGACTAATTTTAAGAGATTTGATGCACATATCAATGCAGGGCATGTTTATGCAGTTATTGTAGATGAAGACAATGAAGAGGGAACAAAATATTACTTGTGTCATTGTGTTGAGGCCAAAAAGAAATTGGGGGCCCCAGTTATAGATGGAGAAAACATCGAATACCCTACAGGCTCAGTTGTTGTTACTAGAATGTGGCTTAGCAGGTACCCACATAAGAGTGTTAAATATTGGTTGTTTCAAGACTTTGACACACATCGGAAAATTCTTCATTACTCTAACCTTGTCATGGCATCTAATGTTCATTTGACCAAATATGTGGGTAGACCTTTGAACAAGACCTTGTGGAAGATCTGTGAGTCTGACCATGAGGAAATACTTAACACGATAAAGAGTAGAGCAGACCCGGATGGTTCATTGGATTAATTTGTAAGTATGAAAATTGGTTCTTATTAATTTATATTTGTATGTTTTGGTTCCCAAATCAACAGATGCAATGAGTCCTAAAGAGTAGCCACTCTCTCATATTCAGACTCAACGGGTTGATATGGCCAACGAACGGGAGAGTGAATAAAATACCCCTCTCTCCCCTACACTTCAGGCTTTGTTAAACTTGGGAGGGTGATCCCAACAATATGCTTTTAGATACTTGTGTGCCAAAGTATCAAACACATAGTGAACAGATGAATCTCCTTTATATGCTTAACATACACAATACTCTAAAGGATTGGATGACCTTTACAGTAATGTCTTTTTTAAACATGAGAGATGTGATTCATTGAAATGAGCTCAACAAACAAAAAATTTGGGATTGATAAGTAAATTTGATTTAAATTTATAATCATTATTTCTAAAAATGTCTCAGGCTTTGTGATAGGTCAGTGCCTAATCCTGGGCCATGGAGTCCAATATAAAACTGTAACAGAGATCTTATCAGCAAATTAAGTTCAACCAATGGATTTAAAATATGTTAATGACTTACATTAACAAACCCACTCTTATTGCCATAAAATTCTACTCACCAATCCCACTTGTGCACTCAAGATTACCATGATTTGATCAAAGTAATTTAACTCTTTACTTGAAAGAGAACCATGGCCAAATTAAACAATCATAGGAAAACTGTGATGGCAACTCAAACAATCCATGATATATTGAATTCATATAATCAAAAGCATACAAATTTAGAGATAACTTTACAACAGTAATATAATGTTAGACAAATTGGCTAACATTTGCTCGTAAAACCCAACTGTTACAATTTACATACTCCATTTATAACTCAGACTTAACACTAGACTCTACCTTATTCACCTAATTCAAAATTTCAGAACCTTGTACAAAAGAGAAGAAGAAAGATATAGAAGTAGAAGAAGCGTTAGAATCCATCTATGAAAGACACCTGGCATCTTTAGCTCCCTTGATCTATAACTGCCCTTGTTTCCTGAAGAAACTTCAATCTATTCCTTGATTCATGCATCTTGTGTTTTCCCTATAACAGAAAATATTCTTCATGGAAGAATTCATCATTTTCTCTATTCAACCTTTTAACCACATTGAAAATGTCTTTACTTGCAAAAGACTTCACCACCTCTTTGTTTTCTTGCTCCTCACTTCACTGCCCTACAATAGACAAATATTCCTCTGCCTAAAAACCCATCATTCCCCTTTGTTTGACTATAAAAACCACATGTCCTGTGCATTTACCATTTACCTGCAAAAGATTTTATTCTCCTTTGTTCATTTTCACCCAGTTGCGTGAAAATGGTCCTTTCCGTAAAAACTCATCTCTAGCCAAAATACTTTGCACAGTGAGTAAAATATTCACTTTACAAAATTATTTCCAGTGCCTTCCTTTCCTTTTGCATTTTACATATTAAATGACTAGCATAAAGTTTCTTACCTTCATTTACCCATGCTTTTACCTCTTTCATTAAAATTTTACATTTAAAATGAAGAGCCTTAAAATTACAAACTTAGGAAAATACAAATTTTACCCGTTCCTTTTAATTACTCCACGCCTTTCAAGCTTTTATCGCACATCTCCAATTTGATGTGAAAAATAAAAACTTATTAGCGATGATGATATTTGATCTTATGGGGCAATAAAATATTTTACTCGGGCCTTTGTTTCTTAATTCTCCAACAAAGAAACTTTTGATTTGTTTCACTTTGGTATTAAAATTTTATCACCCATGCACATTATTTATTTATGAGCCACTTTTCACCTGCAACAAATAAAACTTTATTTTATTTGTGAAAATTTTACTCACGGCAACCACCATCGCCAATCACAGATTTGAGGAGGGAAACTCATAAAAAAATAGTGATGAGCGAAGTCAGGGAGTGCACCATCACACATCACTCATAGGATGAGAAAAAATAAAACAAATCAGTGATGAGCGACATTTACTTTTGATCCCCTATTCTTCACGCTTTTGTATCCTCTTTAGAGACTTTGACAGCCATGAAGCAAATGTTTACAATGATCAACAGGCAATTCTATCAACAGATAGAATTTATGATTTTGAATTTCCATCAATAAAACATTTGTTAATGTTTTATTTATCCCCCAAAATGGAAATTCAAAACAATTTTTTTTGAAATGCATCTACAGGCAATTTTCTGGCTCACAGGCAACCAAAAATGCATAGAATGTGGTGAAAATTCCTTCCTAGGCATTAGAAAAGGTTGAGGCATCTTTCTGGAGGTTGAGAGGACATTTTTCAGCTTGTACATGTGCTCAAAAATCTTCTCCAAGTCCAAAAACGTGATTGCATTCCTCATTTGCAGCCATTAAAATTATTTTGAATTTCAGCATCCAAGCACAAGCCATCGCTGATTGCAAGAGAAAATAAATCTCACAATAGAGATGGGCGATGAAACTTTTAGCCATTGCACCATCACTACTTCATTCCCAAAATTATGTTGTGAAACTGCGATGAGTGATGAACAGAGTTTATAAAATTAATAAAGTTTCATTTATCAATGTAAACTTTAATAAAGTTGCCCTAAATTATTTCCTATGCACTCACTTTGCCAATATTTTAAACCAATATATATTTTCCCCAAATCCATCGTTGCATAAAGGCCATCGTGGATTTGATTATGAATTTTTTTTCCCCAAATCCATCGCTGCATAAAGGCCATTGCGGATTTGATTATGAAAAACTTTTTAGAAATAGCAATGAGTGATGGACTCAACAATCATCACTCATTCCCATGAAAATAGAGATGTGTGATGATCGTCAATTTGATGAAGGAAGGCACTTCAATCTGCGATGTGCGATGAGAAGCAACCATCATCACTGATCACTGATTTGAAATGGAAGAGAGACTTGAAACCTCTATGTGAAGCCGTGTGAATGCCTGTTGTCGCTTTTCACCAATCAGAAGCAAGAATTAAACTTGCTTTTCCTCTCAAACTTTTGAAATGTATTTTATATTTTACCTAAATGCATTTTTGCATTTTCCCAATATTTAAAATATTCGAAACATTTTAATTATTAACATTAGAAACATTATAAAAATTTGTGATTTCTAATTATGCCTGCGACCCAAACTAAGAAATTTCACTACGCACAAATGGTGACCCCTAGAGCCAAGATTTTTTGCGTGTGTATATAATAAATTATTTATAGAAAACCCATTTCCTCAAACTTTTCCCATCCATTAAAATTTAGGTACCTCCTTTGTAAATTGGCCCCCGGGACGTGTTCGCGCAACAAAAGTACATTAAAATAATGTATCGAATGACCTGCAATCTTGATGAAAATGGAGCTATAGAGGTTTTGGACCAAAATGAAAAATGGGTTATCCTTATAATTTGAAAATTTAAAACTTTTTGGGACACCATTTTCGGCCATGTTGCAGTCAAAAAAGGATTAGTTAACCCATCATAACTTATCCTAGGGGCCTGAAACTGAGTAGGAATGTTACCATTTGACCCGAGAATTCATTGCAATAAATTACATGGAAAAATTCTTCTTGAGGTGAAAGATATTAAATACCAAAGTTGCCTACTTGGACTTTTCTGCAATTTCACCTGTTAGAAATCAATTAGGCCTCTCAAAGTCACCACTTTGAAAAAATATCAAAAAAATTTTTGGGGGGTTGCCACTAGAAACATAAGATCATGTAGGTACACTGAGTATGTGTGCAAGAGGGATTTTCTTGAATCATCATTCATCACAAGATATTAAAGGTCAAACTTGACCTTGAAACATTTTGAAAATGCAAGTGTAAAAAGTGAACAAACTGCATTTGCTTTTGACCTAGTAAAATCAAATCTGATCATGAGACTCTGAAAACATACCAGAGATAAAATGAATGTAATGATAATGGAAGGGAACAATCCATTTGGCATGAAAATCAATAGGCTTCAAATTGTGACCTTCCAAAGTAGGTCACTTGGATAGATTTTGTAGGTGCACTTCTGAGTGTGCAAAGACAAATTTTTCAATATGGGCACTTCAAATTATTGCAAATTTGAAGATGCCAACATTATGCACATTAATTTGTATGATGCCAATGTTATAATGCAAATGCTATCATCTAATGTTTATATCATCTTTTACTTTGCCTATTTGTAAGTAACCTACTAAAAATTGATTGGTGTCCCCTTGCAAAAAATGTTGATTTATGGGTCATCCAAGAGAATCTCAGCCAAAAAATCAATGCAACATCCTTATTTTGATGATCTTGACAAATCTCAATTATGATTTTAAGCCATTATAAAAGTGTGTGTGTGAAGCTTAGTGAGGGAATTTCAAGTTATTCATTTGAAGCTAACCTTATCATGAGCACCTATGATATAGACATTTTAAGAGCATATCAAATTTCAAGTTATTCTATTCATGAGAGGTGTTGTGTGCAATAGGTATCTTGGAACTCCCAATGAAGATATATGGCTAGGAGTGACTAAGTTGAGAGACTGACATGCCTATCCTCAATGGAAGCATCGAGATTTATGCCTTGTTGTTCCCAACTTGGAACCAAATGGTGTGGATTTGTTGTCTGTAAGTGCCTTCCATCTATTTTCATTTCATTTCCATTTTGGATTCTCTTTCTTTTTCTTCTTTTACTTTTCCTATTTTTAAGTAAACTATTAATAATTGATTGGTGTCTCCTTGCAGAAAATGTTGATTTATGAACCATCCAAGAGAATCTCAGTCAAAAAAGCAATCCAACATCCTTATTTTGATGATCTTGACAAATTTCAATTCTGATTTGAAGCCATTATAAAAGAGCATGTGAAACTTAGCGAGGAAATCTCAAGTTATTCATTTGAAGTTAACCTCATCATAAGCACCTATGATGTAGACATTATAAGAGAATCTCGAATGTATGAGTGACATTGTAAAAGATCTATGAGAATGGAGTACCTAAGGCATTGTGCTTACAAGTACAAACACTTGGGTTTCAAAATAGTGTATGAAGCATATTAGACAATTGTAGCACAAAAAAAAGAATTAGGATAGCCAAATAAATCTCATTTTATTGTATACATCATATTATTAATATAGTGAGTGTAATAACCATTGATGGTTACTAATCATTCTTTTTCTTCTTTTACTCTCTCCCTATTATAACTAGCACCAATTGACTAACTTATTATAAAAACTTTATTTATTAAAAAAAAATAACCTAATGATTATATATCATTATCAATATAGCATATAGTCTATTTAAATAAACATTTATAATGATATTTACTCAAATTTTGAAATTTATTGCTTCCCTCAAACATTTGTAATTCATGCAATATAGTCCCTTAACAGTCCAAATTACAAAAAGGCAGCAATCTTTGATGGCCTGTTAACTGGATACCGTGTTAGGTATGGGAATTCCATCTGAGGAATCATGATCATGTAGGGAACCTCTACAATAACCTCTCTCATTTTTTGTTATCTTAGAGTTGTTTTCTCGTGGTGTGCAATTTTCACTTGATGAAAAAAGTGTCGAATGCAAGCAGCGTAAAGTTGCAAAGTGGTGCAACTTTAGTTTTGTAACTCATGTGACCAAACGAACTATTTCAATGCATCAAGATGAGTATTTTTACGCTAAGCATGGTCCTCTTTCGCACCCAAACAAGCAAAATCACTCTGATCTACATTCAACCGGCTTGATCCCTTAAGGATCCAAATTGTGAAAGGGCAGCAATCTTTGACAGGCTATTACTCATAAATCATGACGCTTATGAACTCTTTGTCTAATCCTACATGATTTCTTTGAGCCCCTCTACAATAACCTCTCTCATATTTTGTTATCTCGAATTCATTTTCCAGTGGTGTCTAGTTTTCATTTAATGAAAAAAATGTAAAGTTGCAAAGTGGTGCAACTTTCATTCTACAACTCATGTGACCAAACAAACTATTCTAACACATCTGGATGGGTACATTTACACTAGGCATGGTCCTCTTGTACACCAAAACATGTGGAATCACTTTGAGCTACGTTCAACCGACTCGATCCCTTAAGGGTCCAAAGTGTAAAAGGGAAACAATATTTGACGGGATATTATTTGGAAACTGTGATGCTTACAAACTCTCTGTCTAAGCCTACAGGATCACATTGGGCCCCTATACAATAACCTCTCTTGGTTTTTGTTATCTCAAAGTCATTTTCCCATGGTGTCTAGTTTTCATTTTGCAACTTGTGTGATCAAACAGATTGTTCCAACATGTCTAGATGGGTATGTTTATGCTAGGCATGGTCCTCTTTTGCACCCAAACACGTGGAATTGCTTTGAGCTATGTTCAACCGACTCGATCTCTTAAGGGTCCAAAGTGCAAAAGGAAAGGAATCTTTGACGGGATATTACTCAAAAACCGTGATGCTTAAGAACTCTTCGTTTGAGCCTATAGGATTGTTTTAGGCCCCTCTACAATAACCTCTCTCAATTTTTGTTATCTTAGAGTCATTTTCCTATGGTGACCAGTTTTCACTTAATGGAAAAAGTGTCAAATGCAAGTAGTGTAAAGTTGCAAAGTGGTGAAACTTTCATTTTATAACTTGTGTGATCAAATGAACTATTCCAACGTGTCTAGATGGTTACGTTTATGCTAGGAATGGTCCTCTTTTGCACCCAAAGACGGAATCGATCTAAGCTATGTTCAACCGACTCGATCCCTCAAGGGTCCAAAGTGTAAAAGAGAAGCAATCTTTGACAGACTATTAATTAGAAACCGTGATGCATACAAACTCTCTGTCTAAGCCTACAGGATCGTGTTGGGCTCCTCTACAATAACCTCTCTTGGTTTTTGTTATCTCAGAGTCATTTTCTCATGGTGTCCAATTTTCACTTGATGAAAAAGTGTCAAATGCAAGCAGTGTCAAGTTGCAAAGTGGCGCAAATTTTATTCTACAACTCATATGACTAAATAAACTATTCCAACACATCTGGATGGGTACTTTAACACTAGGCATGGTCCTCTTTCACACCCAAACATGTGGAATCACTCTGAGCTATGATCAACCGGCTCGATCTCTTAAGGGTCCAAAGTGCAAAAGGGCAGCAATCTCTGACAGGCTATTACTTGAAAACAATTATGCTTATGAACTCTTTGTCTGATCCTACAGGATTGCATTGGGCCCCTCTACAATAACCTCTCTCATTTTTTTTTATCTCAGAGTCATTTTCTTGTGGTGTCCAGTTTTCACTTGATGGAAAAAGTGTCAAATGCAAGTAGTGTAAACTTGCAAAGTGGTGCAACTTTCATTCTACAACTCGTGTTACCAAATGGACTATTCCAATGAGTTTGGATGGGTATGTTTACACTAAGCATGCCCCTCTTTCACAACCAAACACGCGGAATCGCTCCGAACTACATTAAACCGGCTTGATCCCTTAAGGGTCCAAAGTGCAAAAGGACAACAATCTTTGATGGGCTATTACTCAAAAACCATGATGCTTAAAAACTCTCTATCTAATTCTATGGGATCGCATTGAGCCCCTCTACAATAAACTCTCTCAATTTTTATTATCTTGAAGTCTTCTTCTCGTGGTATTATGTTTTCACTTGATGGAAAAATGTTAAATGTAAGCAGTGTAAAGTTGCAAAGTGGTGCAACTTTCGTTCTGCAACTCATGTTACCAAACAAATTGTTCCAACACATCTCGAAGGTACGTTTATGCTAGGTATGGTCCTCTTTTGCACCAAAACATGTGGAATCACTTTGAGCTACATTCAACCAACTTGATCCCTTATGATGGCATGCAAAACAATCGAAAAGAGAAACATTCACATGACAATTGAGAAGTCTGAGTTTTCCACACAAAAAAATATGATCCTTAAGTCTAGCAAGCGCAAGATGGTTTTTAATTATCCTCCTTTCCCTTACAACAATATGCAACCAATTGTAAATGCGTACAATGGTGGAACTTGGAAACATTTTATTTTTCCTCAATTAACAACTTTGGTTGTAAAACATTAGTTCATTTTCATTTGAAATGATTTTCTATGCTTGAAAATTGGAATCTAAGAGAAACAAGTGATGCTCTCACATACATTTATTATTTGGTGTGATAAATAAAGTTTCCACCCTTGAGTCCATTTCTTATTTGTATTATAAATCATAAATATTTCTCCCAAGTCTATTTCCTATACGAGAAATAATATTGCAAAAGGTTGACATATACATCTTTCAACGTGTTTATATGTCGATGGATCAAGAAAATAACAATTCATTTTGTATCAAGTGAGGATTATGTTGTGAAAATGTTTAAAGACTATTCAAGATAAATGTTTGTATGATAATGTGTCAAGAAGTTAACTACTCATCATCTACTATGAATATTATGTTTTGCAAGTGTTGTGAAGATTATGTATCATTTACTTAATTGAGTTGTTCCAATCAAAAGATTAAATATACTGAAATACTTTTATGAAACATTTCATGGAATACCAATTGAAAACATGTTTTTTGCTTTTAGATAAAGAATTTCATGGAAATATTTGAATTAAACTAAATTGATATATGTAAGAACAAGGTAGCATTAGGAAATACATTGCTCAAGGGTCTTAAATAAGCCTTCTCTCCCGTTGCAATTTTGGGTGGATTATTGCTTTCAAAGTATTGGGAATGTTTTTCCTATTTTCTAGTTGGTAGTTGTCATTCTAGAAGGCTCATTTCTTGATATATATTATACTCATTCTTAATCAATTATCAAGTTGATAATCAATGCATTTATTTACAATTAATCTTTTCTTTTCAATTTGTGCAATTTTGTAATTTCTAAGTCTACTAATATTCCTAGAAATATTGAAGTTGTTTAGCATAAACTAATAAAGTTGTTTAGCATCAATCAATAAATATTCAAGATAAACCATGAAGGACAACAATGATCAATGTTAGGGATAACCAATTAATAAGTATACACTTGAATAAGTCAAGAATACATGTGAATAAGGGAAGCACAAGTACTCAAAAACATGTAAGCCTTGAAGTATACATACAAATACATAGTATACACAAATTAATACAAAGTATATGCATGAATACGAGGTATACACATGAAAATACGTAAGTCACAAAGTATACATGTAAGTTGTAAAGTATACACTTGAATACACATAACTCATATCTATTGAACCATGGATTTATAATGCAAATATGGACACCATCGATAAAAAAAGATTTGTATTAACCAAATAGCCATGTAGGCATACATCAATATATGTCGATATAAGTATAAAATATATACAAAATAGCCATATAGGCTTACAAGAGTGCCATATAGACATATAATGTCCAATATATCCAATATGTAAAATATGTACAAAAATGCCATATAGGCATACAACAAAGGGCTCTAGAATCAAAAGTCATTTCTCTGCATCCTCTCAAAATAAATTATTTCCCTTTGCTTGTTGGTCAGATGGTGATAGGTTTGTCACTCATTTATTCTGAGGTCGACGAGTGCTCTTGGTGCTCCTCCTAGGGTTTAGCTCCTAGTCAAGCTTTATCTGTTACAATAAGAAGTAAAGAAATTAATATATAGAAATTACATTATAAAATATGATATATTTAACAAAATAATCACTTACCTCCAGTAGACGATCTCTCTCCTCACGAGAAATATTCACATGCTCATGTTGTGGCGTGTTGAAACCCTGTAGAAACCATCCAAAGAGAAATTAAACTACGAATCAATAATGGTTTAATTTTTCACTAACTAACAACTATAACAATGAATGTAAATTGAAATTTAGTTTATCTACCTCATACCTCCTTTGTGAGAGCCATTGAGGACTCTATAGCAAATGAAACACCAAGCTCCATTTCCCTATGAACATTCAGAGGTGTATCCGCTTCCAACATCTAAAAATAAAACAACAAATTATTCAATCACAAAAACTACAATAGCGATCTACCTCATGGCTTATAATGTATGAGATAATGAACAAAAATTTGAGTACTTATTAAGCTATATATTTCTAACTATCATGCTTAATATTTTCCCTATCCATAGCTTATTCAAAAGCACATGTTTTTACGCTTTTACCCATAGTAGCAAGGTGGTGAACCATTGGACAAAATGCTTTCATAGACATGTACAATAACTGTGGTAGCATAGAGAAGGTAGTGAATTGTTTGAAAAAATGCCTCAAAGAAATGAGGTCCCATGGTAATGGAATTCCATTAAAAAAAAATGTGTCATGCCATTCCATCACCATTAGACCACATTTCTTTGAGGCATTTTTTCAAACAATTCATTTCCTTCTCTATGGTATTATGTTGGGATGGGGTGGATGGTATAGTGTGGTCTTGGTTATGAGATGGAGGATGATCATGACATGAAGAGGGAGGGGTGAGGTCATGAACAAGCGGGATAAAAGGTGGAAGGTTCCATGGATTGGTAAATTGAGGATGAGGACCTTGAAAAGAATTTGGAGGGGAATTTTGGCTAAAGGGTTGGTTTCTATTCTTCAGGAAATGAGCTATTTGAAAAAATGCCTCAAAGAAATGTGGTCTCATGGTGATGTAATGGAATTCCATCACCATGAGATCACATTTCTTCAAGGAATTTTTCATACTGCTCACTGCCTTGACTATGATATTGCTTACTATTATTCTTTGATAGATTTTTTCCAAGCATCCATAGTTTGTTGGAAAGCACCTATTTCAAGCTTTTAGCCATAGCAACAAGAAAGTGAGTAGTTTGATAAAATGTTTTGGTACACATGTATGGAAAATGTGGTAACATAGAAAAGGTGGTGAGCTATTTGAAGAAATTCCTTGAAGAAATGTTGTCTCATGGTGATGGAATGGAATTCCATCACTTTTTTCAAACTACTCATTGCCTTGTCTATGCTATTGCTTACTATTATGCTTTGATATATTTTTTACAAGCATCCATAGTTTGTTGGAAATCACCTTGTTAAGGATTTTAGCCATAGCAGAAAGGAAATGAACTGTTTGATAAAATGATTTGGTAGACATGTATGGAAAATGTGGTAGCATAGAAAAGGTGGTGAGCTATTTGAAAAAACACCTCAAAGAAATTGGGTCTCATGGTGATGGACATCACCATCAGACCACATTTCTTTGAGGAATTTTTTTCAAACAACTCATTACCTTGTCTATGCTATTACTTACTATTATTCTTTCATATATTTCTTCCAAGCATCATGTAGTGTAGTAAAATGCATACCCTTGCATTTTCACACTTGTTTGGGCCCGCCTTGATTTACTTATGCTTGTTTATGGCTTAATTGGCCCTATTTTTCACCCACAAGCCTAATAAACTATATATTTTTATGGAAAATCTTGACAAACCTCAAAAGATAAATGATCATTTAATGTTTCTCTCTGTGTGTCCCTAATTTGTGGATTGGGACTAAAATCCCACCAAGGGCATCTTTGTCCTCCATGGGTCTTGGGACCCTGATTTTGAAACCACCAAAATAGGTCCCTTTTTGGAGTTTGTGCCCCAAGAATTGAGCCTTGGGACTACGATGCCACCTAGGGTGTCTTAGTCCTCCTTGGCTTATTTTTGGGGTTCAATTTCAAATTTGGGTAGGATTTAGCCTCCTTTAATTAATGACTTCACATGTCGGCTTGTTGTGGTGTAATTTTGGGATATTAAGAATGAATAATTATAAATACAAGGTTCCTTGACCCATTTTTCATAACAAGCAATCTAAGTATCCAAGCATTCAAGTATTCAAGGATTCAAGAGAAATTCATCAAGTGTTTGGAGCCATCATCAAGATTCAAGCATCATGCCAAGGTTTTAGTGCATCCATTCATGTTGTTGAGCCAAGATTGTGGATGTAGCATTGAAGATTTATTTGCAACCACATCCAAGGATCCAAGATCTAAATTCTTCATGGCCACTACATAGTAGATTGCAGATTTTCTTCACAAGACATCAAACAAGTTGATATCATTTACATATTTCATGTTTCATGATTCACTTCATCATTTGGTTGAATTACCTAAAATGGGTTTGACCAAGGAAAACCCCTATGATTCACTAACAAACAACAAGTTTTTACCATCTTGCACATTTGCGATTACAGATCTAGGTTGTGGACTTGAAGATCACTTGGAGTGCAAAGTTGCAAAAGTTGCAAAGTTGCATTACAAAGTTGTCATCTTCACGAAAAATTACCTACATGTCAGATCAAGAAGTTTTAGGACCTCAGATCTGAGAAGCAAGTGCATAAATCAACCCACAGGACCACATTCGAAGACTTCAAAAATTTAAAATGGGACTAATACGCCACCTTGGGCACCTAAGTCCTCCACAAGGTATTTTTCAAAAATTCTTTCCTGGATTCTGTTTTGACATCCAAAGACTTCGTATTTTCCCCAAAAAATAGCAACGGGACTAATACGCCACTCTTGGTGTCTTAGTCCTCCACAACATATTTTGACAACTTCTTTACATTTCTAAAATCCTCATTACATCTCCAAACTTCCCAGGTACACATACCCTAACTTGATGTAGCTTAATTTCATCATTTGCACTCATTATTTGGCTTATATTACTTGATTTTGTGAGTTGAATGTTCATTTGTCTTCATTTAGCTTGCATTTTGCATATCATAGTGTGTTTTCAAACATTTTCTTTTCCAAGCATTTGCTTGGTGGTGAACCCTTAGAATTTAAAGAACCCCCTCCTAGGTCCTTCCTAATTGTGAATTGACTCACCTTGTGAGGTTTTTATTCGATCCAATTATAACCCCTAGGAAAATAGTGAATGGTTGGATAGAAAAGTGTGATATCTTTCAAGGTATCCATTTTCCTATTCATCATTTTGGTGAACCCGACTCTTTTGATTATTCAATTTCTGATTTGGAGTTCATAAAAGTCCTTAGATCTAGATTGCATTCATTCTTGCATTGCATATTGCATTATTAAAATTGCATCTAGGGTTTCTCATATTTGCATTAGTGAAAGTGCATATAGGTTGCATTTTTTCTTTCTTGCATCATTCTATCTCATTGAAAAACTGAAAAGTGCATTGTTAATCATCCTAATTGCATCCAAAATTAAAAAAATTGTGTTCACTTTTGCATCCAATTTCTTGTCACTAGTTACTTTTTCCTTTCATTCATTTGCAAATTTTTTTGTTTCCAAACATCAGGTCCCTAGGTAGGAAACCTAGGAACACTATTATCAACCCAGAATTGTTTGATTTTCTGAAAAAAAACTCTTACTGGGACAAAAACGCCCTTGGTGACATCTTAGTCCCTCTCTACTTTTTTGTTGTAATACCCTATCTGAGTGATTTGCTATCTGTTTTAGCTTCTAAAACCTTCAAATTTCATCAAGAGGACTAAGACGCCCTCCCTAGCATCTTAGTCCCTATGGAATTTCATATTGTAGTTTTGAGGATCTGAATCAACATTTCTATGCTTCCATTTGTTGGCATTGGTCATCTATTTTAGTGGGTTGACTTTCTATTTCATGCATTTTACTAAATCTAGCCTAAATTGATTCATTTCATGCATTGCTTAATTCCAAATTTGGATTTACAACATTCCATTTTCATACCATTGCATACTGTAATCAATACATTACCTTGTTTCAAATCTAAAAATTGCATTTAACATTTCACTTTAATTCATTGCATTGCACTTTATTTACTTTCTCATGTTAGCATGTGTTCTCTTCAATCATTTAGTGTTTCCAGTGGCTTGTATGATTCTATTTTCTCTATTCATGGGTAAAATCTAGGAGAGCAAAGTAAAACCTTTGATAAGCATGTTGGATACCCTCCTAGTATCTACTGAATTTGTAAAAATGTCATAACACAAGAGGATGCAAGTGTAGACAATCACAAAATCATACTTGTTCTTCTCCCAATACCTCTTCTATTAGTGACAAAGGTATCTTGGTGAAATAAGATACAAGCATTGAGAGTTTTGATTATCCCTCTCCTCTTCTCCCTTTGGAAGACATTAGAAAACAAGAAGATGATCTATCATATAAACATTTCTAAACATCACCTTACCTAGTCTCCATTCTTCCCTTGCTTGTGACGTTTTTTTAGCAAAAGAAGATAATATTATAGATAACCATAATTCTCCTTATCCTAATATCCCCCCTCAATACAAAGAGGATAGGTTGGTGCTAGAAGATTGTAAGAACTATAAAATTCTGATGATTTTACATGTTGTTCATACTCATAATTTTCCAAATAAGTCTTACCATGAGCATATTTTCCCCATATTTGGCCATGTAGTCCCATAAAATCATCTAGGTCTGAATATTTCCCATTATAGTTCCTATCGACATGAGGATATAAAGGTCTCCCCGACCCATAATGTATTTTTGCTAATATACATCTGTTGTGGTCTATCAGCAAGACTTCTTTGGTGTCATAGTGATCAGAATTCATATACAGGCACCTATCGGCAGGACACACACATTGTCTCGGCGACAGAGGATATATCGGCCAGATAAAGACTTCGGGGTGAGGTCTTACCGATCGCATTATGTCTCATCGACTAGCACATAAAGAGATGTATCGGCAGGAGTTATGTCTTCGATATGTGGTCTTGCCGAGCGCCTCATGTCTTACCAACCAGCGACAAAGGGAGCATATCAGTGAGAAAATTTTCATCAGAGTACGTCATAGCGAACTCTTTATGTCTCACAGACTAGCGCACGAAACGAGTAAACATTTCGGCCAGACTAAAGGTATTTGGAGCGAGGTCTTGGCGAATTCATAGTGTCTTACTGACCACCAATAAAGATAGACATATAGGTAAGAGTCAGGGTCATCATAGTAATGTCTCATCGAACGTGTCCAGTATTGCCAACAAAATACAAAAGGGATTCTATTGAAAGGTTATCGAGATGAGGTCTCACCGAATGCCTCCGGTCTCACTGACAAAGCGCAAAGGAATTATATCAATAGCTTTTGGAATGAAGTCTTGAAGTCTTGCTAATCTGAATGTCATGCCAAAGTATTGTTGCATCAGTGAGAGAGTTCTTGTGTCTCGACGATTGGAAAATACATTAAGGAACACATCTCAGTAAGACGAAGTATGATCTATGGGACGTCTCCCTGACAACCGAGGTCACGGTGATGGGGAGACATTATAGCGATGTATTGATGGATGACTATCGCCGAGACATTGGATTTTGGCATGACTACGGGATGTCTCAGCGAGTGTTTGGCACGTGTTAAATGAAACCCGAATATTGTTGCTCGCCAACATGGGATTACGAAGCGATGTGTCTTTTCAGATGCAAATGTATAAATTCTCATTTCTAATTGTAAATGAAGACATTAGATTAGATATTAGATATGAGATATACAGTAGATAGATTAGAGATAGATCTAGTAGAATAAAATTCTCAGAACAGAGACTATGATGCATGATTTCAAATGGAGATATCAATGAAAATCAATTGATGTGGTGGTTCATTTTCGGTGTCAATTGTCTATTGTGCTTATTGAAAGTATTACTAAGTTGTCTCCAAGATTTATTCTTTCTGGTTGTTTAAATTGATATAACAAGTTTATATTCAGTTTATCAGTGCACATTTGTTGTATCTGTGCGGTCGATTGATTGGTTCTTTCAAGAAAAGATTAAATCCTTTTGATTAATCATAGTAATTAGGGAAATTCATCTGGATCATTAAGAAGAGCTTGGTAATCATAGTCTTGCATGTTTATACAAGTTATAAAAAAAGCATATGCCAAACAATTTGAGTATTCTCCAGAAATAAGTTGCCCATTTCTATTTCATTTGACTCCGCATACCCAATAAGGCACTAGTCTCTGCATTTTCACTATTTAGATCCATTCATTTTCTTTACTTCTATTAACTGAACATATTAGGATTTAGCTTTGAATATTGCTATACAATTTATACCAAATTTAGTTTTATTTGTTCACTTCCATCTGCCATTGTGGACAAATCACTGCAAGAGAGAAGATCATAAGTCAAGTCTGCCTAATTCGTATGGGTACACCTACCTAGGTCTAGCAGCACTTGAAGAGTACAAGGTTCAATTCATTTGACCTTGTCTATTACCCTAAAACGTACCAAGAGATTGGCAACCTCTTGAGTCATTTTGCCTGTGTTTTTGAGAGCTAACAAATTGGAAACTCTACTAGGGAATTAAATTAGAATCTACGCCTTAATCATAGAGTCAGAAAACTTATATAGACTCCGCTGGGAATAGTAAAAAACAAACATTTTCTCACTTTTAGGAAAGTGAGTGGTGACTCTGATAAAAACATTGCAACATGAATGGAATAAGATCTCAATATAGGGGAGGTCATACTGGAGCCCCTACTGGAAGCAGTAAGTGGACACACAAGGATGATAGGGTTGATAAGGGTAAAAGGATAAGTGAGGACATGTGCATGACGAACAAAGACAAATCATCAATACCACATTGTGAAACATATGACCGTTATGATACATGGAGAGATAATTTAAGTGCAAAGCCTTGTACCCGAGAAGATCAAAGAAATCCTTTTTACGATCCTTAGAAACATGCTGAGTTTAGAGCTGAACTTGAGGCTGAACAAATCAGAAATCAGTAAGAATATGACTTGAAAATGCAAAGTGATCAGAATGAACTTATTGATCATCAATCTCCTCAAGAAAATTATGAGTCTTTAACCTATGAAGAAGTTAAAGCACAGTTTGAATCTCAGAAAAAAGAGAGGGAAGAACAGGAAAAAGCCTAGATGATACAAGCAATGAGAGAATTCAAATTGCAGAAGGCTCAGAACATTACTCAGACAGTCGGTTGCCCCCCAAAGTATGTACCACCTCATAAGCAGGGTAACCATGGTGCAGGGCCTTCTGATCCACCAAGGGTTCCTCACCATCAAGTAGGGAATCAATACAGATAGCCAAATCATCCACCTCATATTCCCACACAATATACAAATATGCAGCCACCTCATAATCAACATTATGTGCCACAAAATCATACACAATTCAATAATCCGATGTACCAATATCAGTATCCACCTAACCCTCCCCCTCACCAGTATACAACAATGATCAGATAGTTTAATTTAGCATGGTTTCAATTATACCCTTACCCTATGGATGGCAGTTGGAGAGGTTTGGTGCCTAAGTTTATAGGGAGTAGTGTGATTTCTGCTAAAGACCATTTAAGGAGTTTCAATTCCTTCATTCAAGATTTGGATGTACCTTATGAAGATTTACATATGAGGCTATTCATGATGTCGCTTACTGAAGAAGCCAAAGATTGGTTCAACAGCCTAACAACAGCCTCTATTGATTCTCTCCAAATATTTTAGGACCAATTCCTTGAGCAATATGGGAATCAAAGTGCACCTGATGTTGCTCTTCATGAATTGATGTGGATTCAAAAAAATTAGAATGACTTAATTTATGATTTCAACCGAATATTCAATAAACTACAGAATAAAATACCTCCTGGATCAAAATTGCCAGACTCTATGGCATTGAGTGTTTATTTGAATGCTTTCAATCCTAAAATAGGGTATGAATTGAGAAATAGGTTCCCAAGAGATTTGGCTGAAGCCCAGAAGACAACATTAACAATTGAAAACAATATGAGGGCTGCTGGGATAATTGATAAAAGAGACAACCCGAGGGCTTCCCAACAAACCAATAATTATCAATACAAACAGGAGAACACATATAGGAATGAAAGGCCGAGGTTACATGACATGCCTTATAACACAAATTGGAAAGATGGAAAACCTATAACAGATAGGCCTAGAAACAAAGAAACTCCTGATCCACTGAGGAAGAAGGGAACCTATATGGTAAATAACAATTATTTCTATGAAGTTTGTGATAAGCCACATTCCCCAGATTATTGCGTTGTAGCCCAAAGAATGCAATAAGAAGGAATGATGGTGGGAAACAGTGGAGAAGATCACACAGTGTATTTGACTACAAATACTTTTCACCATGTTGAGGAGAGATACTCATCTTCAGAGGATGAAGGTTATGAGTATGATGTTTCAAATCAGAAATATAATGTCCATATGGCTGAACAGCAGGTCCTTTCTGACTTTTAAGAAGATTGTACAGAGCCACATTCTCTTAAGGTACCTACTCAATGCAGTATGAGGAAGCTTACTGAAGAGGAGATAAAGAGATTAACTGTTGTTGCAGTTGAAGAAGCAAAGAGTAAATACTGGTTGAGAAATAGGATAGTAAATGAGAAGGAAGGTGTCCCCAGGGGAATCTTTATGAAAGAGAAAAAGGCGACACAAGGAACTACGAAAAGGGAAGAAAATAAACAACATGATAAAGGTGAACATAAGCTTGTCCAAAAGGAGGAAGTGAAGGAATTACACATAGAAATGCAAAAGCTTGATTAGCCAAGTAAAAGAGAAAAGGAAGAAAATAAAGGAGAAACGTCAAAGCAAAATAAAATGGTTAAAGTGGAGGGTTCTTCTTTTGACTTCACTCAGGCTTTATCTTAGGTAAAGATGTATGTTCCACTACTTGAGATGATGAAAATTAAGGAATACAGAGACAATACTGTCCAATTAATAACAAATGGGAATGAAAGACATATGAATTCTAAAAGTAAGATGGCCACTAAACTTATTAATAAGCAAGAGAAAGTGAATATCCCAGAAGTGTGCCTTAGTAATGCATTATTGAGTCTCCCATAGGTTGATCCTTTTTTCACTACCTTACTCATAAATAAAAAATTGCTGAGGAATTGCATGATAGACTCTGGAGCTGCCATAAATATTATGCCAGTAGGAGTTATGAAACTGCTTGGCATGTGGGTGGATACCAAGGGAGGAAAGTGCTATGCAATGGATAATCGACCTGTTCATGTGGTGGGTATAATGAAAGATGTTGAAGTCAAGCTAGCTGCTTATCCTCGGGTGGCCTATAACATTGATATAACAGTAATTGACACCCCTCCTTAGTTTGGGATGCTTCTATCAAGACAGTGGATAGTCGTGGTTGGTGGAAATGTCCAGTTTGATCTCTCTTGTGCAACAATTCTGGTAAATGGTCAGGAAGTGAAGTTATACAGGGAGCCAAGGATGAACCAGGTTGTTGATTGTGTACCACAAGATCAAATCAATTTTTTTTGTGATGTCGATCTTGGGAGTTTTATGATAGAACTAGCCCATCCAGAATTAGTCAATACTGACCCAATTGAAAAGCATGTGGCAGAAAATTGCAATGGTGTGTGGAAAATGTATTTTGATGGAGCATGCAGTCAAGAAGGTAATGGAGCAGGGATAGTGTTTGTTTCACCTAAAGGTATTACATTTAAGTATTCATTCTTGTTAACATTTGAATGTACAAACAATGTGGCAGAATATGAAGCTTTATTGATAGGTTTGAATATAGCTGTGAAACATAAAATCAAGTTGTTGGCTATTCTAGGGGACTTTGAGTTGGTTGTTTCACAAGTTAAGTCCAAGTATGCAACAAAAAATAAAATACTAAAACAATACAGGAATGTTGTATGGGACACAATTGAGTTGTTTGATGCCTTCTCAATTGAGTGGACTGATAGGTCAAAAAACATAATGGCGGACTTTCTAGAAAATGTGGCACTGAAAAGAGATGACATTACATTGGCTGGAGTATCACAAGTTGAGTTCAAGACAAGGCCTGTTGTGCTTGATAACATATATAGTTTGCAAGTTTTTAATGATGATGCTGACCTTTTAAAGTTCCTCCACTGTATAGATCAGTATGAAGCACAAGAAATTGATTTCAATGCCTTGGTTGAAGAAATGGATGGGAAGCAAATAGTATTTGGGAAGGAGATCTTACAACTTAAAAAAAAAAAGCTTCCTAAGGGCTTAGTGACATTAGAGAGGGTATATGATGGAAGTGATCGGTCCCTCATGAAGCAAACACTAGTCAAAAGGGAGGATATTGAAGAAATTAACTTGGGGAGTGAGATAGCACCAAGGAAGGTGTACATAGGGAAGAAGATAAGCCCAACAATTAGAAGAATGTTGATAACATTGCTAAGAAAATATAAGCATGTGTTTGCCTGGTCTTATGAAGATTTAAAAGCATATAGGGAAGATTTGTTTCAGCATGAAATACCATTGAAGCTAGATGCTAAGCCATTTAGACAAAAGAAAAGACCCATAAATCCAACATTAGAGCCAAAAATGCAAGAAGAATTAGCAAAGCTCAGAGATGGGTGAATCATTAAACTAATCAGGCACTCAACGTGGGTCTCGAACTTGGTCCTTGTGAGGAAGAAAAATAGAGATATCAGACTATGTGTGGATTTCAGGAATTTGGATATGGCATCTCTCAAGGAAAATTATCCTCTACCCAACATGGAGGCTATATTAAATAAGGTGATAGGGTGAGAACTGTTATCTATGATAGATGGGTTTTCAGGGTATAACCAGGTCAAGGTCAAAGAATCTGAGCAATATAAGATGACATTTACAACTCCTTGGGGGACATATGTTTATCTAATAATGCCATTTGGTCTCACTAATGCAGGAGCAACCTTCCAAAGAGCTATGGATGTGGCATTTGCAGATTTGATCAATGCTATCATGGTGGTGTATAAGGATGACCTGACTTCTTATTCAAAGAAGGCTAAAGATCATGTACAACATCTAGAGAAGGTATTTATTAAAGCCTTGGAGTATGGTATTAGTTTGAATCCTAAGAAATGTCATTTTGCAGTCACAGAAGGTAAGCTCTTGGGACATATTGTTTCAAAAGAAGGGATTAAGATAGATCCTGAGAGGGTTGAGGCCATTGATAAAATTCTTGTCCCTAAAACTGTCAAGGCTATACAATCATTCTTTGGATAGATCAACTTTGTCAAGAGATTTGTTTCTAACTTTGCCGAGATCATTAAATCCATATCAAAAATGTTGAGGAAAGGACAAAAAATAGAATGGACTATAGAGGCTTTGGAAGCTTTTATATCGATCAAAAGGGCCATCAAGGAATCTCTTGTCCTTAAGTCTCTGGATTTTGCAAAGCCTTTTCAGATATTTTCATTCACCTCAATGCACACTATTGCTACTATTATGTTACAGAAGAATGAGGATGGTCATGAACAACCTGTGTCTTTCTTCAGTAAGTCATTACAAGGGTCTGAATTAAAGTATGATATAATGGAAAAAAAAGAATTTGCATTAGTGAAAGCTATAAAAGCTTTTAGGCCATATCTTGTTGGAGCAAAGGTGGTTGCTTATGTACCTCATGCAATTGTCAAGGATATTCTGACACAGTCTGAAGTAATAGGAAAAAGATACAGATGGATTAGAAAAATCCAAGAGTTTGACATGGAGATAAAAATTACTAAACTAGTAAGAGGTCAGGACTTGGCTAAGTTAGTGGTAGAAGCGAACATTGAAGCAAATCAAATTTGCAATGTAGAAGAAGAGACTGCAATTGCTAGCATTGAGCATACTCCATGGTATGCAGATATCATGCATTACCTTAAATACATGAAGTGTCTAGAGGGATTGAGTGACAGCCAGAAAAGAACTCTAAAGTTGCAGGCATCTAACTATGTCTTCATGGATGGAGATCTATTTTGGAAGAACAAGGATGGTATACTATTGTTATGTCTGGATGAATCACAAGCCAAACATGTCTTAAGTGAAATACATGAAGGGGTTTGTGGAGGAAATTACTCAACAAAGACAACTACGCATAAAATTCTTAGGGCAGGTTATTACTGGCCAAAGGTTTTTAATGAATCTTTTACATATGTAAGAAAATGTGAAGCATGCCAAAAATTCTCTAGAAAACTGAAGTATCAGGGAGCTTTTCCACTTTGACCCCTGTAGGCTGATGCCCCTTTCCATCAATGGGGAATTGATTTAATTGGAGAAATACAAGAAAAATTGAGTGGAGGACATAAATGGATACTAGTGGCCATTGATTATTTTACCAAATGGGTAGAAGCAGTCCCAACTAAGCAAGCTACAAGTAAAGTGGTGACAAATTTTCTAATGGAGAACATTATTACCGTATTCGGTACACCACTAAGGTTGATTACTGACAATGGGATGTGTTTCAAATATGATGAATTCAAAAAAATTTGCAGCACGTATGGAATTACCATTTCTTATGCAGCTCCTTACCATCCACAAGCTAATGGTCAAGCAGAGTCTAGCAATAAAAGTCTTCTAAAAATTATAAGGAGGATGCTAGGTCAGAACAAGAAGGCTTGGGATTCAAAATTGAGATTAGCTATTTGGGCTGATAGAATCACTGTAAAGAAGGAAATTGGAAAATCCCCATTTGAATTGGTGTATAGAACACAAGCCAAGATGCCTTTAAAAAACTTGTTACCAGTCTACAAGTTTATTCTTCAGGAGGATATAGACATCCCAGAACCTATGGAGGAGAGAATGGAACAACTGGCTGAACTTGATGAGATAAGAAGAGGAGCTCAAAATCAGAACATAAAGCTACAGACACAGATGAAGTATCTATTTGATAAAAAGGAAAAAGATAGAAAATTTGAAGAAAATGATTTGGTACTGATGTGGAACACAAGGTGTCAGGAGAAGGGAAAGCATGGGAAATTTGAAGCCTTGTGGTTGGGACCTTTTGTGGTTGTTGGAAATAAGGGTGAAGATTCATATTATTTAGAGAATATGGCTGGTGAAGATCAGGAGTTTCCTGTACATGGGAAATTTCTGAAACATTTTTTCTCTTGAGCAATACAGAGGATTAAGGGTTGCTAGTGCATGGACAACTCTTGATAATCCTCTTTAAAATTCTTTTCCATGCACAGTAGTTTAGGATATTTTTCATCTCCATTTCCATTCATTTCCATTCCCATTTTTTCCACTGATTCATCATCTTATGTCTGGTCTGCTCCTGCAAAGACCTGGATCCTTGCAATGATCTCACAATCATTCATCCCCAGACAAAGCCACTGTTAGAACTATAAAATTATGATGATTTTACATGTTCATACTCATAATTTTCCAAATAAGTCTTACCATGAGCATATTTTCCCCATATTTGGCCATGTAGTCCCATAAAATCATCTAGGTCTAAATATTTCACATTATAGTTCCTATCGGCATGAGGATATCAAGGTCTCCCCAACCCATAATGTATTTTTGCTAATATACATCTGTTGTGGTCTATCGACAAGACTTCTTTGGTGTCACAATGATCAGAATTCATATACAGGCACCTATCAGTAGGAAACACACATTGTCTCGGTGACAGAGGATATATCGGCCAGATAAAGACTTTAGGGTGAGGTCTTACCGATCATATTATGTCTCATCGACTAGCACATAGAAAGATGTATTGGCAAGAGTTATGTCTTTGATATGTGGTCTTGTTGAGTGCCTCATGTCTTACCGACCGGTGACAGAGGGAGCATATCGGTGAGAAACTTTTCATTGGAGTACGTCATAGCGAACTCTTTATGTCTCACAGACTAGCGCACTGAACGAGTAAACATTTCGGCCAGACTAAAGGTATTCGGAGTGAGGTCTTGGCGAATTCATAGTGTCTTACCAACCGCCAATAAAGATAGACATATCGGTAAGAGTCAGGGTCATCGGAGTAATGTCTCATCGAATGTGTCCAGTCTTGCTAACAAAACACAAAAGGGATTCTATTGAAAGGTTATCAAGATGAGGTCTCACTGAATGCCTCCGGTCTCGCTGAAAAAGTGAAAAGGAATTATATCAATAGCTTTTAGAATGAAGTCTTGAAGTCTTGCCGATCTTAATGTCACGCCGAAGTATTGTTGCATCAGTGAGAGAGTGCTTGTGTCTCAGCGACTGGAAAATAAATTAAGGAACACATCTCGGTAAGACGAAGTATGATCTGTGGGACGTCTCCCTGACAACTGAGGTCATAGCGAAACACATATGATGAAGGATATCTTTCGGTGGGACTCCAATTATCGATGTGACGGGGAGACATCATAGCGATGTATTGATGGATGACTATCGCTGAGACATTGGATTTCAGCATGACTACGGGATGTCTCAGTGAGTGTTTGGCGCGTGTTAAATGAAACCCGAATATTGTTGCTCACCGACATGGGATTACGAAGCGATGTGTCTTTTCAAATGCAAATGTATAAATGCTCATTTATGATTGTAAATGAAGACATTAGATTAGATATTAGATATTAGATATACAGTAGATAGATTAGAGATGGATCCAGTAGAATAAAATTCTCAGAACAGAGACTATGATGCATGATTTCAAATGGAGATATCAATGAAAATCAGTTGATGTGGTGGTTCATTTCCGGTGTCAATTGTTTATTGTGCTTATTGAAAGTATTACTAAGTTGCTCCAAGATTGATTCTTTTTGGTTATTTAAATTGATATAACAAGTTTATATTCAATTTATCAGTGCACATTTGTTGTATATGTGTGGTCGATTGATCAGTTCTTTCAAGAAAAGATTAAATCCTTTTGATTAATCACAGTAATCAGGGAAATTCATCTGGATCATTAAGAAGAGTTTGGTAATCACAGTCTTGCATGTTTATACAAGTTATAAACAAAGCATATGCCAAACAATTTGAGTATTCTCCAGAAATAAGTTGCCCATTTCTATTTCATTTGACTCCGCATACCCAATAAGGCACTAGTCTCTGCATTTTCACTATTTAGATTCATTCATTTTCCTTACATTTGTTAACTGAACATATTAGGATTTAGCTCTGAATATTGCTATACAATTTATACCAAATTTAGTTTTATTTGTCCACTTCCATCTGCCATCGTGGACAAATCACTGCAAGAGAGAAGATCATAAGTCAAGTCTGCCTAATTCGTATGGGTACACCTGCCTAGGTCTAGCAGCACCTGAAGAGTAGAAGGTTCAATTCATTTGACCTTGTCTATTACCCTAAAATGTACCAAGAGATTGGCAACCTCTTGAGGCATTTCGTCTGCGTTTTTGAGAGCTAACAAAGATGAACCTATCAAGAGTCATGAGAATCTTGTTCCTCCCTTCCCTAATGCTCCTACTATTTGGAACCATCTATTTAATCACAATTTTCCTTCCCTTGATGCCTCCTCCACTTTTGATGAAGCTACCTTACAAGTGTTGTTCTTTGTTCCTCTTTGTTCTGGTTTGTCCTTGTTTCCAAAAGACACATGATGCCTACTATGATATGTTTGGTTTATTCTTCATCACATGATGCCTACTGTGATATTTTTGATTTATTCTTCATTGGTGATGCACAGATTCAGTGGTTGATATAGGGTATGTGCAGGATCATGATGGGCCAAAAAGTGGCAATATGATGGGTATTTGTAGGGTATGTGGCTGACGACTTTTTTTTTACCAAAAATTAATGAAATGAAAAGGGTTTTTAAAGGATATTCTTAGCTTTCCACCAATATAAATTATGCTTTACTTTTATTTTAATAAATAATTATTATTCATTTTTTATTTGAATTACAACTAAAGTCCTAATTGATAGGCTGATTGAAAAAATTATATCTTTCAAATGGTATCACATTTTTTGAATCTGAAACATGCGTCGCATTCTATGCTTCATATACTATAGGATTAAAAAAAAAAGATTGAATTTCATGAAGTTTTGACCAAGTTAAGGTGGTTAGACACACAAGTTTTATATTTTTAAAAGTTGTAATAAAAAATATAATTAATTATTTAGAAAAAATTACAAAAAATATGCATCACCTCGGGGCATGAGTCATCTACTTATATTTAAAATATTATAAAAAATATTATAATTTTATTGTGGTTAGGGTGGTCAAACAGACATCTACTTATTTTTTCCTGAAATTTAAGTACTCTTGCATTAAAATTTCAAATTTTCACTAAATAATTTTATTTTTTTAAAATAAACCTAGTAGTTTAGAAACTACATTCAATTTGCTACAAATTCTATTCTTACATATTTTTGAAATAATATAGATAACTTATTCAAATTTTTATGTCAAGTTGCCTAACTCTAATTTTTTTAAAAAAATTTGCCACTTAAGGGCTTGTTTTTTCCATGATGATCTTGCACATACCCTATAGTGGTTTTCTTGTTAGAATGATTTATGGTAGCATACCCTTGATGTGCAGATGCTGATATTGTTGATCCCAGTTGCATTTTTTCTTACATTGTTTCAAATATGTGTGTAAGTGAAAAATTGGCATTAATATGGTTTCTATGGAAAAATAAAAAGGAGTTTTTTTATTTGTTTTAAATGCTAGGCTTTCAGCAATAGTATTCTTTACAAGGCATGAAAGGGAAGCACTTAGCACTCCATTCACACCATATTTTTGGAAAACCTTCCTCGAGGTCACAAGTTCCTTAAAACATAAAATCCTTGCATATGTTGATTTGCAAGATAATGATAACGTTTTGGTTTTGATGGAAAAGATGTTTCAAAAGCAACATAATGATATTGAAAAGTCATGGTGATAAAGGTGTCGACACATGCTTTTGATCACATGGTAAAAGGAACTAGGGCTTGATGAAAAGAATGTTTAACATGTGAAAATTCTTGAAAACAAATTATCATTGTGAACAAAACTTATGAGGAGTTAAGGTTTACAGATGATGATGATGTTTTTGCTTGGACAAGACAATGCTCGACTAGTTTCCAGTGAGAGGAGAATGGTTTACAGGCTACATTTTTCTCGGGTAATATTCTCCAGTTGTTTTTGTTGACTGGTTTGTAGAGAAGGTTGTATTTGTTGTCGACTGTGTGAGTATTCAAACAAATTTGTTTAAGTTTTTGAGTAGTTTGTTAAGGGTTTATTGAGTATTGTGTTTATGTTTGTTAAGAGAAAATGGGTGTTTGTTTTCTATGAATAATGGTACCTAAAATGTCAAAATATTTGAACCTTCAGTTTGTATTTGTTAAGGGAAATGGACTTTTGCTTCAGTGGTTAATGTTTTCTAATTCTTCGAAACCCCTGTTTAGGTTTACAAGGTTGTGGTTTACTTTCTCCATGTGGGTAAAGGTGTTTGCTTTTGACAATGGGTAAATGGAAATGTAGTTTTGATCAAGCATTTTTTTTTTTCTGTGATTATTTTTGGAATTTTGATTTATGTTGGTTAAAGGTTGAAGGAGTAGGTTGTAGTTATGAAGAAATAGTTTTGTGATCATTCTTTTTACCTGTCTCTGTGTACGAGCAGTTTTGAATATAGTTAACATGTTACATGTGGCATTATCTGAAAGGCAGTTTATAGTAGTTACTGTTAGAAAACCAAGATCTGATTGCAAACCAAAATAGACCTTCCATAGAAGAGGAAAACGAAAAAGCAGAAGCTTTGCATAAAAACATGCAATTTGATATATTCGAAAAGATAATTAATTACAAGAGATAATTTGCTTTATAAAAGCAAAGATGCAACAACCTAATCTTATCTTGAGCAACAAGATAGCTCGATAAGATAAAGATAAGATCAGACTATAACTTAGGAATTAAATAATTACCTAAGTAAACTTATGCAAAGTGTAATTAATAATTAATTACACCAACACCCCCCCATAAGTGCAACTTAGGGAGAAGCTAATTATTATGCAAATATGAGTCCCAACAACAAGGCCTGATTAGGTACTCATGTGCAAATGTAAAGAGAGAGAAAACCCAGTGGGAAAAACCCCCCCTTTAGAGAGATGAACTGCTGTGAAGCACTGGAAGAACTCTGATGAAGCAACACTGGAACCCCAAATCCGGCAAGCAAGGAAAGATAGTTCTGTTTGCAAAATACCAATCGGAATCACAAATGCAACAACATACCCGATGCCAAGGAACACTGGAAACTCACATAATGGATAAAATCTGGAATCTGTAAGCAACAATAGATGAAAAGATGAATGGACCCATAATGATGACAAATCCAGAAGTTGTGTCTCACGAAGCCAATGCCAAACTGAAACTAAAATTTCCCATAGGGCGAGTACCATCAAGATTCTGGAACATTAACCATAAAAACATGGCCCTCAAATGAGAAAGATCTGAACCAATGCGGATCAAGAACTGTAAAATCCCAATGTGAAGTGTGAACCAAAGCAAACCAACAATGTGTCCAGCAAAGCAAGAAAGAAGCTAGAAGGAGACAACAGAAACCAGAAAAACTCATGCGAGTTTTCACCAACATGAAAGATGGATGCAAGAACCCCCCTTAATGTAACTTTATATCAGTTCTTTATTACAATACCCAATGATTGCATAAGGAGATAATGCAAAACTACAAAAACATAGGCGAAAATGCAAACCTAGCACACTAAACAAAAATGAATGCATGCATAAAATAAGTTACACATTTTTTTGAAATGACCTCAGATATGCATAAAGGCCGAAACTAGCTTTCTGACGCCATGAAAATCGTGAAAAATGGATAAGCGAGTCAAAAGATATGTCTCTCAGAGTGAAAACAGAAACATCTGACTTCCGAGGCAGAAAAAAGCATCAAAAAAGAAAAACCAGAAAATCTCACTAGCACCAATGCGTAGAGCTTGGAAACAGCTTTCCGACGATATCTTGTTTGCAAAAAAATACCTCTGTTTGCCCAAGATATGCCCGTTTCTGTGAAAGTGGTCCAAAAAACTCCAATTTGGCCCCCAGAAGCCCTCAGGGGCTAAAAAAATAAGGCCCCTGGTCGCCTGGGCAGACTAGGGGCTGAAGTGCATGAGCCGGCAGAGCCCTCGGTCACCCACGTGACCGAGGCTAGGGAATGAAATCCCGGAAGGGGGCTGCGGTGTGGGGATCAGTCCCCGAAGTGACCGCAGGCTAGGAGCTTGGGCTTGCGGGGGTTGAAACTGCAGCTGGTGGCACTGCAAAGAAGTCCGCTGGTGGCGGTGGTCCGGCAGTGGCCGGTGAGAGGCCGCCGGGTGGTGGGTAGGTGGCAGCCTCCATTTATATTGGCCGCATTTTTTCAAATGCAATTTTTTTGATTTTTTTTTGATTTTTTTATCGGACAAACTTTATATGGAAATAGGGGTTTTTGGGCGCTGCAAATCCAACAGCGAGGTCTGTTGGGGCCCAAAGTGCTCTGAAAATCAGGCAACCCCCGGAACTATTAGAAAAATCACTGAGCTTGAAACCCTCATAGATCTGGCAAACGGTGATGAAAATAAATGAAATAAAAGTCATTTCTGACTTTTTCCAGCACTCTGAATCCAGCGGAAAACCCCAATCTAATCCAAGATGCTGCATAAATGTACTCAAGGATTGAAACCCTTGAGGGACCTCGAACGAGCTCTGCACTGTGTTCCTCCAACAAAGCTGAGAAGGGGTTGCGAATCGAGGCTCTGATACCATGTTAGAAAACCAAGATCTAATTGCAAACCAAAATAGACCTTCCATAGAAGAGGAAAACGAAAAAGTAGAAGCTTTGCATAAAAACATGCAATTTGATATATTCAAAAAGATAATTAATTACAAGAGATAATTTGCTTTATAAAAGCAAAGATGCAACAACCTAATCTTATCTTGAGCAACAAGATAGCTCGATAAGATAAAGATAAGATCCTATAACTTAGGAATTAAATAATTACCTAAGTAAACTTATGCAAAGTGTAATTAATAATTAATTGCACCAACAGTTACCATTCTTGGAATGTTTATATAAATAGTGATTTATCACTATTTGATGTTCGGTGCTTTTCATAGAGTTATCATGCTAAATGTATAAACATAATTTTGTAAAAAAGTTTTGAAAACATGATGCAAAACAAATTGTATCACTAATATATTTTGTATTTAAAAAATTCTAGAAAAATGAATCTTTAAGATATTAAGTGTATTAGATTGGAGGTAAAATATGATTTGTAGAGAAATAGAGTGATCCTCTATAGTTGAATTATTCTTTATTGAGAAATGTATAGTGAAGTTAAAATGATCAAGTTATTGAGACATATTTATCATTTCCAGTGAGACACATTTAATGTCAGTGATACACATTGCCAGTGAGGCATTGGTTTATTTCCAGTGAGGCATTCTTGTAACTAGTGAGGTTCATTAAGCTAGTGAGGCAATTTTATGAGTTGTTTTTCTACCCCAAGGGGGCTTTCCACTTAGGCATTTCACTCTGTTATGGTTCTTTATTTGGTTTCATTTTTTATCTTACTATTTCATAGTCATACATTTTTGCACTTACATTTTTGTGATTAAGAATCAACAATTCAGATTGGTACACATGTTAGCTCTTGAAACATACTTCATATTATTCTTAAAGAGTCTAAAAGGGTTTTTTTTAAAATTTCAGCAAATTGAATTATTTTTTCTCGACACTGATTCACCCCCCCTCTCAATGTCTCTCGTACTCCAAAAATTGATATCAAAGCCAAAACCTTGTCTAGAGTTAAACTAGGGGATTCATGGTGGATTACTAGTTGTCATGTGGGAAAGAGGAATAGGAATAAGAAAGAAAAATCTCAGCCTACAAAAGTAGAAATTCCTAAAGAGAATCAACTGTCTATAGAAGAAAAGATGTCTACTATAGAACTTGATGAATTTGTCATGGACATGAATGATTTAGATATTGAAGGAGAAATTTATTTTGAGGTAGAACTTATTTCTGCACTTGATGATATTAAGAGTCTTGGAAAGGTGAACAAGGAAGTAAGATTTCAGTTAGAGAAAAAGGAAGAAGATTGCAAAAAGTTAGAAACTGAAATTATCTCTTTAAACTTGAAAAATAAAATGAGTTAATTATTTGTCTGAAAGTAGAAAATGAAGAAAGTAAGAGAATAGCCCAAGTGACTAGCTCCAATTTAGAAGCCAGAGTAGTTGAGTGCCAAAAGTTAGAAAGTGAAATAATTGTTCTAAGGAAAGATCTTGAAAGTGTAAAAATTTAGTTACAAAAAAATTAGAAGTTTGATCAAAGTACCAACAAGCTAAATGAGATGTTGGATAAGCAAAATCATCACAAAGGCATTTTTGGTTTAGGGTATGAAAAAGGACAAAGCTCTAGAATTCAAGATAAGCCTAAACATGAAATAGTATTTGAAACAAAAGATGGAAAGGTTTTTAATGTTAGACAAATTCCAAGAAAGAAGGTAGACCTGAATTATTACTCTGTTGTCCCTGAGATTGAAACCAAGAAGAAAGGAAGAGAGAATGTTATTGATATTGGAAGAAGAGGATCAAGTAGGTTCTCAAAGCAATATCATTCAAAAAGGCATAACTACTCTCAATTTAATGGTTATTTCTATTTATGTTTTGCATATGGTCATAAAGCATAAGAATGTTGGATGTATGAAAAGAAAAATGATGGGAAAAATAATTTTAATGAGTTGACATATAGAAAGAATAATTTCACATGTTTTAGATGTAACCATCTTGGTCACATTGCAAGATATTTTGGTAGACAAGTTTTGAATCTTGATGTTAGATTCATGAGAAGTTATAGATCCTTGGTCATGTGCAATAGATGTAATGGTTTTGGACATAGAGTTGAGTTTTGTAGAAATAAATTGTTGAAATTACCTAATCAAGAAGATACTTTGAGCAAGCAAAAGAAGGAGCCTATGAAATTATGGAGAAGAAAACAAAATCAGGATAAGAAGGATTCTAAACTTGTGCATATTTCACAAGGGATATCTCATAGTACATAAAAGGTAGCATGAAGTAAGGGGGAGCAGGTTAGTGATTTACCTTTTAGTCCCTAGAGAAAACAAGAAACTTAAGTAAAAGCATGAGATTGGTATGCAATTTATCTATTTGATATCCCTGGTTTGATATATATATTTGAAAAGTTCATGTAAGTTGGTAGAAACATTCAATGTGTTGGAAGTGTACTGTTATTATGCAGCGTTATCAAATGGGGGATATGAGGTAATGGTTCCTTAGTCATTTGGTGATTTGTTGATCATAGGATTTGATATAAGTTGTTTGGTTGTACTATTTTATGTTCAGTTGTTATACACATACTATTACTACTTACACAGTGAATATCTTGAATTTCTCATTTTATGATACAATGGATATGTCTTGTCCGTTTCTATTTTTTGCTTGACAGTTGCACAAACAATGGAATTTCTTTTTGAATCAGGTATATGCCCTGTATGTTCCATAGTTTACTTTCAGTAACTTATAATGTAGAAATTAGGAGTACATGGCAATCAACATCTACATACCCTACGAAGGTAGTGAGTTAATTTGGCTACTTGGCATCTTGATGTAGTGACAACTATGTTGATGTCAAAGTTCATGGTCTTATGGTGTCCATTGCAAAGTGTTCATTTGATACTGGATGCTTGTCTAAGTTGTCAAAAATGACAGGAGTTGCAGTGGTATTTGTATTGGTATTGATACTTGCTTATTCGTATCATCATGGTTTTGATGCAAAGGTTCTTGGATAAGGATTGTCATTATGTCTACATGATCACAGTTTCGATATCAATCTTAGACCATCAAATGGTAGTGGTGGCATATATCAATGAAAAAGAGGTTTATATTCATTACAAAGAAAGGATTGATTGATTCCTTTCATAAAACATGATTTTATTAATACTTGATAACCTATGTATCTTGTTAGCATTAGATATTAGTGGCTTATATATACTTGTCTCTAGTAAGTAATTAATGTCTTATCAACTTTCATTGATAAGCTATTAATAGCTTGTTACATTCATAGTATATAAGTTATTAATGATCTATTGCATATAAGGTTCACATGTTTCAAGCACTAAATGGTGAATAAGAAACACTCCAAGAATAATCATTTCTATTAAAATCATTTTGGAAGTGATATTTGGTTGAAATAATTGATTGGTATATTCCTATATTGACGTTGATGGTGGAATTTGTGATATATTCTTGACCTTGACATATACTTTCATAGTTGATGCACATATATATTTAAGTGATGTGAATGATAATGGATTCAGGTATATGGATAGGTAAATTCAGATCTAGATTGGTATACCTGATTGGTATCCATTCACAAGTTAACTTGATTGGTGTATGGTTTACAAGAATTCTTTGATATGGTTGGTATTGGCATGCTTTGATAAGTGTTTGGAACTGATATGGAAATGCATCTTTTAGTTTACATGTGACATATTTAGCATATTTCAGTGATCATTCCACTTAACAAGGTTAGTTGATATGAGTGTAGATGCTAGAACTTGGATAAGTGAAACTTCAATGTTTATGCTACTATATAAGGATAGTAAGTTTGAAGCTCACACTTGGTTCACTTTATTTGATATTGATATTCAATTTGTTTGTAAGTTGGTAATGGATAGTATGAGTTGGTTATGGCAAAAGAATAATGCCTGGTAATTTGATACAGTTGGTAATGCATTTAACAAGTGGTAACATTACACCATTTGACTTGGCATAGTTGGTACTTATTGTATAAATGAGTACTTATGATGAAATTGGGACTTATCATCATCATTGTTTATATTTGGAAGTATGTAATTCATTGATTGACATCTTTACTGTGAATTCATGGCTATTGTTTTGGTTCCTTCACACTACATACATCTTGATAGTGATCTTGCTTATATTGTGTTGATTCTTTGGATACATCCATACTTCACAAGTGGTATGCAACATGTTGCATTTGTTAGTTTGTTGATTGTTGTTACACATTATGATTTTCTCCATGGTTTTTAAGTTGACTTTGAGGGAAATAACTATTTCATAGTTTACTCAAGTTGATATAGGTTGATATACTCATTTGTTTTGACAGTATGGTATAATGCTCATATTGTACTCAGTTGTTTTAGGTATTTAGTGATTTTAGTATAATAGTCATATTGCAATGTGATGGGCATGAAATATAAGGTGATAGATGTTGCTACAGGTTCATTGTTTTCTTCATGTCTCTTGGACTATTGAATATGCACTTTATTGATGAGTAACAATGATAGGTTTCTCAACAAGATCTCATATAGTGTAGGGCTCTCATTTCTTCTTGAATATGTTTTAAATATAGAGGTTTGCTTCTACATCTAGAATGGAAAGTGGTATGATCTGGATTTGGTATTTGAGATTTATAGGTTGATCTGATAGTTTCCTATAACAGGGAAGATCATGTGTTCAAATTGTGACAGTTGGTATACTAATAGGGACAATATACAGTCTTTGATAATCAATTATGCATTATGGCTATATAATACATAGTGATAATATATTATATGAACAATTATCTATGCTATGCCTCTATGATTGTACATGGAGTTGGTATTAGTTGGTGTTGGACAATTGATAGTGACTTGATGCCTATGATAGTGCTCTATGTGAAGTGCTTAGCAATCTATGAAGGTCATGTAGATATGCTAGATAGGGGGAGTTATACCTATTTTTCATTCTCTCCTACCATGTGTGTTTTTTGTTCTTGTTGATATGGCTATTGGATTCTAGTTTTTTTTTAAAGTGATAGTAGAATATATTTTGTGTTGTGATCTTTATTTCATGCTACTCATGTTGATTTACAGATAGTAGGTCAAATCCTTTGTCTTGGATGTCAAAAAGGGGGAGAAGTTTATGTTTTTGTCACCAAGGACAAAGGGGGAGTTTGTTGTTCTTTGTTCCTCTTTGTTTTGGTTTTTCCTTGTTTCCAAAAGACACATGATGCCTACTCTAATATGTTTGGTTTATTCTTGATCACATGATTCCTACTATGATATGTTTGGTTTATTCTTCATTGGTGATGCTCAGATTTAGTAGTTGATATAGTGGTTTTCTTGTTGGCATGATTTATGGTAACATACCCTTGATGTGTAGATGGTGATATTGTTGATCCTAGTGGAATTTTTTTTGACATTGTTTCAAATACGTGTGCAAGTGAAAAATTGGAATTAATATTGTTTCTATGGAATTTTTTATTTTATTTTTATTTGTTTTAAATGCTAGGCTTTCAGCCATAACATTATTTACAAGGCATAAAAGGGAAGTACTTAGCACTCCATGCACACCATATTTTTAGTAGACCTTCCTAGAGGTCATGGGTTCCTTAAAACATAAAATACTTGCATATGTTGATTTGCAAGATAATGATAATTTTTTTGTTTTGATGGAAAATATGTTTCAAAGGGGACACAATGATATTGAAAAAGGCACAGTGATAAAGGTGTCAACACATGTTTTTGATCATATGGAAAAAGGAACTAGGGCTTGATGAAAATAATTTTTAACATGTGAAACTTCTCGAACAAAAATTATCATTGTGAAGAAAACTCACGAGTTAGGGTTTGCAGATGATGATGATGTTTTTGCTTGGACAAGACAATGCTCGACTGGTTTTAAGTGAGAGGAGAATGGTTTACAGGCTACATTTTTCTCGGGTAATATTCTCCAATTCTTTTTTCTGACTGGTAGTTATTTGTTTGATTATAACTTGTAGAGAAGGTTGTATTCATTGTTGGATGTGTGAATATTTAAACAAATTTGTTTAAGTTTTTGAGCAGTTTGTTAAGGGTTTCTTGAGTATTGTGTTTACGTTTGTTAAGAGAAAATGGGTGTTTTTTTTATGTGAATAATGTTACCTAAAATTTTGAAATCTTTGGACCTTTAGTTTGTATTTGTTAAGGGAAATGAACTTTTTTTTTAGTGGTTAATGTTGTCTAATTCTTCGAAACCCTTGTTTGGGTTTATGGGGTTTTGGTTTACTTTCTCCATGTGGGTAAAGGTGTTTTCTTTTGAAAATGGGTAAATTTGGCAATGTCGTTTTGATTGAGCATTTTTTTCTGTGACTATTTTGGGAATGTTGATTTATGTTGGTTAAAGGTTGAAGGAACAAGTTGTAGTTCGAAAGAAAAAATTTTGTGATCATTCTTTTTACTTGTCTCTGTGTACGGGAAGTTTTGAAGATAGTTAATAGGTTACATGTGGCATTATATGAAACACAATTTATAGCAGTTGCCATTCTTGAAATGTTTATATAAACAATGATTTATCACTGTTTGATGTTCAGTGTTTTTCACAGAGTTATCATACTGATTGTATAAACAAAATTCTGTAAAGAAGTTTTGAATACATAATGCAAAATAAATTGTATCACTAATATATTTTGTATTTTAAAGATTCCATAAAAATGAATCTTTAATATATTAATTGTATTAGATTGGAGGTAAAATATGATTTATAGAGAAATAGAGTGATCCTCTGTAGTTGAATTATTCTTTATTGAGAAATTTATAGTGAAGTTAAAATGATCAAGTCAGTGAGACAAATTGATCATTGCCAATGAGACAAATTTAATGTTAGTGAGACACATTTCCAGTGAGGCATTGGTTTATTTCTAGTGAGGCATTCTTGTAACTAGTGAGGTTCTTTGGTTAGTGAGGCCATTTTTTCCATTGAGGCATTTTTTAACTAGTGAGGCTCATTAAGCCAGTGAGGCAATTTTACATATGGTTTTTCTACCCCAAGAGGGTTTTACACTTAGGAAATTCACTGTGTTATGGTTCTTTATTTGGTTTCATTTTTGATCTTACTGTTTCATAGTTATATATTCATGCACTTACATTTATGTGATTAAGAATTAGCAATTCATATTGGTACACATGTTAGCTCTTGAAACATAATTAATATTATTCTCAAAGAGTTTAAAAATGTTTTTTTTAAATGTCAGCAAATTGAATTAATCTTTCTAGACACTGATTTACCCCCCCTCTCAATGTCTCTCGTACTCGAAAAAAAATATCTAACCATGGAATGTGATGAACATCTTACAAGCTCTCCTACTAGAGTTGATAGTATGGTACAACCGAATGAGACCTTAGAGAAAAAGGACAATCAAATAGAGCCTTCTCCTAATACCCCCACTATTGATGAAAAAGAAATTTCAACCTTTGATAACTTCCTTACATGTGATGATGTTATTGTAGAAGAACCAATCCTTGAATGCCAAGAACATTTGGTTTGTAGTTCTCAAAAATATCATACTAGGAAAGATATCATGGTGGAAGAAAATGAGCACATTGACAATACTAATTCCTTAAATGAAGATGATGAAGTAACCTTAGACTCCTCTTCACTAAGAGATCATGAAAATAATGATAATTATTCTTAGGTTATGCACATTAGATATCCCTTGAAGTACTCTCTTGAGCCTAAACTTATCATTTATCCACCCTCTCACAAACCACAAGTTTAAAACAAACCTGTCCTTATCCTTGAACCACCTAAAAACAATGTTTTGCAGCAACTGAGTTACAATACTGTTGCTCATACATATAACACTAGGAGCAATATACAACCAAGAAAAACACCTTCAACATCCCTCCCATTTCCTAATCCTATCTTACCAGGTCCCCCTCATTTTCCTTCACAAAATGGAAAGGAGTATGATCTTGTCAAACAACTTAAGAATACTCCTGCTAAGATATCTTTATGGGACCTTATCCAAGCCTCCCCCCACTATCATAACATGATTCAAAGTTCCTTACAACAAGTTCCTATCCCTTCTAATGTGCAACCAAATGACATAGAAGCCCTAATTCAAGGAATAAATTCCAACTGTTGTTTTTCACCAAAGTGAGCTCCCTTCTTTGGAAGTGCAAAAACAATATGATGCTTTCATGATCATGGTTCAATACAAGATGGTAAGGATAAAAAGAAACCTTGTTGACAATGGCTCAACCCTAAATGTGTGTAGTGAAATCCTTTTGGATAAACTTGGTGTTGATAAATCAAAAATTCAACCTAACTCTTTCTCTATTAATGGATTTGATAATGTGGGAAATGAATCGCTTGGAGTGATAAATTTACCTATTACAGTTGGAAAGCCTACCTTACAAACCCCTATTCATGTTATGCCTCATGATCTTTCGTACAATCTCCTTTTAGATAGACCAAGGATTCATGAGATGCATGCGGTATCTTCTACCCTTCATCTTAAAATGAAGTATGTCTACAACAACAAAGTATATACACTTAACAATGATCTTGTGCCTTATAGTGTCTTGTAACTCAAGGAAACTAAGGAAAATCCTTTGAAAACATTAACACCAACTACACAAGTGGAACCCGTGCAACATAAAGACAAAGAAAAACACATTGAAGAAGTCACAAAGCTATTAGAAGATGATTGGGGTTCCTTAGATTTCAAACATACATTCATGGGAGAATACAAGATGATCTCAACAAAAAATTCTGATGACCCTTTGAAAGCATCCACCTCAATCACTTTAGAAGAAAAAAAAAATTACACAAAAAACTTTGATGAACTTAATCATGAGCAACCACTGAATCCAAAAGAGATGAAAAATCTTTATGGAAAAGGTTACAAACTTATGAAACAACTTAGATATAATGGAAAAGGATGTGGTGCTAGAGAACAAGGTATCCATGTCCCTATAGAGCCTCACACACAAGAAAAGACTAGTGGTCTTGGTTATTGTTCCTCAAAAGACACAAACAAGCCTTCACTTAATATCAACACTATCACAAAACATCCTTCTAAGCCGACTTTAACAGTGGTACATCCTGAACTGATAGACACTAGTGACCTTGATCGTTATCCTTTGCAAGAAACAAAACAAACAAAGAAATCTTCGCTTAATGTCAATGCCATCACACAAAACACTTATGATTTGAATTCGTTAGATTTTACATCCTCTAGTAAAGGAGAGAACAAAATATTGCAATCAAAAGAGTCTTGTGTAGGTATGATACCTTGTGCTAAGCAAGAGATATCTTTGTCACAAAATAAAGGAATATCTTCTATTGATCAAGAAAGTATCTTAACGAGACTCCTACAAGATCGCTTTATATCCCTCCCTCCAAGAACATGAAAGAAATTTTACTACAATTCATTTTGTGCATATCATAGAGTTCATTTTCATGCTACTAATGAATGTAAGGATTTAAGTAAAAAAATTCAACATCTTAAGGATTGTGGTGTTCTCCCCTGGGTTGATGCACCTAGTTCCTCTTTGCATTTCAGCTCACCCTTGTCCTACACTAAGTGGGGGCAAGGGGTTAGATATCCTTGTCCTTGTATGTCACTTGTCGTTGTCTCTTTTCGCTAGTTGACCACCTTTCATGTACATATAAGAGCAAGCTTAGGATGTGGACGGCATGCCTTATGTTGGCTCACATGTGACATACTATCTTTTTGGGGCATTCCCTTTTGCATGACGTAGCTTATTAGAAACATATGACTTGTCATAGGGATTTTTGAATAAGCTCTCATGTCCTCTTTATTGTTAGCATTTATCCTTTACTACTTTAAAGTAATTGCTCACAACATGGTGTTAGCAATTTCTTTAAAGTGGGGACATACATTGGCATTATTTTGGCATGATTTCATTTGCATTTTTTTCCTTTTCATGTTCCTTGATGTGATTTTCTTTATTTATGCAAAAAAAAATTCATCTTGGCAATGTCTTTGGGTTTGACTTCCTCCAAGAGTGTGATATTTCCTTTTCCTCTCTTGGAAACATTAAATACAATGTTCCCCAAGATGAGACCTAGCACTTGTCCTCTCTTGGAAACAAGATGAGACATTTTGTGCTTGTCCTCTCTTGGAATCATTGGGTATGATGTTCCCCAAGATGATACCTTGTATTTATCCACTTTCACAGATGTTAAGCACAATGTTCCCTAATATGAGACCTTGCATGAACTAAGAAAAATCCCTTTGAACCTTCTCTATTACTTGTTATTTTTCATTTTTGTGTCTTATTAAAGTCATGGAGGTATGGCTTTAATATGGTTTCCTGGGGCTCACCTAGTAAACACCTAGCTTCACTATCTTGTGTGAACATGCACTTTGTGCCTTATTAAAGTCATGGAGGTATGAATTTAATATGGTCCCTTGGGGCTTAACTAGTGGAAACCTAGCTCCCACTAGCCCTTGTGATCGTGCGTTTTGTTTTCAAAGTGGATAATGTGTTCCACTTGTAAATTTTTTTGGACAAACAACCTAGACCCGGTCCACCATGTTGGACAACCAATCGAAGCTTAATCCATTGCATTTTTTCCTTTCTCCTTTTCCTTTGTTGGTGTATGTTTGTGATCTAGTTATGGCTTCATATATCATCCACAAGCATGTTCCTTTTTGCTTATGTTCATTTTTCCATAGGATCTTGATCCTGGGGGATTGGCCACCCTCTTGATTATTGTCATCCTATCTTACTAACATTTGTACATTTGAACCCCTCTTGATTGCGTGGTTGGCTACTTTAGTGTGAGTTTGAAGCAAGTTCATCCTCTCACTAAAATGGGGGCTAAATGTAGTGTAGTAAAATGCATATCCTTGCATTTTCACACTTTTTTGGGCCTGCATTGCTTTATTTATGCTTATTTATGGCTTAATTGGCCCTATTTTGCATCCACAAGCCTAATAAACTATATGTTTTTATGGTGAATCTCGATAAACCTCAAAAGAAAAATGATCATTTAATTTCTCTCTGTGTGTCCGTAATTTGTAGACTGGGACTAAAACACCACCAAGGGCGTCTTTGTCCTCCATGGGTCTTGGGACCCTAATTTTGAAACCACCAAAATAGGCTCCTTTTTGGATTTTGTGCTATGAGAATTGTTCCTTGGGACTAAGATGCCACCTAGGGCATCTTAGTCCTCCTTGGCTTATTTTTGGGGTCCAATTTAAAATTTTGGTAGGATTTAGCCTCCTTTAATTAATGACTTCACATGTCGGCTTGTTGTGGTGTAATTTTAGGATATTAAGCATGAATAAGCATAAATACAAGGTTCCTCCACCCATTTTTCATAACAAGCAATCTAAGTATCCAAGCATTCAAGTATTCAAGTGTAGACACTTAAAAATGACCTAGGCCTGCAAACTCTATTGTTTACCACTTTCATCCTAGCATAATTATGACATTTTAATTATGTCCTGGGTCCATCTTTAACTATTAATTAAGTAATTTATAATTATTTAATTAATTCATGTCCTTTAATTCTTCATGATCATTAAATAAATAAATTTTACTTATTTATTCGATATGTCATTAATTGTCTAAATCTTCCCATAATTAAATGAATTCTTAATTTATTTAATTATCTTTATTCATTTATGTATTCCTAATTATTAAATAAATGAATTTTGTTTATTTATTTAATATGTCACTAATTCTCATAATTAAATGGATTTATTAATTTATTTAATTATCGGTCATATTCTCTAAATTAAATAATTATGTTTAATTATTTAATTGCCTAATTTAACATTTCCCTCATTTTAAATAAAATTAATTATTTAAAATGACTTCACATTATTAACTGTCACTCCTTTTAGTAAATAATCTAAAAAGATTATTTACTGTCACACAAAATCCACATTTTTGAATTAATTTTAATTCATAAATGGTAATATTCTTCCATAAATCAAGTAATTGATCAAATTCTTGATTTTCTAAATCTTCTTTTCTGTACAGTCTTTATCTTCTTGATTTTTCAAATCTTATAAATCAAGTAATCTTTATCTTCTTGATTTTCAAAAATCTTTATCTTTTTGGCTAATTTTATTCTCTTGTCACATTTATTCTTGACCGCCGATTTGATTTTCTCAAAAGGCATCTTGGCCACTCATTTAATAATTTTTCCCTAACCCTAATTATGGATTGTCACACACAATCTTGACCTCTGATTTTAGGTTTCCGTCAACTTTTAATCTCAGTCATCCGTCCAAAATTGCATTTTCTATAAAATGCCAATTTTGCTCACATTTTGATTTACATCTTACTACGCATATACTTGCATTTCTTAGCAACTCATTATTTTGGCATACTTGATTTCAGTCTTAGGCATTATAGTCATTTTTTCATAGGCATAGGCATTTACACTTCATTTAGCATTAGATTAATGCTTGTTATTTGCATAACAACATAGAATTTAGTCACTTTAAATCCTTCAAAGCTTGTTTAGGACATTGTCTTTGTTATCAAATTGCTCACACACTCGATCTGAGGGCAACATTTATATCTACAATAAGATAGAAGGTGCTATAGAGGTGAATCATGGAGGCTTCAAAGGAGATATGGGTATGTGCAGGATCATCATGGAAAAAACAGGCCCTTAAGTGGCAAAAAATTTAGAAAAATCAGAGTTAGGCAACTTGACGTAAAAATTTGAATAAGTTATCTATATTATTTCAAAAATATGTAAGAATAGAATTTGTATAAAATTGAATGTAGTTTCTAAACTACTAGGTTTGTTTAAAAAATAAATAAATCTATTTGGTGAAATTTTGAAATTTCAATGTAGTAGTACTTAAATTTTAGGGAAGAAATAAGAAGTAGGTGTTTGTCTGACCACCCTAACCACAATAAAATGATAAAAACTTCATGAAATTCAATTTTTATTTTTTTAATCCTATAGTATGTGAAGCATAGAATGCGACACATGTTTTGGATTCAAAAAATGTGATACCATTTGAAACCTATAGATGTTTTTCAATTAGCCTATCAATCAGGACTTTAGTCATAATTTGAATAGAAAATCAATAATAATTACTTATTAAATTCAAAGTAAAGCATAATTTATATTGGTGGAAAGCTGAGAATATCCTTTAAAAACCCTTTTTGTTTCATCAATTTTGGGTAAAGAAAAAGTTGTCAGCCACATACTGATCATATTGCCACTTTTTGGCCCATCATGATCCTGCACATACCCATATGGTATAATCATTTTATTTGTTTTTATCTTTCATTGTGCTCTATAGTTTCTTTGGGTTTTGTTTATTGATTTAATATGCTAAACATTAATTTGGAAAAATACCCATTGATACATTGGTGAACCCAACACTCTTTTCTATAGTTTACGTAAGACTTTTTTTTTTTGTAGGTACAGGTACAGAACACTGCATTTGTGTTTTCTCAAATCGCATCTACTACGTCACGATGCATTCATGGGCTGAAACAACACAAGCACTCTATTGTGCCGCATAAGCAGTCCATAAAGCAACATTTGACAGACCAAACTGTATCTAACTCTTCAAATGATGCATTTGATATCCCAAGATGCACTTGCCTATTAGCTTCTAGAACGCGGAATTGAGTCGCATTTTCTACACAAAGTGATGCATTCGCTCTATTGTGACGCATTTTCTTGGTAACCTTTTTCTTCTTTTTTGCATTCGGGTTTTTTGTTTTTCCTTTTGTATTCTAGTTTTCTTTTCTGCATTTTGACTAGCATAGGTTTTATTTTTTGGGTTACTAATCTTTGTTGGCAGCGTGTGGCATTTACATTTCAAGGGTCCAAGATAATTTGCTAAAACTACTAATTTATGGTTTTGCATATTCGCTTGTCCAAGACATTCTCATTTAAACTTTGTGTTTGTGATTTTTAGAATAGAAAACACTTAATTTGGTGCACTAAAATGAACATGTTTTCTATTATGTTTGACTATTCTTGAAGGTGGTAGGTGAAAATTCTCTCACCCTATTCAAACTAGGTGATTAGAAAACTAGACTCACCTTATTTATTATGTAACCTTGATGCAATAATCGAAGTATCCTCTCCCCTTGCACATTTATGCTATCTTGAGTGTAAGAGAAATGGTTATTTCCTCTAGAAATTGGGCCTACCTTAGTGGGAAAAAGTAATCACCCCAAGGTGACTCAAACTGGAAATGGAGCTAAGGCCAAGCTACCCCCGACTGGTATATAAATGTGAATTCTAAGGGAAATCCTAGGATTACGAGTGTGGATGTGTCATACGGACCAAGTAGTACTCCCCAAAACCCTATTGAGCTTAACCTCTTTAGGCTGGAGTGCCTCCTAATTGGAGATTAAACTTGCACCCCATGTATGGCCACTTGAAAGGGGGTCCTGAATTAAACACCATTGTGTAGTAGCTAAAAAATTTCTATTTGCTAGCACAACACCGGTCGATGTGAAGGCATCCACATCTTTGCAGTCTTTAGTAGAGGTGATCAATCTTCCATGGGAGTTTCATGGGGGTTGGAAGCTTGGTTGGACTGAGAAGAGACTGCACTATAAGGGGGAGCCCATGCAGCTAAGCTTTTGAATTCACATGCTACTGATATGCAATTGGGGAAACCCATGTGGACTCTAGCGATTACTATCCTGGCTTAACCATAAGATGGTACTTGTTCTCTTTTGTGTTTGGTTACATTTAAAATATCATGTTTTCCAAGTGTTTGTTGGATACTGAAATGAAACAAACAACATTGAAACATCTGAAAACAAATAACTAGACTTAAAAAAATTTGGCTCTTTGACCAAAACATCATAAAAACTAGACTTTTGCATTCTGCACTGCAACTGTTAAACCACATTCACTATTTCGAGCCGCATTCACCAGACACTGCAACACATTCGCTCTGTCAAAACACATTTGCAACTTTTAACACCACAATCGCCTATCTTGCACCGCATCTGCTATTCTCAAACCTACATTCAACATATTGAACCGCATTTGCATTATGTAAAGCCACATTTGATCAACTGCATGACATTTGTAATCTGTAGCACTGCATCTGATAATTGCACTGCATTTGCTACCTGCAATGATGTATTTGCTTGATATAAATTTAAACCCTGTCATAGACCAAAATCTGAGTCCAAACATTTTACCCTATTGTCAAACACATTTTTTTAGAAGTCTCTATCGAAAACCAGAACTGAAATTGCTCAAAACATCCATCATTTGCATTCACTAGCTTGCATTTTGACCATAGGTTTACTTTTCCAAATTTTAGTTACATTCCCTAGGCATCATAATCATTATTTCCAGCACAAATTTGTCCTTAGGGGTCATCTTAGCAGACTTTGGATTAGGCTAACTTACCATACCTTGCAAAACTATTGTTTTCAAAACTAGGTTATCTTGTGACTTTGTCATCAATACTCTTTTTAGTCATTGTCCTTTTCATGAAAACTTCCAACTCAATAGTCTAGTTAGGAAGGCTCACTTGTCATTTTTACCTTGTCACTTTGTCCCCTTAGCAAGTCCTTTGATAACCAAAATTGAAACATAAGTTAAGCTTAGGTTGGTTAGGAAAACCTTTCTCCAAGTATTGTCAACCCTAGTCCTCATTTTGCACCTAGAATTTGCATTAAATATTGTCCATCCTAGTCCTTATTTTGAACCTAGACTTTGCATTAATCATACCCTTAGTCAACATTATCATCATAATCCTTATTTGGCACCTTGGCCTTGACAACCTTATCACCTTGCATTAAGTCATCTTCCTTCGGCAAATGTCATTATCTCCTTGCATTGACTTCCTTTATTCCCAAAATACAAAAAATTAGTGTCATAACTCGTCATCCTAGTTTTCATTATCCTTTGATATTAGTCATTTCCTTTAAACAACACTGTCATATTGCATCCTTTATCCAAAAAATAAATAAAATTCAAAAACATAGTCTTGCATTATCATCTTTTATCACAAAAAGAAAAAAAACATAGGCTAGTGTCATCCTTGCATTTACTCGTCATTCTCACCATCCTAATTTGAGAAACTTCCTTCTGTGGTGGAAACTAGACTCCAAAGAAAGAAAAACAAATGGAAAATTTTGGACAAGATTTCAATCCCAACATCGGCAATAACATTTGGGACATAAACCACAACTGGACTTATTTTGACCCATTCAGTAACGCAAACATACCACCTTCCATGAACAAACCATCTTCATCACATACCCCACTTGAACCATACATAAAAAGAGATCAACAAGGACATGCATACACAAAGGACTTAGAAGCGGCAACACAAAATCCTGGGGTAGCCACCTTTGTGGAAGACTTAGTGTAGACATGGAAATATGGTTTAAGCCTACGACTTCAATATTCTTCATGGTCATGATTAAATAATGTCAATTATTTAATTATTCTCTAAAGTCTTCATTTCTTCTATTAATTAAATAATCTTAATTATTTAATTAATTCATACTTTTCTTTATTCTATTTGATTAATTAAATAAACACTTTTTATTTAATTATGTTATTAATTAACCTTATCCTTCTTGTTAAATTAAATAAATTCTTATTTAATTTACTCTTTATCATACTTCAACTATAATTAAATAAATCCTTTTATTTATTTAATTATTCATTCAATCCCTTCGTCACTTAATTAAATAAATCTTATTTATTTTAATTATTCTTCAAATATCAAATCTTGAATTAAATGAATTATTTAATTCATAAATCCTATTTTAACACATTCCTCTATATTTGGATAATGGTGAGTTATCTAAGTATTCACTTTTACTTGACTCAAAGATCTATTTAAATCGCTCAGTTAACTCTTGATTTAATGTTTGAGTGGCTTTCTTGAGTAATCTCTTCATCAAATCATGCAATCATCCAGTTCCAACTCAATTGCGTGTACATGCAGATTAATCATATATTCTTATTTAATTAATTAAACCTTGTGCGTGCATTCGAACAAGAGTTGCTTTAATCCATCTTTATCTTTGTCATGCAAAGATAATTCTTCTGTTTTTGAATACCAAACTCAAAGATTAAATCATTTATTTAATCTTTAAATCTATTTCTAATTTGTATCACTCATGTCGCTACTGACAGTTATGAGAATGCATGTCTAATCTTTCAATCTCAACCATCCGTTGATCTTTCGATCCTCACCTGTCATTCGAATAATCAATTTTCTATAAATTGATTTTTCTTTCATCATTCTAATCTCTCTCAAAATCTTATGACTTTTTGGAGCAACTATCTTGAATCTTTGATGTTTTGCTAAATCATTATCATAGGCTATACTTACACGAACTTTGAAAATCTAAGGGCAATTATACTACAACAAAAAAATGGAGAAGGGCAATCGAGATGATACATGGAATTACATACATATTGGGTGAGATTGTTTAGTTTACTTACGTTTTTAACTTTCCTTTGTTCTTTGTTGCTTAGCTTAGATTGCATTAGAGTTTTAGATTGCATTGCATGTTTTCTTTGATCTTGTTTCTCTGCATTTTCTAGACGTTACATTTGGTGAACCTGACGTGAAGACACCATCTTCACGTATCCGCATACTTTTATTTCATTTTGCAATTTTTTGTACGAAACGACGCATCTACTTGACGAAACACCGCAATTGACATTTAGAGACGCATCAACTTGATGAAATGACGCAATTGACATTCTTGACCGCATGTGTGAACGGAAATGACACATCTGAAAAGGAATCATGCATTTGTCATTTTCTGAGCCGCAACTGACTAGTAAAATACTGCGATGCATTTGATAGAGAAAATGACGCATCCGACTGGTATATTTTTAGGTTTTAGACTTTAATTTATAGTTTCCTTTCATGTTTTTATTTTTTCTAATCTATTATTTTTAGCATGTGTCTTGAGGAGTTAACGATTTTTTGCAAGATGATTGACGAAGAAAATACTGAAAACTACTAATGAATCTTTTTACAGAATGCATTTCGAAGACCCTAGTTAAATTTTTGAAACAAATTGTTTAGTAGTGTAGTAAATCTTTCATTTGGATTAAAATTAACAAGTGTCTACTGTGTTTGGTGTGAAAGCACAACTGTGTAATTACCCTCACGATTTGGTACATCGAAGTATCCTCTCCCCTTGCACATCTGTGTGATCCTAGGTGTAAGAGAAATAGTTACTAACTCTAGAACTTGGGCCTGTTCTGGTGGGAAGAAGTACTCACCCCAGGACGACTCAAACCAGTAGCACCCTGAACCTGAGGGACTTCCAGCCAGTATATAAAAGTGGATTCTTGGGGAAAGCCCAAGAATCACGTGTATGGTTCTGACGAGATGGATCTGAAAGGGGACTCTCAGTGCATGGATCATGCCCTACGAACAAAATGCTCGTACTAAACACCTTTTGTTTTAGAGGCCAACCATTTTTCAGTCATTGCTCGGTATAGTGCAGGGTATAGTATCATTCATGAAGACACTCACTACTGATCCCCTTGAGTAGAGATAGTAGTTCTTAGGAAGTCACTACCCAAGAATCCAAAGTTGGTGTACTCGAATGACATTAATGAGCTGTGGAGGGGAGCCAATGCCACCAAAATTCTAAGCTATTCGCTCTCGAGAAGGAAAGGTGTTTAGCACCAATCCAGGGTATATCGGTGGGCTATACCAAGTATACAAACCCTTGGCCTATTGGTCTATTAGGATTGTACTTGTCTTATGTGTGCTTGCTTACACCCAAAACATTGTGCTTGTCAAGTTCTTGCTAGATTTTTGAACATTATTCACCACATTTACCCTAGAGTCGCAACTATTCACCAGAAAGTAACAATTGTTCTATCGAGTCGCATATTCCAAATTAGCTCGTATTTTCTCTGTCGAAAACTGCATGTCTTCGAAAGCTACACTTGTGATATTCTGCGATGCATCTGAAAAGGTGAGCCACAAATGCTATCTCAAACGATGCATTTTCCATTGTCATAGAAATTTTACCACTGTGTAATTTTAGGAAAACTACATCTGATACAGTCTAAGTCGCAATTTCCATCACAAGTCGCATTTGTTAGAAACTTAACTGCATCTGCCAGATTTAGAAACTGAACTTTACTAGAAACACACAACTAATTGATAGAAAGCCACAACTGTGAAACATAACCGCATTTGATAAATTTTGCGACGCATTTTCCAAATTATTAGAAAACCAGAATTCATGGTCACTGTCCAATCAACACTATCATACTAGTCTTTGATCTATCTTACTAGTCCTTGGATAGAAACCTGAAACAATTTACTCAAATTTTGCATCCTTTAGGTATCATTTAGTCATTACTATATTCATTCTGATTTTGAGTCTTATGTTCATCTTTCAATACATATTACCTTTAGATTAAACTTCTAGGAAGGTCACTTTTGCAAAATTTAGGATAGGTCCACTATCTGCACTCTAGAAAAATCATAGCATCAACGAAATATGTCATTGAACCTAATCCTATCATCTTATCCTTTCTCCTATAGAGAGTCCTCCTAGCTCATCAGTCTAGTTAGGAAACTCAACTTGTCTTTGATCCTCATCCTACATTGGTTCCTTGACTTAACTAAATTGATGCCTTGGTTAGACTTTAGGTAGTTGGTCCCTCCGTCTCGAGTTTACAGAATTGATTACCTTAGAATTTTGCTTAGACTTTGCATCTTTGGATATTATCATATTAGACTAGCGTCATCTTAGAACATCCCTTATTTTTCATTCAAAAAATCCCAAAAAAATAGAATAGAGTCATACTGTCCATAAACGTAGTTTTGCATTCCTTGCATATTGAGCTTATCTTACATGGTTGAAACTAGGTCTAAGAGAAGAGAGAGAGAAAAGATGTCGAACCCAAACGAATTCATCAATCCATTCTCCACAAGACCTCACAAGAATTTATTAGACAAATTCACCACTAGAAACACTCATGGACACATTATAGTAGAAGACATAGAGGTTGCGGCACAGGACCCTAAGTTTTCCTCTTTTGTAGATGAGTACCTAGCAAATGATCATCAATGGTACTTAGCCAAGTTGTTAGCTAAAGGTGCTACCTTACCTAAAGGATTTGATATTAGCACCTTACAAGCTCAACCTACACAAAGCACTAATACAATGACTGCCAGTACTACTATACCTCAAGTAAATACAACCATACCATCTAGCATACCTACACAGAGTACGATAGTCCATATGTCTCCATTTGGTATGTTTGGCATGACATCAGGATTTAATTTCACTATAGGGGCATCATCGCCCACTCCCTTTGGTCCTCTTGTTGGGAGTAAGAGATCTAAAACATCAACTTCTACACCAAATGTCAGTGTCACGAGTACCATACCATAGTCAATGGCCATACCTCGTGTTCATGTCACAGGTACCATACCTCAGTCAATGATCATACCTAGTGGTCAAACCACTGGTACTATACCAAATATTACACAAACAAGAGGCATTCCCTCATTCCAATATGGAAATCAGAATCCATCTTCCCAGATTGGTAGTCAAAATACATTCACACAGATTCCTAATCAGAATTCATTCTCCCAGATCGGTAGCCATAATCCATTCACGCAGACTCTAAGTCAACACCAATTTACATAGATTCTGAATTAGAACCCATTCTCCTAGATTCCAAGTCAACATCAATTTACACAGATTCTAAATCAGAATCCCTTCTCCCAGAGCGATACTCAGAATCCATTCACACAGATCCCAAGTCAAAACCAATTTATGCAGATTCTAGACTAGAACACGTTTACCAACATTCTGAATCCAAACCCACCTCAAATATCAATGTTCAATCGAAACCCATCATGAGACCTTGGATTCCAGAATACATACACAAATCTGCATAATCCACCCAACACATCATTGACCTAGGTTGACATCTTGCAAACACAAATGCATGCACTACAAACACAAATGGACAACATGGCAGTGTCAACTAAGAAATCCTTTTCAACAAAGGACATATGCCTATTTCCCTTTGATAGATCATTGTACATGACCCCTTTCCCTCATGGGTATGTCATACTGAATCTCCCTAAGTACAATAGCAAACGAAATCCGATATAACATATAAGGGAATTTTCTACCATATGCATAGACATCGCTTATGACCCTACGTATCTTATGATACTATTTCCAAGAAGTCTTGTAGGAATTGCACTAGAGTGGTTTTCAGGTCTAGACTATGGCATCATATATTGGGGTGAACTGGCTGAGAAGGTTGTTGAGAAATTCTCCTTCAACATAGACCACGAGTAAATATAGCAACCTTGTTTCACACAACACAAGATGAAGGTGAAACATTCATCACTTTCTTCTAGAGATGGAGGACCATAGCTAGCCGGTGTCCTGTCGAGATACCTGAAAAACAAAAAGTTACTATGTTCCAGGAAAACCTTCATGCAAAACTAAGGAGTAACTTAAAGGTACATTGTTGTACATCTTTTTTGAAACTAGTGGAAAAAGGGGTTATAATAGAAAAGGATCTCATTGAAAAGGGTGAACTTAAGACATCGACATCCAATAGAAATTCGATCATGCAAAACACCCCCAATGATAGAAACAGATTTTGGTCTCGCAAAAAAAATGTCACCAATGATGGGGTAGTTGATGCTAAAATTGTACAAGCAGGACCAATCATCACATTACAAGGACCTAACACGTCTACCAACATGCTTAATGTTGTCAATCAACCTCCCAACATGGTCCAAAATACTCAATGTCCACAACAACAAAGGAGGTTTCACAAATGTGAGTTCACTCCCTTAGGGGAACCCATCGAGTCCATATTCAAGCAACTGTTACAACATAATCTTATACAACTGCAAGAGCCAAGACAATACGATCTAGGACAATTTAAACCAGTTTGGTGGGATGACAATGCCTTTTGTGATTACCATAGAACTAAGGGACATAACCTACAAAATTGTTTCCAACTGAAAAATATCATACAGGATCTTGTCGAAAGGAGAATAATTGAAGTTAGTGGACCAAAAAAAAAGTCATCAAACACTGATCATCAAGTCTTTTTTGATTCGCTACATGACCATGGGAAAGGAAATGTTCCTAGTTTGAGTACTAAGACCAATATGTCAGCCAACTATGTGAGTATCAAGCATGATTATAATAGTGGAAAAACCATTCATCACCTTTGAGCCGCCGATGAGAATATCAATACCATTACTATCAATACAAATCTCAAGTGTGCAGTCAACACTTGTTGTACGAAGAACACTATCCAAGGTCCTCCATCGTGGAAAATACCATAGCCTTCCAAGTCACAATATAACCTACTTGACCAGTTGGGGAAGACCCCAGCCCAAATCTCAATCTTGGAACTATTGTGTATCTCTCCTAAGCATCGATCCAGTCTAGATAAGGATTTACAAAACACCACTGTCCCAAATGACATCGATGTCAATCATTTCTAGGAAATGGTGGGCTACTTGACCAAAAATCATCATGCCACATTTTCTAAACAAGATTACGCAACTGAAAAGACAAACCATAATGACCCTTTACATCTTGAAGTCCTTGTTGATGACACCAAAGTTAGATGAGTTTTGGTAGACGGAGGAGCAGGGTTAAATTTGTGCACTTTAAAATTGATTAAGGCATTAGGTTTCTTAGAAGCATGTGTAGACACAACCAAAAGTATTGTCATAAAATATTATGATGATGAGGAATGAAAATCAAAGGGGGTAGTAACACTTCCTATTAGAATTGGTCCTGCTGTGATGGAGACGAAATTCTAGGTCTTGGATCTCACCCTTCCATACAACCTTCTACTAGGCAGACCATGGATTCATGCCATGAAAGCAGTCCCTTCCACATATCATCAATGTCTCAAATTCCCTTACAATGGCACTGAAATAACTATAGATGATGATCCAGATCCATTCCAATATTGCACCAATCTAAAAGAGATCCCCCAATGCCAAGTGTCGGTAAACCAAGAGGCTTCATTGTCCAATCCATCTCCCTATGTTGATCCATCCACACTCACTGAAACATCTATTTCACCCTCAATTCCTATCACTCCTAGGGTTGAGATCCAAGACAAGGGTTGTGGAGAGTATTACATGAATACATATTATTGTGTTAGCCATCTGATTCCTCCTAAGTCATATGGTTTACCTAAATCAGATGGGAGACAATCTATGATCACTATATATGTTCCTCCCACAACAACTTTCAGTAAATGGGGAGAATTAAGCAAAGAGGCTGTAAATACAAAAGATGTCACCTCCTGGTTGTATAAGGAAGAGGATGAAGAACCTCTCTCACTTGCTCACATTCCTATAGATCTATATGGAAAAGGTTTCACAATCATGCAGAGCAAGGGATAAATGGACAGAGTGGTTTAGGCTTAAATCAAGATGGGAGGATTGAACCAATCTATTTTTCTCAATGGCCAAAAGGCATAGGGCTTGGGTTTCAATTGATTCAGCTTGGTGTTCCTAGTACCACATCACCCTTAATTGAGGAAGCAAGTGCTTTAGAAGATATTGAGATATCTCACGAACCATCTAACCTATATCACTATGACTCCCCCGACTCCAACGACTATGAGTGGGATTCCCTATCATCTACCTCTTCCATGGATCTTGACAAGCTATTTGGAGAACTTGACTTAATGTTAAGATCCTCACCCAATCCATTGAATTCCTTTCCACCAAAGAATATGAAAAAAGAGGAATGGTTTAAGAACTACTATTGGGAATCACTTGATCCTACCTCTTGGCAACCTGATCCATCTATTTCAGATAACCAAACCTTGGCATTATGCCCACCTCTCAATCCACGTAGACCTAAACCTAAGATCAAACAGGACTTAGTACAAGACTTTTGTGACCATATGAACAACTCAGTGCTTACTTGACCCCACTAAACTTTGATAACTTTGACGATGACATGCCCTTAGTTTATCCCCAACTCATTGATTGGGACCAACAAGACACACCCATCTTAGACATTTTTGAGAACAACGAAGCAATTGCTAAGTTCCTGGGATTACGAGAAGGCATACCTAATGGTGATCACAAGGTTGGTTTTACCATTGACTTGGACAACAAAGCATATTTTGGGGAATCTGTTCAACCCTCTAGTCATAAAAATGAGAAAAAGAATAAACAAGATAAAAAGGATGAGTCTCTAGGTGAAAACCAAAAGGAACCTTTAGACAATGAAAAAGTAAAAAGAAAGGACACATCCGAAGGCGAAAACCTCTCTAAGGAACCTAAGGATGGAGGTTTGAACATTCTCCCCATTGAACAGGGAAAGACACCCATGCTCATTGAAGAATCAGTAGAGGTCAACATAGGTACAAAAGAGAATCCTCAACTAGTTTATTTTGCAGCGTCATTGACAACAAAAGAGCAGCTAGAATTCCACAGCTTCTTTGCACAAAGATAGATAAATTTTTCCTAGTCATATGCAGACATGCCTGGGTTGGATCCTGAACTTGTTCTACATTACTTTCCCTTACAACCAGGTGTCAAACCAGTGAAACAGAAATTGAGGAAAATGCATCCACAAATTGCTTTACTAGTCAAGGTAGAACTCAAGAAACTATTAGACGTTGGTTTTATTAGATCAATCGACTATGCAGATTGGATTTCCAATCTTGTACCAGTCACTAAACCAATAGGGGGCATCCGCATCTACATCCATTTTAGAGATATCAACAAGGCTTGTCCTAAGGATGACTTCCCTTTTCCTAACATAGAAATGATAGTTGATATGACAACAGGATATGAGATGTTGTCCCTTATGGATGGATTTTTAGGATATAATCAGATTAGAGTTGCAACTGAAGACTAACCTAAGATAGCTTTCACTTGTCCTTATGGAATGTCTTGTTGGAATGTTATGCCCTTTGGACTCAAAAATGTTGGATCAACCTATCAATGTGCCATGACCACCATCTTTCATGATCTAGTACACACTCTTATGGAGGATTATGTTGATGACCTTATTGTTAAATAAAAGACAAGGGAAGAACATTTACAAGTTTTAGATAAGATATTTCAAAGGCTGGAGAAGTATAAAGTGAGACTCAATCCCAAGAAATGTGTGTTTGGAGTCAAGTCAGGAAAGCTTTTAGGCTATATCATTTCTAGATGAGGCATTGAAGTGGATGCGGCCAAGGTAAAAGCAATCATAGACATGCCTCCACCAACTAATCTTAGTCAATTAAGGACATTACAAGGAAGACTACAATCCATCAAAATATTTATAGTGTAGTTAGCAGATAAGACACATCCTTTTCAACATTTACTTAAGAAAGAGGTACCCTTTGCATGGACAGCTAGGTGTAGAGAGGCTTTTCAACTAATTAAACAATATATGTTAACCCCACCAGTCTTAATCCCACCTATTGAAGGACGACCACTGATTCTTTATATTATAGTAACCCATTCATCACTCGGAGCATTGCTTGCACAAAATGATGATGAAGGTCATGAAAGCGCAGTTTATTATATCAGTTGGACTTCGGTAGGTTATGAGCTCAACTATAGTACCATTGAACATGCATGTCTTGTAGTAGTATTTCCTACCCAAAAAATAAGGCACTATATGCTAAACCATCAAACAATGCTAATTTCCAAAATAGATCCTCTGAAATATCTTCTCAGCAAGGCAGCATTAACAGGGCGACTGGCCAAATGTGTTATGATACTTAGTGAGTATGATATCCAATATGTGGAGAGAAAGGCTATTAAAGGACAAGTCATTGTTGATCAGTTAGCCAATGCACCACTACAAGTAGATCACCCATTAGTTGCAGACTTTCTTGATGAGTTTATATTTACAATCGACACAAACATAACATGGAAAGTGTACTTTGATGGCTCACATACAAATCATGGCTCAAGGGCTGGTATACTGTTTATCACACCACAGGGTGATTCCATCCCTAAGTCATTTAGGATTGCATTCCCATGTACTAACAACATAGCAGAGTATGAAGCTCTAGTGATAGGGTTATGCATGGCAGTCAAGTGGAAAATTAAGAACTTACAGGTATATGGTGATTTTCAACTAGTAATCAAACAGGAAAATGATGATTATGAGACTAAGGATGAGAAGCTTGCTCCATACAAACACATGGCTGATAGCTTTAAAGAGTACTTTGACAAGGTCGAATTTCATCAGATACCTCATGTTTTAAACATGGCAGTAGATGCTATGGCTACAATTTCATCACTTCTAGACATTCCTAACAACGTGCCTAATTTGAGTTTTTGGTAGAACAACTTTTGGTCCCAGCCTACGATATCCCAGATTCTGAAATGGTGTGTGACATTGTTGGTCCTGATTCCCCATTGTACAAAGAAATCTATGACTACCTTCATGCCGAATTCATACCCACTGTCCTGTCAAACAACCAACGTAGGACATTCCTCTGCAAGTCAGCCAAATACACCATCATCGGAGACACCCTATATAGACGTGCCTTAGATAATACCCTATTAAGATGTCTTGATTCTAATGAAGCACAAGAAACCTTGTGTGGGGTGCATTAGGGAATATGTGGTTCCCATTCTAGTGGTCCTACCTTAGCCAAAAATATTATGAGACTGGGTTATTATTGGCCTACTATGGAAAAGGACTCATATGTCTTTTTAACAAAATGTCATCATTGCCAAGTTCATAGAGACTTGATACATGCACTAGCATAGGAGCTTCATCCTATAACGTCACCATGGCCTTTCACCCAATGGGGACTCGACCTCATAGGTAAGATCCACCCCACATCATCTAATGGCCACAAGTTAATTATCACTACCACTAAGTACTTTACGAAGTGGATTGAAGCTATTCCTATGACATACATTACCGACACACAGATTTCTAAGTTTATCCTGAACTATATCATCTATTGGTATGGTGTCCCTCAGTCCATAATTATTGATAATGGCCGCCCATTAAGTATCAAGAAGTCTACCATTTTTGTGATGAATTTCATATTCAACATCACTTTTCCACTTTATACTACCCATAAGGTAATGGTCAAGCAGAGGCTTCTAACAAAACCATCATTAGAATCCTCAAAAAGACTGTCAATGATGCTAGCCGTGATTGGAATTTACAGCTTAATCCTGCCTTATAGGCTTATCACACAAGTATTTGTACTCCCACTAGCACCACTCCCTATTCACTAGTATTTGGTTTTGAAGCCATTCTTCCTATTGAGGTTGAGATTCCTTCCTTGAGGGTATCCTTGAAAGGCCACATTGATGATGAAGAGTACCAAGTATCGAGACTCCATGAGCTAGAATTCTTGGATGAGCGAAGAGAGAAGGCACTAGAACATCTCCAAGCATATCGGAATCACCTTCATCATAGCTATAACAGGAAGGTATTGAACAAAAACTTTGACATTGGTGACGTAGTTTTAATGGAGAACCCAAAGAATCAAGTAGAAAGAGAAAAACTAGGAAAGTTTGAACCAAATTGGTTAGGACCTTATATTGTTATAGAAGCCTTTGGATCAGGAGTGTACCAACTCTCTACTCTTGAAGGGGAACCATTGTCCTCGCCAATCAATAGCCTTCATCTGAAGAAGTTCTACGCATAGCTTCTGAGGGCCTTGTCTTAATTAGCAAAAATACAAAAAAATCAAAAAATCAAAAAAATCATTACCAAGGTGAAAACCTGGCAAACAGGTGTCTTGGTAACACCAAAAAATTAGATAATCCAGAAAACAGTAAAGAGATATAATTCGTCCAATAGTGAAAACCACTTTGGTGGCACTTTGGATAGGTACCATGGTGAAAACCTAGCAAACAGGCACCATGTGTAGTTGACTCTACTCCTTTGTCTACTATTATTCTAATCTAGCATACCATGTACATACTACCTATCCCTATGCATAGTCCACATCCCTGTACATACACCCTATCCTTGCATATACTACCTATCCCTATACATATCACATATCTTTCTTATCTATCGCTTGTACATACCATCCGTAATACGTGGTGGTCTTTCCCATAACCTGGAACGATTGACATCGAGTGCATTTCATATCCCCCATTTTACCCTATTCATAATCAATTGGTCTTACACTCGACTAGGGGAAAAAACTTGACATGTGTCATATTGGTTCTTACATTGGCTATCTTGAAAACGTAAAACCATAGAAAAATACTAAAACATCACAAAATGACTTGAGAACACACAAAAACATCAAAAAACTTCAAAAAGACAAAAAAATCAAAACATGTCAAAAATTCAAAAATAGAGTCAAAGTTAGTCGCACTCGTCAGTCTTTTTCATTTGTCAAACTACATTGCCTCTATGACTGGACATAGGCAAGGTCATCTACCGATGTGCCCTTGAGGCATTAGGTTAGTCCATTTAGGTTTGTCTATATAAAATCATGATTCAATCCATATGTCTATATGACAAGGTCATTGGTTGAGTCGAACTACGAGGTCTCTGCGTGTATAATGTAGGAAAGGCCATCAATCAATGAGCCCCTGAGGCTGCACTAGGTCAATCCTTTAGGGTTCGTCACATTCACTATCACACACATCTTTTATTTGTAGTTAGTCTTGTCAATCAAGGTCAAGTCGAACTACGAGGTCTCTGCATGTATAGCATAGGCAAGGCCATCAATCGATGAGCCCCCAAGGCCACACTAGGTCAGTCCTTTAGGGTTTTTCGTCACACACAGTCATTTTTCCACACATCATATCATGTCATGCATCAATTTGGTGAACAAGTCAGTAATGTCTCTAAGTCAAATCAAACAACTTGGCAAATGAAATAATCAAATCAGATCAACTAATGGCTGCTACAGGATGTGTCCTTCCTGGAAATAAACATCATCAAAACAATCAACCAGTGTCTTGTTTAGGATGAGTCCTTCTTGAATATTGATATTAGAAAAAAAATCTATGTCTTATACAGGATGAGTCCTTCCTAAATAATCAACATTGTCAAACAATCAAACATAGCCTTACACAGGTTATCACATCAATGGCATCTGACTCAATGTCTTATATGATACATGTCTTTCTGAAACCAGGCTTTATCATGCCTTATATAGATAGTCATAACATCGAAACCAAACTCCAACTCTTATCTGGTATGTGTATCTCCTGAAATCAGGCTCTATCAATCAATCCTTCTATCAATCAAAATGAATCAAACAACCAAGATCAAGTTTTGGAAAATATTTTACTGGCTTGTTGACTTTATGGCTTATTTATCTTATCATTTTATTTGACTTGATGACTCAGAATTATGTTACTAGCTGTCTCAAGGATGTCCCATGAAGGATTTAGAGAAGCCACGATGAATCAGAATTTTGTTTTCTTTCACTATTGTCTGTCAACTGTCTTTTCAATTGGATTTTGAGTCATGCTACTAGTTTCCTCAAGGATGTCCCATGAAGGATTTAGAGGAGCGATGACATCTCATGACCCATCTTTTACTTTGTTTGTTGTCTATGGTTTGTCTTGACAAAATGACTGGGGCAACTTGTGCCCTTAGTATGAGTTAACGACAATCCTTGTCTATGACTGTTTGTTGTTAGCAAGTGGATGACCTTGCACACCTTGATCTATGTCATATCATGGTGTTTTTCTCCATTTGTATTAGTCCTGCCCAATGAGGATAAAGTGCAACACCTTTTGTGATACAACGAAACATCAAAGATTTCTAATACTAACATCCATCTAATTTCTCTTATTATTTCTCAATCTTTCTTTCCGTACTAACAGTTATTCTTTCTTGCATTATGATGGAGTCCTGTGACACACACAAATAATAAGTCATCCTGCATACACATACATGTTAGAAAAATACAAACATGTAGGAATTTATCATATCTAGGACATCATGGCATAATAGACATTCATCATCATACAATACATATCATAATTATTCCATGTACATAACAAATGTAAATACATGCATCGCATTACCTATGTATTGCATCACATGTAGAAAGTATTGCACATATAACATCACATTGCATCTCATAACTATAAAATGCATACATCACATAGAATCAACATCACATCATAGGCTGCATAAACACATCATAAAGTACATACGATCATCCATCATAGGGAATATTATATAAACATAAAATGCATAGATAAATGACTGCATAATTAATAAATTGAAATGCATATCATGGGAATTGCCGCCAAAATCATATATATATATATTGCTCAATAGTGTCACATCACAATGGCATAATGTATCAATAAATATGGAAGCCCACATGCTATATAATCATCATACAATGTCTCGGTACATATCAAGACATGTCCCTATCCTGAACTGCCACTACTATCATTGCTGGAGTGTGTGGATGACTAATGTTAGGAACCCGATGACCTATGACCTAATTGGGGCCTATAATATGGACTAGTTATTCGTGGCTACTCAACACCCTCTATGCTAACTGTCCTAGAGTGGGTCCTAGTTTGAGACCTCTCACTGCATGCCTCTGAAAAACTCAGATCCTGTCTCTCTAGAGGAACTGTTGTCTCATACAAATCCCTGTAATACGTGGCCCTCTCCCTGGCTCTGACTAACTCTTTGGAAAATGTAGCTATTAGCCCAGTACATAAGGCTCTAATCTCTATGAATCTCTGCTTGGTCTCCTATCTCTGAGCTATGGCCTGATCTATATCCATGATGGCCCTGTCCCTCTCCATCTATACCAAATCCCTCTCAGACATCATCACCCTCATCTGCTCCTCCAAGGATGCAATCTGGGCCTGAAGTGTACCAGTGTCAGAATCAACTGCCTCTATATCAACCTGTCTCACCCTTAGTACACCATCATCCTCATCCTCCAAATCCTCCAAAATCCTATCTTGGATCTCCCGCACATGATCATCATCCTCCTCATCATCATCCTGATAGGCGCCAAGTAGGCCAAGGGCATCAATCTATGCCTCCTCTCTGTCTGCCTCCTCCTCTGCAAGAACCTTTGGAATGGCCTCCTATGTGAGATGCTCCTCCTCTCCGCCAATCTCAACATGCACCTCCTCCTCACCTCTGCCAATATCCAGTATGGGTACATTCTCCTCTCCCCATCCCTCCTCACGAATCGGTGACAATGGTGGCCCTCATCCCCTCCGTCCATGCCTCCCTCTCCTACCACCTCGCCAAACACCTCCATCACCATCACCATGGCCCCCTCCACCTCTCTGACCTCTGCCTCTTCCACGCCTACCCCATGGTCCTGTCCCTCGCCATTCTATCAGTGTCGGCTGATCTAGATCTGTCAGGGGAATTGGCCTATGCACGACCCACCATTGATCATAAGCCTCTATGGTACCTAGGTTTGCCGCACCATCTCTCCATCCCAAAGGAACTACCTAAAATCCATCAATATCTGCCTCCATAGTGGCTACTGGAATCTCTAGACCCCACAAAGGGATCTCTAGTGAGGACCTCGTGAACTCAGCTTGTCCTCTCGGCACATCCTCCACCTCTCTGAACTGCCACAATACACGATCTGGTAAATGGCACTCTATAATGTGGACATGTGAAATAGTTCACCCAATTAGGTATTGAGTCTAGTAGCAAAAAGGAAAATGCTCATCCTCACCTAACCACTTTGCACATCCCAGGTAGGGTCTCCATGTAAACTGAACCATAGTATCTATGGCATGCCTGAAATAACCAGTATCTCCCATGGGGTGCTAAGTGTTTTCCCCCTCATAATGGAAGGAATACGGAGCTTCGTGTTGTACATCTACTATCAGTAGTGGCCAAAATATAGCAATTTGTTCCCACGCCCATACTATTAGGAGCCTGGTACCACAACTCATGGACAAAGAGGAAGCTATAGTGGAAGAAGCTCAGAATCAAGAGCCCAAGGAGAAGTCAGATTTTCTGAACAGCAAGAAGGAAGCTCTAGTAGAGGTGGTAGAGGAAGAGGTTTCAACTCTAGAGGAAGAAGTGGTGGACAAGGAATAGGTAGTTACTTCACCAACATGAAATGCTATCATTGCAACAAATTGGGACACCCAGCCTATAGATGTCCAGAGAAAGGTAGCACTTCTCATGGAGGAGATAGGAGAACCAATCTGATTCAAGATGAGACTAATGCAGCAAGCAAACAACCTGAAGTACAATTGAACTCAGAGGAAGGTGAAAATCTCATGATGAGAAGGACTTTGATCAAGGAACCGGTGAAAGAAGAGCCAAGCCAAAGAAGATCCTTGTTTAGGATAAAGTGCAAGATGATGGGAAAAGTATGTAAGGTCATCATAGACTTAGGTTCAACTGAAAATATTGTGTCAGAGGAGGTAGTCAACAAACTGAAATTGACAAGGATACCTCATAATAATCCTTACAAGGTCACATGGCTCAATAAGGGTCAACATGTCTTGGTGAATGAACAAGCATGGGTGGAGTTTTCAATTGGAAAGTACAAAGACAAAGTATTGTGTGATGTATTACCTATGGATGCATGCCACTTGCTCCTAGGTAGGCGATGGCAATTTGACCGCCAAGTTGTACATGATGGAGCTAAGAATTCATATACCTTCAAGAAGCACAAAGTAACCTACAAGATTCAATCTTTGTTAGAAGATACTGAGGTGCAGACAACAGGTTCTAAGCTGCTAATAGCTGGTGAAAAAGAGTTCTTAAAAGCTTTAGAAGAAGGAGAAGGAGTTGGCTATGCAGTAATGATCAAGCCAAGAGAAACAAGCAAAGAGAAGGCAGTTGAAAAGCAAGAGTTACCCAAGGAGATTCAAGACTTGTTGCAGACCTATGAAAGCATTGTAAGTAGTGGTCAACCAGCAACTCTACCTCCTAAAAGAGCCATAAGTCATAGGATAGACTTGATACCAGGAGCTACCCTTCCAAACAAAGCAGCCTACAAGATGACACCTAAGCAAAATGAGGAAATAGCTAGGAAGATTCAAGAACTACTTGACCAAGGTCTTATTAGGAAAAGTATTAGTCCTTGTGTAGTACCCACTGTCTTAGCACCTAAGAAAGGAGGAGAATGGAGGCTATGTACTGATTCCAGAGCAATCAACAAGATAACCATCAGGTATAGGTTCCCTATCCCTAGGATTGAAGATCTCATGGATTGTCTAGGTGAAGATAGGTACTATACCAAGATAGATTTAAAGAGTGGTTATCACCAAATTAGGATACAAGAGGGTCATGAGTGGAAAACAGCCTTCAAAACCAATGAGGGTCTTTATGAGTGGCTAGTAATGCCATTTGGATTATCTAATGCCCCCTCCACATTCATGAGACTCATGAATGAAATTCTCCAGGACTATATTGGCAAGTTTTTAGTAGTGTATCTTGATGATATACTAATCTATAGCAGAACAAGAGAAGAGCACCTCCATCATATTGAGTTGATTTTCAAGAAGCTGCAGGAGGAGAGGCTGAAGATCAATCTGGAAAAGTGTGAGTTCATCAAAACAGAGCTGGTGTACCTTGGATTTGTGCTATCACATGGCAACTTGAAGATGGACAGCAGCAAGGTGGAAGCAATCCTCAATTGGCCTACTCCAAAGACAGCAACAGAGGTAAGAAGCTTCCATGGTCTTGCTCAGTTTTATAGGAAACTCATAAGGTAGTTTAGTGCAATTTGTGCTCCTATGTTGGATACCATTAAAGGAGGAATGAAAACCAAGTTTGTATGGAATGAGCAAGCTAACAAGAGTTTTGAGTTGCTGAAGGAAAAGATAGCTACCCAACCTGTTTTGGTGTTGCCAAGCTTTGAGAAGCTATTCACCATTGAATGTGATGCAAGTAATGTAGCAATTGGAGCTGTTCTCAGCCAAGAGGGTAGACCGGTGGCTTTTCATTCAGAGAAGCTAAGTGAAGCCAAGAAGAAGTACTCTTCTTATGACCTTGAGATGTATGCATTGGTCCAAGCACTAAGGAAGTGGAGGCACTACTTGCTTCCCAAAGAATTCATTGTGTACTCAGACAATCAAGCACTCAGTTTTCTGAATTCACAAGAGAAGTTGAGTCACAGACACATGAAATGGGTGGAGTACTTGCAAGCTTACACCTTCAATATCAAACACAAGAAAGGAGCTCTCAACAAAGTGGTTGATGCATTGAGCAGGAGAGTTCTCACCATTCAAGAAATTCAGTTGAAGAGCATGGGAATAGATCACTTCAAAGATCTATATACAGATGATGAAGACTTTTATGATGTTTATAAGGTATGTCTTGAGTATAAGAACCATTTCCATAGCAAATATGCTGAATATACCTTGCAAAGTGATTTATTGTTTAAGGGGAATCAACTTTGTGTTCCTAGAGGTTCTATTAGAGAAAACTTAATACAAGAGAAGCATAATGGTGCATTGAGTGGTCATTTTGGGATCACTAAAACTCAAGAGCTTGTTCAAAGGTTTTATTTTTGGCCTAAGATGAATCTAGATGTTAGGAAGTATGTAGAGAGTTGTGTGGTATGTCAAAAGGCAAAAGGAACTTCATCAAATGCAGGCCTATATCAGCCACTGCCTATCCCTTCTAGGCCATGGGAATGCTTGAGAATGGACTTTGTAGTTGGTTTACCCAAGACAAGGCAAGGTATGGACAATGTTTATGTTGTTGTTGACAGATTCAGCAAAATGGCTCACTTTGTGCCCTGCAAAACAACCAATGATGCCAGTCAAATAGCCTCTCTTTTCTTTAAGGAGATAGTCAGGATTCATGGCTTACCAATCAGCATTGTATCAGACAGAGATACCAAGTTTATGAGTCATTTTTGGAAGACTCTTTGGCAAAGGATGGGCACCAATTTTTCCTTTGGGTCTGCATACCACCCCCAAACTGATGGTCAGACCGAAGTTGTGAATAGAACACTTGGAAACCTTCTAAGATGCTTAACCAAGGAGTATGGTCAACAATGGGATCAGATTATTGGGCAGGCTGAGTATGCCTACAATGATATAGTGAATAGATCCACATGGAAGAGTCCCTTTGAAATTGTCTATGGACTGCACCCTAGAGGTGTTTATGAGCTAAGAGAGTTGTAGAATGGAGTCAAGGGAAGTGGATATGCTGATGACTTTGCTTGTGCAATGCAGGAGATTCATGAGACAGTCAGAAAAACCTTGGCAGAGAATACCATGAAACATAAAACCAAAGTGGATGAGCATAGGAATGAGGTTCAGTTTAATGTTGGTGACCTAGTGATGGTGCATTTGAACAAGGCTAGATTGCAGAAGGGAGTTCCTCACAAGCTACAAATGAAGAGGATAGGTCCCTGTCCTATCTTGGAGAAGTATGGAAGTAATGCATTCAAAGTACAATTGCCAGATGACAGTGGACTGTCCCCTGTCTTTAATATTGCAGACCTTGTACACTACAAAGGACCACCATTAGACTTGGATCAAACTATCCATGAAGTTAGTCAAGATGTAGAAGAACTCAAACTGCCCTCCACTGCAGTCAAGCAAGCTGATAAAGTATTGGACACTAGAATTTACAACAGAACTAGGACCAAAGAATACAAAGAACACATGATCAAGAGGCATGGACAACCTGATTCAGATGCAGTATGGATCAAGGAGGCAGAGTTCAAGAAGTTGGGCATTGATCCTAACTTGGTGAATCCAAGGATGGATTGAAGTTTTCTGTTTTGGGGAGGATACTGCAGGAGCACCTAGGCTGACCTCCATTTTGGTTTGCACAATTTTGGCTTGTACTGACTTTAGCCAAGTCAAGAATTCTTGTGTGTTTAGATTGGATTTTTAGAAGGTGTTGTGTGTGAGGATAGTTAGTCACTAGGACTAAAATCTTCATTAGTTTATTTTATTGTTAAATTCTGCTTTATTAAGATTTGGACAGTTATGTTAGAAGATATGATGCATCAAATGTATTATAGCCACATTCTCGTTGTTGGAAGATGCTAAAGGTCAGTTAAGGGAGTTCTTGATTCGATTTTAAGGAGATTAAGGTCCTATGATTAAGATTAAAGGCAGAGTTGGAAGTTTGCATGATGAACTTGTTTGGTTGCATGCATGTTACTTGGCATTGGGAATCCCTTGAAATCAGGGAAAAGCTCGAGCAACTACCCTTGAATAGTGGAAAAGGCATCAAAATTAGTGTGTGGCTCGTAGAAAAGAGGTTGTTTCATTGTAAACAAATTTTGGTTGTGAAATAATAGAGGACAATTAGCATTTTCTTTAATTTTCTTTGTTTATTGAAAACCCCATGTGTTTTTGAGACACAGTGGTATTCAAGGCCTTGTGTTTACTGTCTTAACACTGTAGTTGTATACTTAGCATAGTTTGATTCATCTTTCTTGTGTGTTCAGGTTCCATAGAATAGTTTATAAAGGGTTTTAATTCTTGTTTTGGCAGATTTATGTGTCCCTCTGTATCTACCCGTGCATTGTGAGAAATAGTGATCTTGTGGACACTGTATTTGATGAATTAACACTGTGTTCATGTTCATAGGATAGTGAAGAATATTACTCAACTTGTATTCAGTGTTCTTAGAGTAGATTTTCCATTTCTAGTTTATAGACTAAAGTGTAGAGTGATAAATTCTGTTTTGAGCAGTGTAGATAAAAGAATGGCTCCCTTCTAAACTCTACCCACGGGATTTTCCTGAGTCTAGCAGAATATGGAAGGGAAGCCTCACTTTTGTAAATGTTTAATAATAGGTAGGGTAGGGAATGCAGCAGCAATTTAAAATCTCAAACCCTAGGCGAGCTAGGAATGCATGGTTAGGAGTTTGAGAATAGGAAAATAAAGAGCATAGGCAGGGGAAGGGGTTTTTGTACGGAATCTGTACAGTGTCAAGAGGGTTTTGACCACATTTTGACAGGTTCAAAGAGTTGAAGCTCCAAACATTCCTTTGGATGGAGATTTGTAACAAAGAACAGTGAAACCCTAGAAGATAGGGCAATTAGGCCTCCTCTCCAAGAGTGTTGGAATCCACTGTATGGAATAGAAGAAGGTCTGAAATCTAGTGCAAGATTTAAAAGTCCCAAAAGGGTATCAGGAACTCAAGTTTACTTGATAGGTCATTTGGCAGATTTAAGCAAGAAAAGCAAAAATAGGACTGGTAAGGGCTACAAGGATTAGCCCCTTCAAAAGACAAACTCTTAAAAGCGGTAGGAGTGAAGATTGCAGAACCTCCAAGTTGGCCTCAAATGGATATGAAATCTATAAAATTAGTGTATACAATGCCCCTGCTAGCAGTTCAAGCGAAATGGATGAAATTAGCATCTAGATCCTTCTAGGTGGAAAGGAGACAGCAATTTCAAAGAGTGTTGAAGCCTCCAAGGTGAAGCACAAGGATAGTAACTCTTGTGACAGAGTTAAAGGAGGGCTTAGTTAATGATCTAAGTCAGTTTAGAACCTTGAAGCCATCAGGTTCATGAGTGAAGACAGAGAGAAAGATCTTCTAGTTGGAGTGCAAGCACACCTTGGAGGTATCATACATCATATTGGTATCAGAGCTTTGAGTTAGATTCAAGGCTTGTTATTAATGAGCCAATCCACTGAGTCAGTAGGAGAGAATACACCAGAGGAAGAAACCATGGTGACAAATGCAGAACTAGCAAAGAAGGTAGAAGAGCAAGAGGAAGATAACCGGTTGCTCAGAGAAAGGATATCTCAAATGGAGAGACTCCTGGATGAAGTCCAAGAAACAGCAGATAATGTGAAGGACAAGATTAAGAAGAAGGAAGAGCAGGAATCCAAGGAAAAAGAAGTGGAATTGGAGGAGGAGGCTCCAAAGCCTGATCCTGTTCTTGCAGAGGAACCATTCTTGAAGGCATTGCAGGCCTTGAGTGGTAAAGCATTGGATGGTGTGCCACTTTTCAGTGGAAAAATGGACCCTGATTCAGTTGTAGACTGGATTGAGAGCATTGAGAATCACTTTGAGTGTGATGGCATAACAGAGGCCCAAAAGGTAAAGGTGGCCAAGTCAAGGTTGAGAGGAGCAGCTCTCACATGGTGGAAGTTTGTGCAATCTGAAAGAGAGAAAGAAGGCAAAGGTCCCATAGTTTCATGGAGAGGAATGGTGACTAAGATAAGGCAAACCTATCTCCCCGATGATTATGAAGTCCAGTTGCACAGGAGAAGAGACAATCTAAGGCAAAAAGACATGGATGTTCAAACATACACAGAGGAATTTCAAAAATTGTGCCTTAGATCAAAGGTGGTTGAAGATGAAAGCATAAAGTTAGCAAGGTATCTAAATGGACTCAAATGGTCTATTCAAGAAGACATGAGTTTGGTAAACTTCAAAATAGTCTACCAATACTATCAAATGGCTTTGAAAATAGAAGAGAAAGGAAAAAAGAAACAAGAGCAAAATCCCAAAAGTAGAGGTAAAGGGAAAGACAGCAGAGGACAAAGAGGAAGCTATAGTGGAAGAAGCTCAGACTCAAGAGCCCAACGAGAAGTCAGATTTTCTGAACAGCAAGAAGGAAGCTCTAGTAGAGGTGGTAGAGGAAGAGGTTTCAGCTCCAAAGGAAGAAGTGGTGGACAAGGAAGAGGTAGTTACTTCACCAACATGAAATGCTATCATTGCAACCAATTGGGACACCTAGCCTATAGATGTCCAGAGAAAGGTAGCACTTCTCATGGAGGAGATAGGAGAACCAATCTGATTCAAGATGAGACTATTGCAGCAAGCAAACAACCTGAAGTACCATTGAACTCAGAGGAAGGTGAAAATCTCATGATGAGAAGGACTTTGATCAAGGAACCGGTGAAAGAAGAGCCAAGCCAAAGAAGATCCTTGTTTAGGATAAAGTGCAAGATGATGGGAAAATTATGTAAGGTCATCATAGACTCAGGTTCAACTGACAATATTGTGTTAGAGGAGGCAGTCAGCAAACTGAAATTGAAAAGGATACCTCATAATAATCCTTACAAGGTCACATGGCTCAATAAGGGTCAACATGTCTTGGTGAATCAACAAGCATGGGTGGAGTTTTCAATTGGCAAGTACAAAGACAAAGTATTGTGTGATGTATTACCTATGCATGCATGCCACTTGCTCCTAGGTAGGCCATGGCAATTTGACCGCCAAGCTGTGCATGATGGAGCTAAGAATTCATATACCTTCAAGAAGGACAAAGTAACCTACAAGATTCAATCTTTGTTAGAAGATACTGAGGTGTAGACAGCAGGTTCTAAGCTGCTAATAGCTGGTGAAAAAGAGTTCTTAAAAGCTTTAGAAGAAGGAGAAGGAGTTGGCTATGCAGTAATGATCAAGCCAAGAGAAACAAGCAAAGAGAAGGCATCTGAAAAGCAAGAGTTACCCAAGGAGATTCAAGACTTGTTGCAGACCTATGAAAGCATTGTAAGTAGTGGTCAACCAGCAACTTTACCTCCTAAAAGAGCCATAAGTCATAGGATAGACTTGATACCAGGAGCTACCCTTCCAAACAAAGCAGCCTACAAGATGACACCTCAGCAAAATGAGGAAATAGCTAGGAAAATTCAAGAACTACTTGACCAAGGTCTTATTAGGAAAAGTATTAGTCCTTGTGTAGTACCCACTATCTTAGCACCTAAGAAAGGAGGAGAATGGAGGCTCTGTACTGATTCCAAAGCAATCAACAAGATAACCATCAGGTATAGGTTCCCTATCCCTAGGATTGAAGATCTCATGGATTGTCTAGGTGAAGCTAGGTACTATACCAAGATAGATTTAAAGAGTGGTTATCACCAAATTAGGATACATGAGGGTGATGAGTGGAAAACAGCCTTCAAAACCAATAAGGGTCTTTATGAGTGGCTAGTAATGCCATTTGGATTATCTAATGCCCCCTCCACATTCATGAGACTCATGAATGAAATTCTCCAGGACTATATTGGCAAGTTTGTAGTAGTGTATCTTGATGGTATACTAATCTATAGCAGAACAAGAGAAGAGCACCTCCATCATATTGAGTTGATTTTCAAGAAGCTACAGGAGGAGAGGCTGAAGATCAATCTGGAAAAGTGTAAGTTCATCAAAATAGAGCTGGTGTACCTTGGATTTGTGCTATCACATGGCAACTTGAAGATGGACAGCAGCAAGGTGGAAGCAATCCTCAATTGGCCTACTCCAAAGACAGCAATAGAGGTAAGAAGCTTCCATGGTCTTGCTCAGTATTATAGGAAATTCATAAGGCAGTTTAGTGCAATTTGTGCTCCTATGTTGGATACCATTAAAGGAGGAATGAAAACCAAGTTTGTATGGAATGAGCAAGCTAACAAGAGTTTTGAGTTGCTGAAGGAAAAGATAGCTACCCAACCTGTTTTGGTGTTGCCAAGCTTTGAGAAGCTATTCAGCATTGAATGTGATGCAAGTAATGTAGCAATTGGAGTTGTTCTCAGCCAAGAGGGCAGATGGGTGGCTTTTCATTCAGAGAAGCTAAGTGAAGCCAAGAAGAAGTACTCTTCTTATGACCTTGAGATGTATGCATTGGTCCAATCACTAAGGAAGTGGAGGCACTACTTGCTTCCCAAAGAATTCATTGTGTACTCAGACAATCAAGCACTCAGTTTTCTGAATTCACAAGAGAAGTTGAGTCACAGACACATGAAATGGGTGGAGTACTTGCAAGCTTACACCTTCAATATCAAACACAAGAAAGGAGCTCTCAACAAAGTGGTTGATGCATTGAGCAGGAGAGTTCTCACCATTCAAGAAATTCAGTTGAAGAGCATGGGAATAGATCACTTCAAAGATCTATATGTAGATGATGAAGACTTTGCTGATGTTTATAAGGTATGTCTTGAGTATAAGAACCATTTCCATAGCAAATATGCTGAATATACCTTGCAAAGTGATTTATTGTTTAAGGGGAATCAACTTTGTGTTCCTAGAGGTTCTATTAGAGAAAACTTAATACAAGAGAAGCATAATGGTGCATTGAGTGGTCATTTTGGGATCACTAAAACTCAAGAGCTTGTTCAAAGGTTTTATTTTTGGCCTAAGATGAATCTAGATGTTAGGAAGTATGTAGAGAGTTGTGTGGTATGTCAAAAGGCAAAAGGCACTTCATCAAATGTAGGCCTATATCAGCCACTACCTATCCCTTCTAGGCCATGGGAATGCTTGACCATGGACTTTGTAGTTGGTTTACCCAAGACAAGGCAAGGTATGGACAGTGTTTATGTTGTTGTTGACAGATTCAGCAAAATGGCTAACTTTGTGCCCTGCAAAACAACCAATGATGCCAGTCAAATAGCCTCTCTTTTCTTTAAGGAGATAGTCAGGATTCATGGCTTACCAATCAGCATTGTATCAGACAGAGATACCAAGTTTATGAGTCATTTTTGGAAGAATCTTTGGCAAAGGATGGGCACCAATTTGTCCTTTGGGTCTGCATACCACCCCCAGACTGATGGTCAGACCGAAGTTGTGAATAGAACACTTGGAAACCTTCTGAGATGCTTAACCAAGGAGTATGGTCAACAATGGGATCGGATTATTGGGCAGGCTAAGTATGCCTACAATGATATAGTGAATAGATCCACAGGGAAGAGTCCCTTTGAAATTGTCTATGGACTGCACCCTAGAGGTGTTTATGAGCTAAGAGAGTTGAAGAATGGAGTCAAGGGAAGTGGATATGCTGATGACTTTGCTTGTGCAATGCAGGAGATTCATGAGACAGTCAGAAAAACCTTGGCAGAGAATACCATGAAACATAAAACCAAAGTGGATGAGCATAGGAAAGAGGTTCAGTTTAATGTTGGTGACCTAGTGATGGTGCATTTGAACAAGGCTAGATTGCAGAAGGGAGTTCCTCACAAGCTGCAAATGAAGAGGATAGGTCCTTGTCCTATCTTGGAGAAGTATGGAAGTAATGCATTCAAAGTACAATTTCCAGATGACAGTGGACTGTCCCCTGTCTTTAATATTGCAGACCTTGTACACTACAAAGGACCACCATTAGACTTGGATCAAACTATCCATGAAGTTAGTCAAGATGTAGAAGAACTCAAACTGCCCTCCACTGCAATCAAGCAAGCTGATAAAGTATTGGACACTAGAATTTACAACAGAACCAGGACCAAAGAATACAAAGAACACCTGATCAAGAGGCATGGACAACCTGATTCAGATGCAGTATGGATCAAGGAGGCAGAGTTCAAGAAGTTGGGAATTGATCCCAACTTGCTGAATCCAAGGATGGATTCAAGTTTTCTGTTTTGGGGAGGATGGTGCAGGAGTAGCTAGGCTGACCTTCATTTTGGTTTGCACAATTTTGGCTTGTACTGACTTTAGCCAAGTCAAGAATGCTTGTGTGTTTAGATTGGATTTTTAGAAGGTGTTGTGTGTGAGGATAGTTAGTCACTAGGACTAAAATCTTCATTAGTTTATTTTATTGTTAAATTTTTCTTTATTAAGATTTGGACAATTATGTTAGAAGATATGATGCATCAAATATATTAAAGCCACATTCTCGTTGTTGGAAGATGCTAAATGTCAGTTAAGGGAGTTGTTGATTCGAGTTTAAGGAGATTAAGGTCCTATGATTAAGATTAAAGGCAGAGTTGGAAGTTTGCATGATGAACTTGTTTGGTTGCATGCATGTTACTTGGCATTGGGAATCCCTTGAAATCAGGGAAAAGCTCAAGCAACTGCCCTTGAATAGTGGCAAAGGCATCAAAAGTAGTGTGTGGCTCATAGAAAAGAGGTTGTTGCATTGTAAACAAATTTTGGTTGTGAAATAATAGAGGACAGTTAGCATTTTCTGTAATTTTCTGTGTTTATTGAAAACCCCGTGTGTTTTTGAGACACAGTGGTATTCAAGGCCTTGTGTTTACTGTCTTAACACTGTAGTTGTATACTTAGCATAGTTTGATTCATCTTTCTTGTGTGTTCAGGTTCCATAGAATAGTTTATAAAGGGTTTTAATTCTTGTTTTGGCAGATTTTTGTGTCCCTCTGTATCTACCCGTGCATTGTGAGAAACAGTGATCTTGTGGACACTGTATTTGATGAATTAACACTGTGTTCATGTTCATAGGATAGTGTAGAATATTACTCAACTTGTATTAAGTGTTCTTAGAGTAGATTTGTTGTTTGTAGTTTATAGACTAAAGTGTAGAGTGATAAATTCTGTTTTGAGCAGTGTAGATAAAAGAATGGCTCCCTTCTAAACTCTACCCACAGGATTTTCCTGAGTCTAGCAGAATATGGAAGGGAAGCCTCACTTTTGTAAATGTTTAATAATAGGTAGGGTAGGGAATGCAGTAGCAATTTAAAATCTCAAACCCTAGGCGAGCTAGGAATGCATGGTTAGGAGTTTGAGAATAGGAAAATAAAGAGCACAGGCAGGGGAAGGGGTTTTTGTACGGAATCTGTACAGTGTCAAGAGGGTTTTGACCACATTTCGATAGGTTAAAAGAGTTGAAGCTCCAAACATTCCTTTGGATGGAGATTTGTAACAAAGAACAGTGAAACCCTAGAAGATAGGGCAATTAGGCCTCCTCTCCAAGAGTGTTGGAATCCACTGTACGGAATAGAAGAAGGTCAGAAATCTAGTGCAAGATTTAAAAGTCCCAAAAGGGTATCAGGAACTCAAGTTTACTTGATAGGTCATTTGGCAGATTTTAGCAAGAAAAGAAAAAATAGGACTGGTAAGGGCTACAAGGATTAGACCCTTCAAAAGACAAACTCTTAAAAGAGGTAGGAGTGAAGATTGCAGAACCTCCAAGTTGGCCTCAAATGGATATGAAATCCATAAAATCAGTGTATACAACGCCCCTACTAGCAGTTCAAGCGAAATGGATGAAATTAGCATCTAGATCCTTCTAGGTGGAAAGGAGACATCAATTTCAAAGAGTGTTGAAGCCTCCAAGGTGAAGCACAAGGATAGTAACTCTTGTGATAGAGTTAAAGGAGGGCTTAGTTAATGATCTAAGTCAGTTTAGAACCTTGAAGCCATCAGGTTCATGAGTGAAGACAGAGAGAAAGATCTTCTAGTTGGAGTGCAAGCACACCTTGGAGGTATCATACATCAGCGTCATTCTTGTTCAGATAAATAGTTGAATTTCACAAATGCGTCATTCTTTCTCAAATGCATCACTTTCAAATGAATATGCATGAAAAAATGACAAATGTGTCTACATAAATTAACTATCACATGCAATTGCGTAACTGAAATTACAACTGTGCCAAAATAAATGCAAATGCATTGAAAAATAAACACATGCAACTAATTTAAATGCAAATGTGTTGTTATTTATCAAATGCGTTGAACTAAACTACAAATGCATTGAACTACAGAAAACTTACGCTACCTATCTACATGATATTACAAATGTGTCGATCCGCATGCAAATGCGTTGATTGCGCACTCATATGGTGCTTTTCAATAAAGTGACTCGTAAGAAAAAAATCAATTTAATGCATAAAAAGGAACGAAAATAAAAAAAAATCAAAAGTCAAGATTAAGGTATGTATCGGGGGGTCCACGTCAGCTGGCCGCTTGAAAGTCCAAATCTTGTATGCTCGATGGTGGGTGTTTGGAATAGGAGACATCTTCACTATGGGTGCAGAGAAAAATCTCAAATCTCAAAGCTAGGTGGGTGAAAATGAATTGGTTTTTACCCCAAATTCTATTTATACCTAGGGTTTTGGTGGCATTCTTTTCTAATGGTCACGTCAGCTTCCAGCTTCAATCAACCCGTACCTGTCCTTAACATTTCCAACTTCAATTCCATCAACTCCATTGCATTTCTAGCTATCGAATGGAATAATCGGGATCATTTCCAAATTTTTCTGAATTTTTTCAAAATCTCTCAATTCTCCCGAGGGGGCATACCTTCACTTGTTTAACATCGGGGCATGACTAGGGCATATTTTTTTTATTGATTTTCTTTAACACAATGCTAAAATGACATTGTATCAAAGAGGGGCAAATGTAGACAATGAAATCTAGTTTAAGCCCGCAACTTCAATATTCTTCATAATTCATATTCTTCATGGTCATGATTAAATAATGTCAATTATTTAATTATTCTCTAAAGTCTTCATTTCTTCTATTAATTAAATAATCTTAATTATTTAATTAATTCATACTTTTCTTTATTCTATCTGAATAATTAAATAAACATGTTTATTTAATTACATTACTAATTAACCTTATCCTTCTTGTCAAATTAAATAAATTCTTATTTAATTTACTCTTTATCATACTTCAACTATAATTAAATAAATCCTTTTATTTATTTAATTATTCATTTAATCCCTTCGTCACTTAATTAAATAAATCTTATTTATTTTAATTATTCTTCAAATATCAAATCTTGAATTAAATGAGTTATTTAATTCATAAATCCTATTTTAACACATTCCTCTATATTTGGATAGTGGTGAGTTATCTAAGTATTCACTTTTACTCGACTCAATGATCTATTTAAATCACTCAGTTAACTCTTGATTTAATGTCTAAGTGGCTTTCTCGAGTAATCTCTTCATCAAATCATTCAATCATCCAATTCCAACTCAATTACGTGTACATGCAGATTAATTAAATATTCTTATTTAATTAATTAAACCTTGTGCGTACATTTGAACAAGAGTTGCTTTAATCCATCTTTATCTTTGTCATGCAAAGATAATTCTTCTATTTTCGAATACCAAACTCGAAGATTAAATCATTTATTTAATCTTTAATTCTATTTCTAATTTTTATCACTCATGTCGCTACTAATAGTTATCATAATGCATGTCTAATCTGTCGATCTCAACCGTCCATTGATCTTTCGATCTTGGCTTATCATTCGAATAATCAATTTTCTATAAATTGATCTGTCTTTCATCATTCCGATCTCTCTCGAAATCTTATGACTTTTTGGAGAAACTATCTTGAATCTTTGATGTTTTTCTAAATCATTATCATAGGCTATACTTGCATGAACTTTGAAAATATGAAGGCAATTATACTGCAACGGAAAAATGGAGAAGGGAAATCAAGATTATGCATGGAATTACGTACATATTGGGTGAGATTGTTCAGTTTACTTATGTTTTTGACTTTCCTTTGTTCTTTGTTGCTTAGCTTAGATTGTATTAGATTTTTAGATTGCATTGCATGTTTGCTCTAATCCGTTTCTCTACATTTTCTAGACATTACACTTAGTCCTACGTGACCCTCAAAGGTATCTAGCGATGCTTTTAGACAAAGGGGTTAAGTTACCATGTGGCTTCAACATTAATACTTTGAGACTGACATCACCCAACCATAATGTCAACAATACAAACAAGATGTCCAATAACAGTCAACCTCAAAATAACACAAGAAATACCTTTTTTGAGGCCACCTCACAAACTATCGCAAGCACCATTAGTGCTACCTCCAATAATAAAAACAATTCCAATACAATCAACACAACATCCATTTGAGGAACACAACTCGTCACACTACCAAAAATTTCCACAATATCATCACAATCTGTTGGAAACACCATTGGGTCCTCAACAATGTAGGCAAGTTATTCCAATCCTTTATTCACCACTACAGTTAATGCCATGGGGGCATCATCTACCCATTCAAATCCCCTACTTACGACTACATCTAGTACCATGAGTGCATCCTCATCAAACCCTCTCATTAGTACTTCATTTAATCTCTTGGGAGGAAATAGATGAGATGTATTTATTCAAGGACCACAACCAAATGTTAACATGTCAACACAATTTAGCACCAATCCCTCCCAAGGGCAAAACATGAATATTCCCCTGGGACAATTTCAACAATCCGGACAAGGAAATAAAAACACACAACCTATGGCATCATTCAGACAACAAAATATTCATGGTAACCATACTCCCCAAATTTTGACACAAATAACTGGGGGACACATTCTGACATATTCATCCCATATTCACACTCACCAACATGTCCCCAATCCAAACTTTTAGTACCAACAACACACAAACCACAACACATCCCTCAACAAAACACCAACATCTACTCACAACAAATGGGGCCCATGGTGTACCAATCACTCCAATGTATGGTGCCACAAATAACCCTATAATCGATGCCTTGCAAGCTAAGCTAATGGGTCTAGAAAAGACCATAGAAAACATGCAAATATCCAACAAGAAATCGCAACTGTCATATGACTTATCCATATATCCCTTTGACACAAACTTATACATGCTACCATTTCCTCTGGGATATGTGTTACCAAATTTTACCAAATACAGAGGAAAGACAAATCCTATCGAACATGTCTGACAATTCGTGACCAAATGTATGGACATCGCCTATGAACAAATGTACTTGATGAGTTTCTTTTCTAAAAGTCTTACAGGTCCTGCCCTTGAATGGTTCTCCACTCAAAAGGATATCAAAACATGGGATGAACTTAAACACAAATTCATAAAAAATTACTCGTATAAAATTGACATGGACACTTCTATTACTAGCTTATGCACTCTCACGTAAGAGGATGTTGGTGAAACTTGTATCCCATTCTTCCAAAAATGGAGAAGTCTAGCTAGTTGTTGCCACATCGACATACTTGAAAAAGAAAAGTTTGACATGTTCGTTCAAAAACTTCTAGGCCCCTTAAAATATGGATTGCAAGTTCATTGTTGCACAACTTTTACGGATCTAGTCGAAAAGGGTGTCCAAGTTGAGAAAGCTCTTATTGTAAAAGGAGAGCTAAAATATGGTCCTAAAAACACAAACACAAACCCTCCCACTGACAAAAATAAGTATTGGGTAAAAAACAAACATGTTACCAATGATAGTGTGGTCAATACTAAAGCTGTAAACATGATGGGTCTTGTATTGGCTCTAAAAGAGGTTCAACCACAAAACAAACAAACGAAAATACTGACACCCCCCACCAATACCACCCCAAACAACCAGAATGGTCAAAATAGTCAAAGTCAAGGACAATACCATCAGACAAGACAATTCCCGAAAAGATGAACATACTCTACTTTGGGAGAACCAATTGAGGATGTCCTTGAGAAGCTCCTCCAAAATGGTCTCATCACACTTGAAGAACCTAAGCCGTATGACCTAGGGCAGTTCAAACCATCATGGTGGGATGAAAATGCTTTTTGTGATTAGCACCGGGCTAAAGGACATAAGACATCATCTTGTTGACAACTCAAAAATATTGTGCAAGACCTCATTGAAAGTCAAAAATTGAATTGGGTGGGCCATAATTTCTATCAAATGTTGACCATACCATCCATAAAAACCCACTGCAAGACCATGGTTCTAATAAAGCTTCAATTTCAAGTCCCAAGACAAATGGCAATCAAGCTAGTTATGCCCACACCAAATATGACTATTCAGGTGGACCTATTATTAACAATGTCTGAACTGATGATGAATGCATCAATACCATCACAGTCAAAAGAGCACCTCAATGTAACACCACTACTCAAAGTGGATTGGTCACCATAGTTGGTCTACCTCATCCTAGATAGCTAAAACTTACAATACATCCTGGTCCATCTGCTAAGCAATCACAACCCAAGTCATCCACAAAGTAGTGGCAACCTAAGATTCAATTTAACCTTATCGATCAATTAGGCAAAACCCCGACGCAGATTTCCATACTTGAGTTGCTTCTCATTTCTCCCATACATAAGGCTATAGTAGATAAAATGCTACAAGAGTCATCTGTCCCTAAGGATATTGATGTCAACCAATTTGAGACCATGGTGGGATACCTCACTACACCTCACCATGTCACCTTTTTTGATCAAGATTACTCGTCACCCAAGACCAACCATAACGATGCATTACACATAGAAAATTTCATCCATAAGCACAAGGTCAGAAGAGTTTTAGTAGATGGCAGAGCAGTTTTGAGCATATGCTCTTTAAATCTAGTTAAGGCTCTAGGATTTTTTGATGCATGTGTAGACCCTACAAAGAGAATAGTTATAAAAGCATATGATAACGAAGAATGTTCTTTTAGAGGTGTTATTTCTCTTCCTATCAGAATCGGGCTAGTCATTGTGGACACAACTTTCCGGGTCCTGGATCTAGAATTACCTTACAACATCTTGCTTGGCCACCCATGGATTCATGCCCTAAAGGTCGTTCCCTCCACATATCACCAATGCTTGAAATTCCCATTAGACAACATAGAAATCACCATATAGTGAGACCCCGACCCTTTTCAATATTGTACCAACGTAAGGGTTGTTTCTAAACATTGAGTGCCAATCAACCGAGAAGCGTCAAGCCCTTCTTCTTCCAAATACATTGACCCCTCCACACTTGCATCATCGTCCATGTCCACTCTACCCACATCTTCTACCATGCCTCCATCTTCCTCACTTCCTAAGGCTAAGTCCAATATATGGATCTAGGACCTAGGCTTTTGAGAATTCAAACTAAATAGGGCATATAGCAGGGTGATCCCACAATAGTGGTTTACAATTTTTGGCCAAATTGGACACTGAAATAATTTTTTTAACTAAATCTTCACTTTCGGGCACCTATAGCAACTAAACCATGAGGAATTTGAAGATGATGCAAACTAGAGTTTCGTGAAATTTTGTCTATAGATTCTAAATATTTTTTTTTCAAAATTTTTGGAATTAGATTGCACTTCATTTTCCATCTCCCTCGAAAACTAGTTTTTTCAGAAAACAACATTTTTAAAAAGTGACACTCACCGTATAACGGATAACTTTTTTTCCATGAAGGATAAAATTCTAATTCTTTCAAATTTAGATTCATAACTCTAATATCTAGTGCTTCCACTTAGTTAGATAGTTTTTTATTAAATATTTTTTCTTTAATCAAGTTTTGAATTCAAACCAATTATAATTCAGACATAGGGCGACCATATAACTCATAACTTTTTTTGTATGTATAAAAATTCCTTTTTTTTTCTTTTTTGGATAAAGGACTTCAATATCTGGTGCACTAATATTTTTAATTTTTTTTTTTAATAATTTTCTATTTTTTCACATGTGTAGAACAAAGAGATTGATTTTTGGTGAAAAACCTACATTCATGAGAAATAAAAAATAAATATAATAATAAAATTAAATTTATTTAAAATTATAATTTTTGGGAAACTTGTAATAAGGACTACATACTTGCAAAAAATAAAATTTTAATGAATTCATTTGATCCCCCAAAAGGTAAATCAAAAGTGATTTTTTATCAGCATTTTAATAGGTGTAAAGGAGACTCTGTTATAGGTATGGTTTAAAACTAGCGGGATTTTATCCAAGGGGGTTTGATTTAAGGTAGTTAGGTCAAAAAATCTTCAATTGGAATTCTTTAAATGGAACCTTTTAAGGCTTAAATCATTATATTTTCTAAAAATATGTGATTTTAGCAAAAATTAGTTCCTCCCATAAATTGTAAACCAGCTTTGTGGGATCAGCTAGCATCATAAATATATCCAAGTCTCATTAGGTCTATGGTTGGTTGTGTTTCAGAATGGAACCTAAAGTAATTTTTAAAGTTCCACCAAAAAAAAAATTTATAAGATGGGGAGACATGAACAACGAGGACATCACCGACATATTAGGATGGATCTACAAAGAAATGGAAGCCTTACCCCCATTACCAGTCCATATATATGGAAAAGGCTATTACATGATGAAGGTAAAAGGCTACGACGGTACTAGTGGCCTTGGTAAGAACAAAATAGGACTGCAAGAACCTTTGATGCCATTTGAAAGACCAAAACTTCTTGGATTAGGGTATGGATTGCTTGACAATGGCGATCGACATACCAATGGAAATTTGAGTGAGAGTGTGCATGCTTCAGAAAGTGTTGAGACTGTTAAGGAAACCTTTTCCAAAACTGACTCCCATGAGTGGGAATTTGGTTTCCACTGATCCCTAAGTGACTATTGTCTCGATGACTTGTTCCTTGAAATTTGGGAACTTACCTCTAAACAAAGGTTTTGGAAAACATTTAAAATTGATCAAGCATTGAATAATCACAATCCCAAAGGCCCAATGAACAATGAAAAGCTAGAGTCTTCCCCTAACCCCATTAGTCCTCATCGTGGCATACTAGTCCAACTATTTGAACCCAACAACCATCAGTCAGATCCATCTAAATTACCACATGACATTGACGTTCATGACTTTGATTCCTTCATCCCCTACTTTGATAAAGAATATGAAACAAGTGAAGGGGAACATTGGATAGAGTCTGATGTGGAATTGGATGACAACAATTTCATTTTCAATGTCTCTATATCTTTCTACATGCTTTATGCATCCTCCCCACAATTCACCAATGCTGACAATGGAATTTTCTTAGTCTACCCACAACTAATTAATTGGGGCCAACAAGGCCCGTTGGTCCTGGGCATCTTTCAGAATGATGAGGCCATTACGAAATTTAAGGGACTACATGAGGGCATACCCAATGGTGATCACAAGGTAGGATTCTCCATTGACCTAGATTGTGCAGCTTACTTCGGGGAGATTGCTCCGTCCTCGAGTCACAAAATGAAAGGTAAAAATAAGAAAAAAAATGAAACGTCTTTGGGTGAAAACCGAAAGGCACCTTCTGACAACAAAATTAAAAATAAAGGACGTATATGCGGGTTAAAACCTCTCTGAGGCACCCAAAGATGGAGGACTCGACTTTCTTCCTGTAACTCAAGAGAAATCAGCTATGCTCATAGAGGACACCATAGAAGCCAACATATCAATAGCAGAAGATACCAAAATGGTCCTCTTTGTAGCATCCTTGACTAAAGAAGAGAAACCAAAATTTCACAAATTCTTTGCAGATCGTAAAATCAACTTTGCATGGTCCTATGCCGACATGCCTGGGTTAGATCCAAAACTTGTCTTGCACCACTTGCCATTATTTTTAGACATCAAGCCAGTGAAACAAAAGCTATGAAAGATGCACCCACAAATCACCCTATTAGTCAAGGCTGAACTCAAGAAATTGTTAGATGCAAGATTCACACAGTCTATCAACTATGATGAAGGGATATCCAATCTGGTACCGATAACAAATCCAAATGGTTAGATCCACGTCTATACATATTTTAGAGATTTAAACAAGGCATGTCCAAAAGATGACTTTTCATTGCCAAATATAGATATCATAGTCGACCTCACAGTGGGATACGAGATGTTGTCCCTCATGGATGGTTTCTCAGGCTATAATCAGATTTGTATTGCCCTCGAAGACCAACATAAAACAATATTCACTTGTCATTGGGGTACATACTATTGGAATGTCATGCCTTTAGGTCTTAAGAATGTAGGCGCCATGTATCAGAGAGCTATGACAACCATATTCCATGATATGATGCATAAGATAATGGAAGATTAGGTGGATGACCTTTTGGCTAAATTAGTAACAAGAAAAGATCATTTGAAGGTGTTAGACACAATTTTTAAGAGGCTAGAATAATATAAAGTTTGACTGAATCCTAAGAAATGCATCTTTGGCATGACATCCGACAAACTTTTTGGATACATAGTTTCTCGAAGAGGCATTGAGGTCGATCCAGCTAAAGTAAAAGCCATTTTAGACATGCCTCCTCCTAGAGGAATAAGTGAACTCAGGACATTACAAGGAAGTTTACAATCTATCTAGCGCTTCATAGCACAATTGGCTGACAAGTTTCAACCATTCCAATATCTTCTATGCAAAAATATCCCTTTTGTGTGGATGGAGAAATGTTAGGAGGCCTTTTAACTAATCAAAGACTACTTACTGTCGCCACCAATCCTTATGCCTCCCATTCAAGGAAAATCTTTAATTATATACATCACTGCCACTACTTCAGCACTGGGGGCATTACTAGCACAAAATGACTAGGAAGAAAAGGAAAGGGCCATATATTATATCAGTCAAACACTAGTCAAATATGAGCTGAATTACACATCAATTGAATGTGCTTGCCTAGAAGTTGTCTTTGTTGCTCAGAAGCTAACACATTACATGTTGAGTCATAGGAAATAGTTGGTAGCAAAAATTGACCCCCTGAAATATCTATTGAGTCACACAACATTGACAGGACGTCTAGAAAAATGGGTAATGATCTTGAACGAATATGATATTCAATACATAGAAAGAAAGGAAATAAAGGGACAAGTGATAGCAAACCAACTAGCGGATGCACCTATACAAAGTGATCATCCCTTAGTGGAAGATTTCCCAAATGATTCAATATTCCATACAAAACCTAAGTCACCTTGGAGGCTATACTTTGATGGATCTCATACTAATCATGACTTAGGGGTAGGCATACTATTTATCACCCCTCAAGGAGATTCCATTCCTAAGTCTTTTCGCATAGCTTTCACATGTACAAATAATGTGGTAGAATATGAGGCACTTGTTACAGGTCTTAGAATGGCAATAAAATGGAAAATAAGAACACTTCATGTCTATGGAGATTCTTAGTTGGTCATTAATCAAGTCAATGATGACTATGACACTAAGGATGAGAAACTAATGCCCTACAAATGAATGATTGACAAATTTCAAACATATTTTCACATGGTGACTTTTGAGAAAGTTTTCAGAACACAAAACAAAGTGATCGATGCCATGGCTACGATCGGATCTCTTCTTGACATTCTAAGCAATATGCCTCAGCTAGAGTTCTTGGTAGAACAACTGTTGGTCCTCGCTTATGATATTCTTGAATCAGAGATGGTCTGCAAAATTGTTGGTCCTGATTCTCCCTGGTACCAGGACATTCATGACTACCTCAAGTCCCAAACCCTTCCCCCCAATCTGTCCAATAACCAGAGAAATTCCTTTATCCAAAAAGCCACAAGATATGGCATCATTAGTGACACCCTTTATCATTGTATCTTTGATGACACCCTCCTTAGATGTCTCAACACCAACGAAGCACGCAAAACCTTACGCGAAGTACATGAGGGTATATGTGGGTCTCATTTGAGTGGTCCTACTCTGGCCAAGAAGATAACAAGACTTGGGTACTACTAGCTGAACGTTGAGCAAGATGCACTAGAATATGTTAGGACTTGTCACCAATGTCAGGTACATAGTGATTTGATTCAGGCTCCAGCAAAGGAACTTCGACCAATTACTTCCCCTTGGCCCTTCGCATAGTGGGGACTTGACCTTGTGGGAAAAATCCATCCTACTTTATCCAATGGCCACAAATTCAAAATCACCACCACTGAGTACTTTATGAAGTAGATTGAAGCCATCTCTCTTACATACATAACTGACACACAAATTTCCAAATCCATTCTCAACTATATCATTTGTTGGTATGGTATTCCATAGTCCATCACAAACAATAGATGTCCATTCAAAAATCAAGACATTCATGAATTATGTGGGAAATTCCATATCCAACATCACTTTTCCATGTCATATTACCCACAAGGAAATGGTCAAGTTGAGGCGTCCAATAAAACCATCATCAAAATTCTAAGAAAGACTATCAATGACGTTGGCCATGACTGGCACATTCAACTCAACCCTGCTCTATGGGCTTACCTCACCAGCATTTGTACGCCCATAGGAGCCACTCCATTCACCCTGGTCTTTGGCACTGAAGCCATATTGCCCATCGAGGTTGAAATTCCTTCCTTACGAGTCTCCCTAAAGGGTCTAACTGATGAGGAGTACAGACATTTGCACCTACACAAGCTGGAAATGTTAGAGGAAAGAAGACAAAATTCCCTAAACCATCTACAAGAATATCAGAACCGTCTTTTTCATAGCTACAACAAGAGAGTCATGGTCAGGAAATTTGACATTGGTGACTTAGTCCTCATGCAAAATCCTAAGAATCGGGCTGACCAAGAGAAACCTGGCAAGTTCGAAGAAAATTGGTTGGGTCCTTATGTCATCATATCCTCTTTTGGTTCTGGAGCATATCAGTTGGTGACTCCAGATGGTGAAAATTTGACAGAGCCTATTAATAGTCTACATCTTCAGAAGTTCTATGCATAGCATCATAAAGTCAAGCCAAAAACTTTAAAATACAAAAAAATTTGAAAAATATAAAAAAAATCATCACCCGGATGAAAAATTGGAAAACAAGTGACACCAAGAAAAATGAAAAATGACAAAAACAGTAAAGACAAATAATTTTCCCAACTATGAAATCATGGCAAACAGGCGCTTTGGATAAGTACCATGGTGAAAACCTAGCAAACAGGCGCCATGTGTAGTCAATCATTGTTCTGCCATCTACTATCACTTTATCTGTCTTGGCCTATTATGAAACACATTTTCCAGCACCACCATGACATTTGCCATGATATCAGACCCTTCCTCTCATGGTTGAAAAATGATTGACATCAAGTCCTGCATACTGTCCATCCAGCATACCACACATGTATCCTTTTCACGTCCTTTAAAATTGGCTAAGTCTTGGACCTGACTAGGGGAGATTTTTTATCAAGTGACTACAGTGAGGTATCGCACATGGTTTTGAACATCATAAAATATCCTAAAAAAAGAAAAAAACATGGTAAAATATCTTGAAAAAAGATAAAAAAACATTGTAAAATATCCTCAAAAAAGACAAAAACATCGTAAAATGTCTTGAAAAAAGACAAAAACATCATAAAATGTCCTTAAAAAAGACAATAAAATCATAAAATGTCCTAAAGAAAGACCAAAAATATCGAAAAATGTCCTAAAGAAAGACCTAAAATTTGAAAAAAATCCTGAAGAAACCACAACAAACATCAAACTATCTCAAGAACGCAAAACACAGTCATTTCTTGTCTAAAGTCTGTCATTTCAATCAGTTAGTCTTTGTCATTTTTCTGAACTACATTGTCTTTGTGCATTTGCTATGTAGGCAAGACTCATCTTGGAGTCCCCGAGACATTAGGTCAGTCCTTTTAGGTTTGTCAAAATAAAATCACGATTCAATCTTTGGTCATCAAGACAAAGTCATTGGTCATGTCGAACTACGAGGTCTCTGAGTGCATGATGTAGGCAAGGCCATCTATCGATGGGCCCTCGAGGCCGCACTAGGTCAGTCTGTTAGGGTTCATGGCACTACATTGACACACATGTTAAAAGTCTTCGAGTCCAAGCAAATCATTTTCTAAATAGGAAAAATTCTAAAACAAACTTTGGCAATCTTTTAATCAACATGACAATCTCATCAGCATGTCAATAACGACATGTGGTCAACTTTGTCAACACAAGTCAAACTCTATCAACTTCAATCAAACTTAGTCCAAACTAGTCAAACTATCAATTCTTGGTTATCTTTCAGATGCATCCTTCTAAAGAATAGCCTTTGTCATTTATGCCTTTGGATGTGTCCTTCCTAGGCATCTTCACTGTCATCTAGCATTTTGAGGAATCCTCTTGACATTTAAGGATCACTCCTCTCAACATCAGTATCTTTTAGATGTATCCAACTGAAGAATAAGCTTTGGCATTCATGCCTTAGGATGTGTCCTTCCTAGGTAGCGTCACTATCATCTAGCATTTTGAGGGATCCTCCTGACATTTAAGGATCAATCCTCTCAACATCGACATTATTCGGGATGTTTCCCTCTTGAATTTGACAACCTTGGCACCTTGGTGTCTCGACATCGTCAAACCGTGACACTTTGGCATCTCAACATCGTAAAACTTGATATCTTGACATCAAAACACTTAGGATTCAGACACACTTGGCAAGCATTATCTTGGCATTTTGTATTTTTAAATCTTTTTTCATGTCACTAGTTTCTCAATGACATCCTAACAATGGGATTTAGAGAAGCAGCGACGTCTCATGATGATCAAATTGTCTTATCTTTTTCAATCTATCATGATTACTAGTTTCTCTACAACATCCTAATATCAGGATTTAGAGAAGCAACAATGTATCATGGTGATTGGCTTGTTTTATCTTTTTTACAGTCATGTTGCTAGTTCTTTGAGGATGTCTTGATGACAGGATTTAGAGGAGCAATGATGTTTCATGACTTGTCTTTCTTGTCTTTTTTTGCTTGTGGCTGATGGTGACAAACAGACTGGGACAATTGTGCTCTTACTCTGAGTCATGATCATCCTTGTCTGTGACTATTTTTCTCATGTGATGGTACGCCCTTGCACACCTTGATCTATGTCATATCATGGTGTTTGTTGTCCATTACAATAATTTTCCCAATGATGATTAAGAGCAATAAATATTAAAGTCCTATGGCAACATGTTGAAGGATTTGGTCTAGGAACTAACATGCATCTCCGTCTATCTTGTCATCTTCTCTCATCCATCTCATGATGATATCCTGTGACATACAAAAACATAAGTGCATACATGATCATATAGACATCGCATTAGATCCATGCATACATCATTTATCTCGTCAAAACCATATACATTACATCACATATTGCATTACACCTAGTCAATGCATTAACATAAATCATAAAACATTACACATATCATCATCATTCATGGTTTAGCATCATCACAACATCACATCATCCTTGCATCTTATCATAAGTAACCATCATAAGGCATACATGACATGGCATATAAATATCATCATCATATGAATCATAAATGCATAATCCACATAGGCATCCCATAAACATACATCATAATGCATAAATCACCTCACATCACATCAAGCATATAAGTTGCATCAAAACTCCATCATATATATCATCTCAAAAAATATAATGTCATAGGATAAAGTCAAGAGATATCCCAAAAATAGAGTTCGCAGGCTCAATAGTCAATACATAATGTGTCATAACACAAAAAGTCTGAAGCATGAAGTTGGAAACAATAAGCATGTCCCTATGTAATGCTCTCCTCATCCCCTCATGGAGAAGATTGGGGAGACTGATGATTTGTCAAAGGAACATAAGCCATCATGGTAACTGTCACCTGTGCCTGTGATGCTGAAGGATATATCACTGAGGCCTATACCTATGACACTAACAGAATAGCCACTGATGACACCGTCTTTGTGGTAACATGAGGCTGCATTGTTGCTATAACCAAAGGGTCTATCACTTGAGGCTAACCATGTACTGATCTGTGACTTGAACTTGATGAACCATGCGAGTGCCCTGACCTATGGCCGGAGGAGTGCTTGTGATGGGACCTGTGACCTAAGGTGTCTCCTAGGGAAGTTGAGTCACCCACACTGCTCTAGCTATGGATGCTATGATTGCAGCTACTCCTTGACCTTGTCCCTATCTAACTAGCTGACCTGGACAATCTAGGATCTCTCTGATTGATAGGTATGACATACTCATACAACATCCTGTACTTCCCTCTACTCTCACTCACTCTATCCAACTCTCACGCAACATCTCCAACTGGCCCTACTCATAACTGTGCAAACTGACTACACCAGCTCTTTGTCTCCCTTTTCCAGATCTCTACTTGATCCCTCTCCACTCGTGTCACCTCAATCTCCGCTCCTAGGTCACTAACCTCTATTGTGGCTGCATCCAATATCCTCTGCATGTCTGCCAATATTTGATCTATGGTGGCATCCCGTGGCAATAGTGGCACACTGGCTATGTCTAGATCCCCATCGATCATCCGCTCTCAGAGCTGTTGCTATGCCTCATCCATCTCCTCTCTGATATCCACATCCTCCTTATCATTAGTGTCCTCACCTCCAATGACTCCCTCCTCACCCCGAAAAGTCCCTCCTCTCCTCCAACCTCAACGGCCTCCTCCTCCTCTCTCAGTCTCTCCTCCTCCTATCTCCCCTCCTCTTATCTCCCCTCCTATCTCGACCCCTCCTCTCTCCCCTCATCCTCTAGTGCCTTGGGGATAGCATCTAGTGCCACTCTCTCGACACATTTCCTGACTCTCCATGGTTGTCTCCCTTGGTCTCCCCCTCTCCTCCTCTGCCCACCACCTCTCCCATCACCTTTTTCATCACCTCCATCATCCTCACCATCTCTCCTACAACCTTTGCCACCATTTTCCTAGCCTCCATCTCTTCCTGTCCCCCTACCTCTCTATCCTCCTCACTGCACCCTCAGAATGAAGAATCTCTAATCAACAAGAGCTGGTGCATCAAGATCAGTCTATGGGACTACCACCACAAGTAAAAGTATGTAGTCATCCCAGAATCTGCGATACCTCCCCTCCAACCCCATGGCTGTGCAACCAGGCTATTAATCTGCTCCTCTGCGAAAGACACTGATATGGTTGAACCCCACCCAAGCTCATGAGATGACCATACATACTTCATTGTCCCCATTGGCACACCCTACTGCTCTCCAAACTGTCGAAGTACATGTTGTGGTAGATACATCTCGATGATACAACATCCTCCTAATCATCGGTGGATGGAAGGTGACGATATGCTCCCATGCCTAGATCATCAGTAGATTCATACCACAACTGATGTTGCTCTCCCCTCTATAGACAACCTTGTGTAACTAGTGATACAACATCCCTAGAAAACATAGTCCCCAGACAAAAAATAAATCTGTCATGCCGCATCTGAACAAGTACATCCCCCCATCCAATTAGGAATCCATGCCCTCGACGATCTGGCATGAGGACCCTAGAAATCAATGTGCATAACATGGTGTCCCATCGTAGGTAGTGCTCTACAAGATACTCCCACTGGATCTCATATATAATCACACTAAGTCCCGTGGTATCATCAACCTCATATACCTCTAGCATGGCCTCTACTCCCCACTGCGGATCATATACAACCCACTCTCCTCTGATAGGAATGTGTAGTATCTGGTATACATCCTCTAGGGTAATCGTCACCTCCCCTGTCGGCAAGTGGAATGAACAAGTCTCTGAATGCCATCGCTCAGCCAATGCTGTCAGTAGTCCCCTATTAGCTCGGACAATGGGCATATAGGCGACATAGTATAAACCCAATCACATCAGTTGCTTGACCTCTCGATCTATCAGCTGGTCCTGGAATCTATAAGTCGACAGCCTGCTCTTACGCATATAGATGGGCTCTACCTGACACTATACATGGCAAAACACGCATCAACATCTTCTAAAAAATCATCATTATCATGTGTTTAATTCAAACGCATTCCAAATTTGAAGTCAAACAAAGTCAACTTTGGTCAAAGTCAAAGTCAAATGCTTCGCGTTGACTTATTTTGCATCACAAAATGGCATTTGCATCATTTTGTACTTCAGTTGCATCTCACTCTGATGATTGTGTCATTCTGGCTTGCGTTTGCATCACAACAGTTCACCTGCATTGTGATTTCTGGTGTATGCATCATGTCTTTCGAATGCGTCATTTAACCTGGAAAATGCATCACAATATGTCAAATGCGACATTAAAGACCTCATTTGCAGTGCGATTTTGCGAATGCATCACACTTTATTACAAATGCATTGCATATTTTTGTCCTAACCTAGTGTCCCTTTTCATTTACATCACGGTGTATCAAATGCATCGAACGCGAAGGTGAATGCGGCTTACGCACACGCAAATGCGGTGCAGCACATTCGTTACCCAACCTAAAAACCTAAAATTGGCACGCAAAAAAATAAAAATGACAAAGTGGGTTCAATGCACTCATCTCTAGGTCCCCACCCTTTGGCCATCTGAAGGTCCTAACAATCTCCCCGTGATGCTTTGTTACTGGAATCACCATCTCTCCTAAGGTCCTCTTCGCTCTGAGCTCTCCAAATTTGCAAAGGTAAAATGAAAATGAATTGACTTTTATTCCATTTTCAACCTATTTATAGGGTCAAAATGGGATTTTTCAACCTTTTTGTTATTAGAGGCTCTTTTGGCCCACCTTGACCAACCCTTTAGGCTGCTTAATCACGTCAGAATTTGAATCCGTATACGACATTGTCTTTCCCATCACATAATTGATTTATCAGGACACTTTCCAAATTTTCTGTCACCTGGCCAAAACTCAAAAAATATCCCGAGGGGGCATCGATGCTTTGTACCTTCGCTGGGGCATGTTTCTGACTTATTTTCTATCACAATGTGACATGCTACATTATGACAAAGAGGGGCAAACTGTAGACACTTAAAAATGACCTAGGCTTGCAAGCTCTATTGTTTACCACTTTCATCCTAGCATAATTATTACATTTTAATTATGTCCTGGGTCCACCTTTGACTATTAATTAAGTAATTCATAATTATTTAATTAATTCATGTCCTTTTATTCTTCATGATTATTAAATAAATAATTTTATTTTTTTATTCGATACGTCATTAATTGTCTAAATCTTCCCATAATTAAATGAATTCTTAATTTATTTAATTTCCTTTATTCATTTATGTCTTCCTGATTATTAAATAAATGAATTTTATTTATTTATTTAATATGTCACTAATTCTCATAATTAAATGTATTTATTAATTTATTTAATTATCGGTCATATTCTCTAAATTAAATAATTATGTTTAATTATTTAATTGCCTAATTTAGCATTTCCCTCATTTTAAATAAAATTAATTATTTAAAATGACTTCACATTATTAATTGTCACTCCTTTTAGTAAATAATCTAAAAAGAGTATTTACTATCACACAAAATCCACATTTTTGAATTAATTTTAATTCAGAAACGGTAATATTCTTCGATAAGACAAGTAATTGATGAAATCCTTGATTTTCTAAATCTTCTTTTATGTACAGTCTTTATCTTCTTGATTTTTTGAATCTTATAAATCAAGTAATCTTTATCTTTTTGGCTAACTTTTATTCTCTTGTCACATTTATTCTCGACCGCCGATTTGATTTTCTCAAAAGGCATCTTGGCCACTCATTTAATAATTTTTCCCTAACCCTAATTATGTATTGTCACACACAATCTTGACCTCTAATTTTAGGTTTTCATCAACTTTTAATCTCAGTCATCCATCAAAAATTGCATTTTCTATAAAATGCCAATTTTGCTCACATTTTGATTTACATCTTACTACACATAGACTTGCATTTCTTAGCAACTCATTATTTTGGCATACTTGATTTCAGTCTTAGGGATTATAGTAATTTTGTCATAGGAATAGGCATTTACACTTCATTTGGCATTATTTTAATGCTTATTATTTGTATAATAGCATAGCATTTAGTCACTTTAAATCCTTCAAAGCTTGTTTAGGACATTGTCTTTGTTATCAAATTTCTCACACACTTGATCTTAGGGAAACAACTATATCTGCAGCAAGATAGAAGGTGCTATGGAGGTGAATCATGGAGGCTTGAAAGGCGATATGGTATAATCGTTTTATTTGTTTTTAGCTTTCATTGTGCTCTATAGTTTCTTTGGGTTTTGTTTATTGATTTAATATGCTAAACATTAATTTGGAAAAATACCCATTGATACATCAAGCATTCAAGAGCAATTTTTCAAGTGTTTGTAGCCATCATCAAGATTCAAGCATCATGTCAAGGGTTTAGTGCATCCATTCATTTTGTTGAGCCAAAATTGTGGATGTAGCATTGAAGATCTATTTGCAACCACATCCAAGGATCCAAGATCTACATTCTTGATGGCCACTACATGGTAGATTGCAAATTTGCTTCACAAGACATTATACAAGGTGATATAATTTACATATTTCTTGTTTCATTATTGATTTCATCATTTGGTTTAATAACCTAAAAGGGTTTTGACCAAGGAAAACCCCTATTCACTAACAAACAACAATTTTTTCCCATCTTGCACATTTGTAATTGCAGATCTAGGTTGTGGACTTGAAGATCACTTGGAGTACAAAGTTGCAAAGTTGCACTACAAAGTTTCCATCTTCACAGAAACTTACCTATAGGTCAGATCTAGAAGTTTTAGGACCTTAGATCTAAGAAGAAGCAAGTGCAGACATCAACCCTTAGGACCACATTCAGAGACTTTAGAAATTCAAAATGAGAATAATATGCCACCTTAGGTGTCCTAGTCCTCCATAGGGTATTTTTTAGAGATTCTTTAGGATTTTTTTTCGACATCCGAAGACTCCATATTTTCCCTAAAAAATAGCAACAGGACTAATATGCCACTCTAGGCATCTTATTCCTCCACAACATATTTTGACAACTTCTTTACATTTCCAGAATCCTCATTGTATCTCCAAACTTCCTAGGTACACATACCCTAACTTGGTGTAGCTTAATTTCATCATTTTCACTCATTATTTGGATTATATTACTTGATTTCGTGAGTTGAATGTTCATTTGTCTTCATTTAGCTTGCATTTTCTATATCATAGCATGTTTTCAAACATTTTCTTTTCCAAGCATTTTCTTGGTGGTGAACCCTTAAAACTTAAAGAACCCCCTCCTAGGTCCTTCCTAATTGTGAATTGACTCACCTTGTGAGGTTGTTAGTCAATCCAATTAGGACCCCTAGGACAATATTGAATGGTTGGATAGAAAAGTGTGATATCCTTCAAGGTATCCATTTTCCTATTCATCACATCCATAACATAGACAAGGTAGTGAACTATTTGAAAAGATGCCTCAGTAAAAAGTGGTCTCATGGAATTCCATGACAAGCAAATGCAATTGGAAGTTGCTCCTACTTATTACTTATTCTATATGAAGTAATTGCATCACCGCTTATGTTGAATTTCTAAATAACTATATTGTAGTTGAAATTTTGTCATCTATCAACATCTAGTTATTAGTTATGGAATGTGAAGTAATGCTTTGAGTTTGAAAGATGTGCAATACAATGTAATCAATGATATGAATATAAACTACAAAAATATATTAAGTACAATTCATTAGTTAAACTCTTTATTCTATTACCTATGTGTAGGTATGTGTAAATCCACTAACACTAGGAGGTGTTCCCACGAAGCCTCCAATATTAGCCTATTCAACATCCAAAATCACATATCAGAATACCATTCATAAAACAATGCTATTAACATGTAATAAATTTATAATTTTTTACTAGTTACATACCTCAACGATAGATGTAGTGGAGTAATAAGTAGGTGTAGGGCCAGTGTATCTAGTATCAACACTGTGACTCTAAATTTTTATCAAAATCATAAAAATAAATTAGTTAATATTGCATTTCAAAATTGAAATTTAATAAATTAAATTCAATGAACATGCTAACATTTACTTGAGTATCGATGCCATAGGCCTCATTCAAAATGTCAGTCGCCCTCTCCATCTCCATAGTTGTAGATGTATTTTGCATAGAAGTGTCCTAAGTGTCGGTGGGGTCATATGAATAAATCAACCCACAAGCCTAACACAAATGTGGTCAAATCCCACCACTCGAAGACTCCCTTGGATGGCATTGTAGTATAGGGCTGGCATGTTGGATGACACTCTGGGTCAAAGAGTTGATGTCCTGCAAAGTGTCTACCTCGAAACTCTACTTCACGATGGAAGGGATAATGATGTGCTCATGAGGCGGCCTAGCGAGAGGTTGTCTCACTTGCCACCTAGGATCATGTTATGCAGTGGGTCTATCTTGAGATAACCGCCTACCTCTCCCCTGGAAGTCCCTCATATCAAAATAATTCGGGATTTTGTTCAGGATGAACTCATAGTATAGTTTGCTTAGTAAATATTGCGGTACTTCACAATTGTTGCATGGTGGGTAATCAAAAACCATGTATCACCTATCCCAAAAAAAGTTCATAATTTGTTGGTGGTGGCACCAATGGATATGAAACCTCTTCGCATTGAGGCTAAGATTTGCATTTATGCGTGGGTCAATGAATAATGAGCACAAATATTAATTTTTAATTTTTAGATCTTTTACATCATTATATGATAATTTATCCTGGTAATAATCCCTAGCCACCTACCTCCTATCTTTCCAACTAGTTAATTATTTGTTGATCGAACCTACATGTTTTAACATTTCTTTGAGTGAATTTGCAAGGGTTTTTATTTCCATGGTTGAACCATTTGGATCGTTCAACCTCATGATTAACTCCTCAATTTATTTTTTATTATTTTCAATTTCACTCATTAAATTTTTTTGAGTGCCAGGAGGATGTTGAGAGATTGGTGGAGGAGATTATTCTTGTGGTTGTTGAACTTGAGGATTTTGTTGATTTTGTTGTTGCTCTACTTGTTGAGTATTTTGTTCTTGTTGTTGTTTCTCTGCTTGTTGAGGATTTTGAGGAGGGTTTGTAGGTTCATTAACATCTACAAATTCAACAAATAAATATCAAAAACAACCTAAAACTAACAAATTCGCAACAAAAAAAAACAATCCTTACCTCTTAGACCTCCCCGTTGATGTGGTAGCATCTTGACAATGAAAGAACAAAAATTTGATGAAAAAACTTGCAAGATGACTCCTCCCAGAATGTGAGCATGCAAATGAAGGGATTTTGGCTGAGTAGAAAAAAAATAGTCACAATGCAAATGAATTCGATTTCCTTTTTTTTCTTTTAATGGCTCATAACGTGAGCGCATTACACCGCACTCGCATTATGAGCTATCAAAACTTTTTTTAAAATTTGGCCACAAATTGGGCCCCCATCTTTTTTTGCCCCCAACACATAAAAAATTATTAATTTTAGTTGTTGCAAGATAGATCTAGTCAATTATTGCATTATAAATCTTAACTAAGTCATGCTAAGGTCTGAAACCAATCTGAAAATGTTTGAATTTGTGATTCATGCATGCATATGTTGTTGAATAAGTGAAGATTTACATTTTTGTTGACATTTCAAAAGTTAGAAAATTTTCAATTGCTAGATTTATCAAACCAGGTTTAGTTGATTATAGTTAAATTTTACAATCTAAAAATTTCCTTTACAATACATTGCATTATTTCAAAAATATAAAATTACATGTGCATAATTGTGTTTTACATATAGAAAAACTATAAAGTTGTGCATTTCTAGAAATTTGCATGTTGCTAGACCTGAACATCTACAAATTAGGATCCTCAAACACTATAGCACATTTCTAGATTTTGAAGTTAGAAAAAATCAACCTCATTGGTCTAAGGAATCTAACACCCTTTTCCAATCACTTTTGGCCAAAATTTGGATCATATTTTTATCTTTGTGGTTCTTGTGCAAGTTTGGGTTATGCATTTGCAAATTATTTCAATTTCTATGACTATGATATGTTTTCCCTTCATTTTATGAGCACTAAATTGTTTCAAATCTCATAAAAATTTATGAGCTTCATGACTTGGTGTCTCATAGGTAATACCCCCATGAGACATAGTTTTGGACTTATGGCTTCCCATGTTGCAATTACAACTAGTGTTGAGCCTAATTTTTATAACTCTTTCACTCAAAGTATTGTGTTTAGACCTAACCTATCTTTGATCCTCTTCCAAATCCTATATTTCCCATTTATTTGTTGCAACATAACATGTATGTGTAATTGGTAGATATTGTTTCTCATGTCCCTAATGATTAATTAAAAAAATTGGATAAATACTTAAGACTTCAACAATTATTAAGCACTGAACCTTTTCCTAGAGAAACAATCCCTCTTTTGGATAACCAAGTAGGAAGTTGGTAAATGATTCACAAGGGATAGAAGTGTTATGTAGCCTAGCTCATATAGTGGATTCTAATATTCCTACAATAGCTATTTTTTATCAAGCTTTGAATAATGATTAAAACCAATTAGGGAAACAAGCTTCCTCTCCTACAAAAATGCCTTATATTCCTATGTTTACCCCTCTAGTCATTGCATCAATAATGCAATATAGTAATGGTTTAAGCTTACAGCTTAAAGGGAAAAATTTAATGTGAATCCTTCTAGTTTTTTCATTTCACATATAACACCTCCATGTTCATCACCCCTCACAAATATACAAAAAATAGCCCACTAGTCATCCATACCAATTCACCATACTTGAGAAACTCTCAAAACATGTCACCAAATGAACCTAACATCATTACAACAAAAAAGTTAAAAGTTAAACCAAAATAAAATCAAGGGTAGACCTCCAACATACCTCACACATATTCCATTGTTGTTTGCGATCTTAAGAATGCCTATACCATAGAACATTGAAATCCTTTTCTTTGAAAAGCACAATGGTAAAGGAGATCCTAATAACCATGTGTCAACTTTTACAGCCTTATGTAGTGACTTCATTTTTGAACATGTGCTCCTATGAAAACTATTTCCTATATCATTGAAAGATATGGACTTGGATTGGTTTTGTTCATTTAAAAAAAACTCAATTACTTCCTTTAAAAAATCGTTAGTGAGTTCCTCCAATATTTCCAAGAAAATATTGGACCCCAATTTACATTAATGGATTTAGCTAATTGTAAATAAAGACCTAAAGAGAAAAAACATAATTTATAGGATGATACTGTATACACCTAAAAATGGTCTGGATAATCAAATTAATTAAATATGCTTTATTTGATTAATTACTTTAATTTCCTCTACTATTAAATAAATAGAAATATTTATTTATAGTTCATTTCTTCTATTCTTCAGATTTAATTAAATATACAAATTCTATAGTTGGTGTTATTTAATTATCACATCATTTAATCTTAATTAATTAAACAAGGTTAAATACTTTGTTGTTTAATTATCATATTCCTTCTATTTAATTTAATAAACAACTTCTATAGTTTGTTTTATTAAATTATTTATTCCCCCTTTTGCTAATTTAAATAAATCAAAATATTTAAATAAAGGAATAAAGAAAATTCCTCTATTCACTCACCTACCAAATTTGATATTCCAAAATCCAATTTATTTCAACTGGCATTCATGGGAAGCTGTGGAGACAAATTGGAGACAAATTTGAATAAATCTCTCAAATCTTCTTCCTCTGATCTTTCCTATCATCTTGCCTGATGTTTTCATGGGGAGAAACCATTCCCTTCATCAACTCTAGCTTCTTCATCTCTCACCCTTCAAATCTCAAGATTGAATCCAGGCCTCTGTTGTGCTACCCCGTCACAAAACTACTATCGTAAATCTATATATACAACCTTTCTTCACAGGAAATGGATCCCAACCTTATGCAAACTTACTCTGCAAGAATAGTAATCAAGCCATCAAGCAATCAAGCAATAGCAATAGAAATAACATCATAGCAATCATAGCATCAGTAGAATTCATATCATGACTACATCATAGTTTTACTATAGCTTCCATTTATCAGTTTTCATGTCAGAATAGATTACAGTAGTATCAATATCATGTAGAAATCATTATCAATCATTAGATCATTACATTTAGCATCACTCCATTCTCTGAATTGGCATTTTAAACAGTCACACTGCTTACCAAATCTAAGAACCTTTTGTGACTTGATAAATCTTTAGAGATAGGAGACAATGAAATGCTTTCAAGTTTTATGTGTTTTAAATTAGTTTAATTCATGTTAAATATTGATATAATGTTTCATTAAGAACTGTTTTAGTTTGTTTTACTTATTTACTTATTCCACACTTACATTTTGGTGCCCACCGTGGGGCCTAACCCCATGTTTTTAACAAGTTTTCTGAAAAGTGTTCATATAGGATATAGGCGTGTTTTCTTCTAGCGTGATCAGAATATTCTGCAGCGCATCTAACCCAAACTATAGTGCTTCTGACTATTTTAGCACTTCTGAAGATTGTTTTAGCGCTTCGACCAATAGCTTCTAGCATAGACTAACAGTTCAAGTTCAAATTCGTTTTAGCGCATCTGCTAAATTCTACAGCGCTTCTACCCAATTCTACAGCACTTATAATGATTTCTACAACACATCTGGGCATTTCTATAGCACTTCTAAACTCTGTTATAGCGCTTATGTAACTGTTATCTGGATTTGATGCGAACATGATCAGTAACTTCATTTTTTCAATTGAATTTAAAATGAATAAATCCTAGGATAGTCACTTAACTTAAAATATATCAATCTAGGGTAGGGCTATGTGCAGGATCATCATGGAAAAAATAGACCCTTAAGTGGCAAAAAATTCAGAAAAATTAGAGTTAGGCAACTTGACATAAAAAATTGAATAAGTTATTTATATTATTTCAAAAATATGTAAGAATAGAATCTGTAGAAAATTGAATGTAGTTTCTACACTACTAGGTTTAAAAAAAGAAGAAGAATTATTTGGTGAAAATTTGAAATTTCAATGTAGTGGTACTTAAATTTCAGGGAAAAAATAAGAAGTAGGTGTCTGTCTGACCACCCTAACCACAATAAAATGAAAATATTTTTTTATAAGACTTTAGATATAAGTAGAGGACTCATGCCCCGATGTGATGCATATTTTTTTGTAATTTTTTTCCAAGTAAATAATTAATTATGATTTTTTTATTACAACTTTTTAAAAAATATAAAAACTCATATGTCTGACCACCTTAACTTGGTCAAAACTTCATGAAATTCAATTTTTCTTTTTTTAATCCTATAGTATACTAAGCATAGAATGTGACGCAAGTTTTGGATTCAAAAAATGTGATATCATTTGAAAGCTATACATGTTTTTCAATCAGCCTATCAATCAGGACTTTAGTCGTAATTTGAATAGAAAATGAATAATAATTACTTATTAAATTCAAAGTAAAACATAATTTATATCAGTGGAAAGCTAAGAATCTCCTTTAAAAACCCTTTTCATTTCATCAATTTTGGGTAAAAAAATAGGCATCAGCCACATACCCATCATATTGCCACTTTTTGGCCCATCATGATCCTGCACATACCCGTAGTTACCAAATATTTCAATTTGGGAATTGAAAATGAACACCATCTCTTTTTGTGAAGCAATATCTTCACATAGATAGCAAATTGTTGTTTGGGCTCTAAAATTCAACCATTGATTACTGTGCTTGTGTGGTGATAGGCATATGCTCTCCCCTTAACTGGGTGATCAAAATGCTTGACTCATCCTTTGTTTTATGCATTTTCCAGCTTTGTTAAAACCTTTAGAAGGCTTTCCATAATGGGAAAAAGTACTCACCCCATGGGAACAACCTGAGTGGGAACAACCAAAGCTAGGTTTTCCAACCCACTATAAAAGTAAAGTAAATCTAGATAAATCCTCATTTATCGGAAGTGTGCAAGATATCCATCCCCAAAGCCTTTGTTCTAAAGGTTGGTAGGTCTCTTGAGGGAGTTTATTATTGCCACTCTGAATGGAAACCCTATCTAAGAACCATAGTGTAGTATCCAACTTGTCATTTTTTGAACATTGTAATACTCAGCAGTGTCAAGGAAGGGAAGAATCTACCCCCAAGACACTCACCATATAATTGTCAAGGACCGTTTGCTCAGGGGATCGAGAAATCTAACTTTGAGTAGATTCCTGGAAAAGAAAAAAACAAGGGCGCCCTATGGGGGGTGACACAACTGTGTGATTCGACACAATTTTAAGTTGTGGGCTGATTGAGTATAATGATGACCTACTTGTCCTTAAGAGTGAGTTTGTATGAAGTGTCTTTTTGTCAATAAACTTGTGGAAATCAAGAAGGATCTATTTGATCCTTGAACATACACTCACTATTTAGATCTTAGGACTTAAAAACACTTGTTCTACAATTTCTTGATGTGTCTTTGAATCATTAAATCATATAAAGATCATTCTAAAAACACAAAAAGAAAGACAAAATTTAAACCATGAAATTTATGATTAGGGATTGGAAAACCACAAAGTTTGTCAAGAAATTCCTCAAAACAAGAGTCAGGAAACCAAAGAAACCACTTAGTTACATAAACCTTTTAAAAAGAAGAGATTTTTTGTATCAAAGTAGGAAGATTTTGCTTCATCATAGAACTTTCATCCATATGTTTCACGATTTCACTAGCGATTACACTGATGATTATGCTTTAGAGCCCTTGTATTCACAAGCCTATTTTTAGAGAAGAGCTCTTTCACTGGAACTTAATCGTAGTCAACCTATTTGTCAATCTTCCATCCCAAAATCAAAAATAGAATACTCTGATAGAACAGATCAGTTCTTATAGTAGACAAAGCTTAGAAACATTAGGTTTATCATCCAAAATCAGGGAGTTACCAGTGAAAATATTCTGCCAAAATACCAAAAATCCAAAAAATTGCACCACAAAAAGTCAATCTCTTCACAAAATAAAATAATATAAAATTTGAATAGCACTGTGCTCCCAAAAAACAACACTTCTACCATCTAATATAGTGTTTATGTGCATTATTTTAGTGCTTCCACATTTTAAACAGTGCTTCTACAATCTGTTTCAGCACTTCTGCAAAAAATTATAGTGCTTCTGTCAATAAGTAAAACTATGTTAGTGTCAAACAATACTAGTGTCATAGTGCTTCAACAGTCTGTTCTAACACTTCAGCACTATCTTTTAGTGCATCTACTATCAAAACAGCGTGTTTGTCGTCTGTTTCAGCACTTCTGATCAATTTGATAGTGCTTCTGTCAATATCAAACATTACCAATGTTGGAATTCTAGTCTTTCGATGCATCTGCGGTCTGTTTTAGCACTTTTGCTTTGTTTGATAGCATTTTTACCAGACCTTTTAGTGCTTATGCATTCTATTTTAGTGCGTATAACCTCTGTATTAGTGCTTCCACAAAACTAAAAATATAGAGACCTTTCAGAAACATCTGTCAGATTTATTGCCATCAGAAACTCAGGTATGTACCAGTCAAAAACATTTCATAGCTTAGACAGTGTCCTAAAACCTGAAACAATGTAGGTTTGCAAGTCAAATCGCTTTCAAACATAAACCCAGATCTTGCAAAATACAAAGTGTCAATTATTAAAACAAATCTAGATTATTGAGTCAAGTTTCCTCATCAGGATTTTGACATCCTACCATCATGAAATAAAAACTCAGTAATCATATTTTCAACTTAGTCTCATCAATAGAATACATCATTCTATTTGGATTCATTAAAATCAAATTGACACTAATCACAACATAGAATATCCAAGTTTAGTGAAAACAACCAAAACTTGTATGCCAATCTTGACAAGGTTGCAAAGAAAAAAACTCAAAGAGAAGGAAATTGAAAATCCAAACATGACTGAAGAAAACCCCTTTTACTAATTCCAACATTTACAACATGCCCAATAGGATCCAAAATTTCATAAATTTATGGACAAGGTCTAAGAACAAGACATGGAGAAATATCTCTTGATGTTAGCAGTGTTAGGTGCCAAACTTCCAAAGGATTTCAACATCAATCGATTAAAGGAAATTCCTAGAACAAATGAAACAGAACCACACCACACTCAAAACATAGATCAAGTGGTTGCTTTAACAACTCAAATGCAAAATCTACAGCAACAGATTTAGAATATGCAAACGGAAACCACAAAGAAATATTTATTACAAGACATTTGTCCTTATCCCTTTCATCTGAGTGTGGACATGATACCTTTCCCTAGACATTGTGAATTTCTTAAATATGACAAATACAATGGAAAATCAGAGCCAATTGACCATGTATGAGAATTTAGAACAATGAGCCTTGAGTTCACACAGGAAGATACTTACCTAATGAGGTTGTTTCCTTGGAGTTTAGGAGCACATTGTATGGAATGGTTTTCCAAATTACAACCAGGGATCCAATCCTTTGAGGAACTGGTCAACAAATTTATCACACAGTTCTCTTTCAACATTCAACATGACGTAACCCTAAAGGATCTATATAAAATGAAACAAAAGAAGGGTGAGACATTCCTATCCTTCTTACAATGTTGGAGAAATTTTTTTGCTAGATATCCTTGATCTATACCTGAAGAGGAAAAGATTGAATTATTTATTGACAACTTAAATGGTGAAATGAGTTATAGACTGGAATTGCAGTGTCCCCTGACATTCGAAAAGGTGATTGAGAATGGGCTTAAGATTGAAGAAGCTTTAGTCAAAAGAGGAGCGATTAAACATTTCAATGATACCTCAAACAATGCAAATTTCTCAAATCACTATGGAAACAATGACAAGCTTAAATTTTGGTAGAAAAATAGAAATATTGGAAGCAACGATGCTACAACTAACATGCAAAATACAAAACCAGTATTCAATTTAATGGAAACAATCGTTAAAAAAAATCAAAATGAAAACCAGAACAACAATCAAAGCACCACTCAAAACAATAACACAAACAATGGAGAATCTCGACCATCATATCAAAGACAATCTAATCAACGAAGATTTACCCCATTAGGACAAACTTTGGAATCAACAATGAGAGAACTCATTGCAAACAAACTTATTACTCTACCCAAAGCACAAAATTGGGAGTCGAAAGTGAAACCATCCTGGTGGAACGATGCTAATTATTATAACTTTCATAAGAATAAGGGACATAAAACAAATGACTATATGCAATTAAAACATTTGATACAAGACTTGATTGAAGCAAATAAGGTGTTTGTCAAAGGGCATCAAACAAACAATGATCACAATGCATTTACAAGTCCATTACCTAACTATGAAGAAGGAGAGTCTTATTCAAGTGGTAAAGCAAAATTTATAAACTATGTCTATGAAACCACCATTCTTTTCCTTTATGAGGTTGAGAAAAATGACATTGATTATCAAACAGATGACACAAACATCAATGACATCGAATCCCTGAACATGATACCAAGCACAAACACATCTGACAACCAAATCAATGTCCTAAAGATTAGGAAAACACAAGAACAACAACCAGTCAATGTAACGATAAGGGGGTAGTCCAAAGTGATACTGAAAGGAGTCTCATCTAAAAACACTACTCCCCCATCACATCAATACAAAATTGTGGATCAACTACAAAAGATACTCGCACAGATATCCATACTGGAACGTCTTAAAATTTCACCATCACATAAAGAGTTTCTCGGAGAGGCTCCTATAGCCACTACGATACCCAATAATTTGGATGTCTATCAATTTCAAGCTATGGTGGGACATCTGACCACACCTCATTGTCTGTCATTTTCTGAATAGGATGATGTGTCACTAAACCACCCACACAATGCAGCCTTGCATATAGAAGTTCTAATACATAAACCTCGTGTCAAGCGTGTTTTAATAGATGGTGGAGCTGGATTAAATATTTTTACTTTGAAACTAATTCATGCACTAGGCTATTTCGACAACACCATTGATGCCAAAAGAAAGATAACAATAAAGGCATATGATGAAGAAGAAAGGTCCTCCAAGGGGCTGATTGTTCTTCCAATTCAAGTAGGACCGATTGTCAAAAACATTTTTTTCCAAGTGTTAGACAAGGATCTAACATATAACATACTCTTGGGTCATCCATGGATCCATGAAATACAAGCGGTACCTTTGAAATACCATCAATGTTTAAAATTTCCAGTCAATGGACATGAGGTCACTATATTAGTTGACAATAATAATCCATAGACTTACAACATGTTATAAGCAAATCAAGACACTCTGGTACCCCACAACAAAGAATTCAACACTTCCACTTCATCCAGTGGTGAAAGACAACCCAATTTCATATCAAAATGGGTTGACAAGAAAGACCGGGTAAATGAAACAACTATTGCTAAATCAACTTTATCAAAAACTAAAGGTCCTATGAATAATTTATCACAACAATTTACAGATAAGATCCAATTGAAGGAAAAAGGCTTAGGAGAATATTCCCTTGAGCAATCTTTGTGTCTATCACAATTGCTACTGTCACCAAAATCACATGGACAACCCATATCAAACACACCATGTTCATCACAACCAATCATAGCTCTTAATGAAAGATTTGTTAAAGCAGGTACCCTCGAAGATGAGTCAGAAGACAAAGCCATACTCAATTGGCTATACAAGGACGAAGAAGCCTCAACATCAGCAATTATCAGCATCAAACAGATCAGTATGGAAAAGGGAAGGCTATCTTAGAGAAAATGGGCTATGAAGGCCAAGGACCAATTGGTAAGAGAAAGGATGGTATTATTGAACCTATTCAACCTCTAACACTACAACCTAAAGAAAAAATAGGATTAGGCTACACAGGGGAAGCAAAAGAGGAAGTAACTCAAAAAGTAGTAGAGAGGATTCTACAAATGAGAGATGGTGCTAACACATATTCAAATGAGTATGAATGGGATCATTTATCTACTACATCATACACTGAAAAAAAAAATTGATGTCATTCAAACATATACACCCTTACAAGAGGAGGGAAAAAGTTCAGGAAATAGACCATTTGTAATGGAATCAACAAATATCGATGACTCAAGCGAGGATGATCAGACATCGACTGAGGCAGACAACTTGGAGATGAGTACTATCATAGACCTCAACCTTCCTACTGACAACTTTGACCACCTAGCTATCAGAACACTTACAATTTTCAACCTTACTCAACCTGATGACTTTTTACCTTTGAGGCATCTAAAACTTATTAACTAGGAACCTACTGAACCTATTCATTTACCAGTCTTTTCAAATGATGATGCCATCATAAACTATCTTTGCAGTGATCAACCTGATACAAATTATATCTGTAACTCTCATAATGATACTTCAACACATGAAAGTTCCAAATCTTCCAGTTTCAAAAATGACAACAAGAAAAATAGATCTAATGGTGAAAACCTTTCTAAGGTAGTATTAGATCTTGAAAAAGAAAAAGTAAAGAATGTATCTAACAGTGAAAACCTTTCTAAGACACTGAAGGATGGAAGATTTGACACCCTTCCAAAACATTACTATGATAGATCATCAGTACTAGTAGAACCAACATAGTCTATAAATTTGGGAGCAACTGAAAAGCTAAAGATCCTACATCTAGCAGCGTCTATGACAGAACAGGAGAAGACCACATTCCCCAATTTTTTTGAAGAGCGACATATCAATTTTGCTTGTTCTTATTATGATATGCCAGGATTAGATCTAGATCTCCTAATGCACCATCTATCTCTACCAACCAGAATCAAACCAGTCAAGCAAAAATTGAGAAAAATGCATCCTCACATCGCCCTGATGGTAAAGGCTGAGCTAAAGAAATTGTTGGATGCAGGATTTATCAGGTCTATCAATTATTCAGAATGTATTTCAAATATTGTGCCCACATCTAAACTAGATAACAACATCAGGATATGCACATATTTCATAGATCTAAATAAGGCATCCTTGAAAGATGATTTTCCTCTACCAAGCATTGACATCACTATGGATCTAACAACAGACCATGCCATGTTGTCATTAATGGATTGTTTCCATGGATAGGGTACAACCAAATAAAGATAGCACCTAAAGATCAATAAAATACATCATTCACTTGTCCTTGGGGTACATTATGTTGGAATTTCATGCCCTTCGGGTTGAAAAATGCAAGTGCAATATATCAACGGGCGATGACTTCAATTTTTCATGATATGATGCATACTTTCATGGAAGATTATGTTGACATCTTAGAAAAATCATACACCAGAGAAGGACATCTAGAGATCCTCAACAAAATCTTTACTAGACTGGAAAAATTAAATGTCAGATTAAACCCAAAGAAATGTGTGTTTAGAGTAACATCAACAAAACTCCTTGGATACATAGTATTAGAGAAAGGAATAGAAGTGGATCTAGCTAAGGTCAAATAAATAATGGAGATGTCACCACCTAAAAAAATTAGTCAATTACGGTCCCTACAAGGCCGGCTACAATCCATCAGGAGATTTATCTCCCAATTGGCAGACAAAAGGCACCTATTCAATCATCTACTTCGTAAGAATATATCATTCAAGTGGGATCATGAATGCGAAACAAATTTTAACCAGATAAAACAATATTTGATGTCACCTCCAGTACTTATGCCACCTACAACAGAGAAACCATTGTTACTCTATATCACAACAATAGACATTTCTTTAGGAGCTCTCTTAGCACAATAAGATTTTGAGGGAAAAGAACAAGCTATTTACTACATCAATAGAACTCTCAACGGTTATGAAATAAATTACACATTCATAGAAAAATCTTGTTTGGCAGTGGTATTTGCAACCCAGTAGTTGTGACACTACATGTTGACTCATATAGTCAAGCTCATAGCGAAAATAGACCCATTGAAATATCTACTCAGTAAAGCTACTCTAACAGGGAGATTGGAAAAATGGGTCATGATCTTGAGTGAGTTTGACATCCAATATGTCAACAGGAGGGCCATCAAGGGATAGGAAATAGCAGATCAACTAGCTGAAGCTCCATTATAGGATCATCATCTAATGAACATTGAATTTCCAAATGCGGACATCTTGAATATTACAACACAACAATTGAGGCTCTATCTTGATGGATCATACACACAAAGAGGGTCTGGTGTGGGAATCCTATTTGTTACACCTCAGGGACATACCATCCCAAGGTCCTATAGGCTAATGTTTCCATGTACCAACAATGTAGCTGAGTATGAAGCATTGATTATTAGCATCAAAGTAGCTATTGAATGGAAAATCACAAAAATTCAAGTGTATGGGGACTCACAACTTTTCATCTATCATCTAAATGACGAGTATCAAACAAAGGATGAAAAGCTCATGCCTTACAAGAAAATGATAGATGATCTTAAAAAGTACTTCATGGATATCAAATTCAAGCAAATAACAAGGGTAGAGAACAAAGTTGTGGATGCCATGGCAATAATTGCTTCCTTTTTGCAATTACCAGAAAAGCAAGGTCGTTATGAGTTTATGGTGGTGTTATGCCTTGCATACACGCCCCAACTTTTGCTTGGAAAAGTTGGGGACCTCCTTTTCTTTTCTTCTTTTTGTTTTCTTTGTCTCTATCGGATCTGAAACCGGAACATAAACTTTTCCAAGGTTCATGTTCCTAGTTTCGTCCCTATCCCAGTTCCCCACTTTGTTCGGGTGTTATCTCATCTTGTTCTCCGTCCCGTTCTTCTTGCTTTGTCTCATCTTTCATCGTTGCATTGTTTGTTTGTTTTGGTCATTTTCTTTCATTTTGTTCCTTCGTTTCTGTTTGTCTTCGTCCCATCCTTTTGTTGTCTTTTCGTTGTGCTCGGTTCGCGTGTCATTTGTTTCTAATTTCATGTCTTGTTTGTTTTTGTTTGGGAATTTTCGTTGTTTGTCGCATCGTTCCACCTTAGAATCAGTTGGAAAATACAAAAAATTGAAAACTTTAAAAATACAAAAAATTGAAAAACTCAAAAAACACAAAAAAAAAATTGCACAACATGAAAATTTAAATATTATAATTCTTATTATTAATTTTATTATTTTGAAAATTTTAATAATATAAATCTTTTATGATTTAAAAATATTTATAAAGTTTAAATATAAAAATAATAATAATAGTAATAATAATTATAATATTTAAGGAGTTTTTATTTACAAATTAGGTATAAATTTATTTTAAAATTTAAGTAATATAGTTCTTTTATGTTTTTAAAAGGTTTATATTACTTAAATTTTAAAAAATAAATAAGTAAATAAAGTTTCAATGTTTTCAAATATTAAATTTTAGGGATTTTGAAAAAAAAATAAAAAAATCATAAAATATAAAAATATTTAAAAAAAATGAGGTATAAAGTAGCAAAGACAAAAGTGCAATAAAAGGGGAGGCTCTTTGTGGAATCTGAACCATACGAGAAATTGAACTAAACAAAATATTCACGTTCTGAATCCACTCTGCTCCCGCACTGGACTCATCCCACCTTGGCAATCTAATCGGAATTGGATTCAGAGGGAATCCTAAACCGGGAACAAAAGGAAATGTTTTGATTCTGAATCTGCTCCACTCCCGCTCGTGCATGACTCTGATCCCGCTCCACTCCCCATCCCACTTCCGATATTCATAGTGAAAAATGATTGGAGAATGCTTTGAATGGATGAAGAAACGTGGAAGCTCAAACAAATCAAGTTCACCACTTGGTAGAACTCTTCAAAGATATGTCACCTTATGAAATGCAATTGCACACGGGATATTCATAGAATGGATCTGTTGAAGCTTTTCAAGCAAGATGTTTGATGATAATTCCTACAAAAGGTGAAGGAATAGGCATCAAATGAAGTGGAAGCAGGGGGCGCATGAATCACATAGCAGAATGCCTCTGAAAGATGTCATTTCATTGAATGCAAAAGAAACGTGGAGCATAGGTGTGATTGAGAAGAGGGCACATGAACTATTTGAATAGAATGCCTTAAACAGATGTTGTCTCTTGCAATGATATGGTGGTTGTAGGATACCCACATAATGGATTTGATTGAAATTTAGAGAAAATGCAACTCGCAGAAGAGGAATATATATATATATATATATATATATATGCATTCAAGATGTGGAGGCCAAGCATGCGAGTTGTTTGACAGAATACCTCTGAGAGAGATGTCATGCCATGGAATGCATTCCAATGTTACTAGATCTCCACAAATATGGATTTTGTTGAATCAGACTTTGCCAACGTCCTTTTGATTGCATAGAAAGGAATACATATAATGGCAGAGCATGGACGAGGCATGTAAACTGTTTGACAGGCCGCCACAAATATTTGGTGATCTCCTGTTGTGCCATGATTACAATGTATACAAATAGATCTGTTGCAAAAGATCTTGAAACTTTTAAGAAAATGCGATTGGTTGTTGAAAAGCCAAATTCCACACCTTTGCTAGCATCCTCTACCTTTGTGCATGAAATTTGGAATGGACAAGGCAAATCAACTATTTGATAGAATGCATTAGGGAATGGGGTGCCATGGATATCATGATTGCAGCATACCCATTAAAATGTAGGTCCAGGGATAGGCATTCGAGACTTCCAGGTAAATGTAATTGGTAGCTATAAAGCCAAATTCCACATCTTGTGCCAACATCCTCACCAGTGCCAAGTATGTGGAATCATAGACAAATGCACATGAACTGTTATACAAAATTCCTCTGAGGAATGTAGTTGCCATGTAGTGGAATGGTTGTAGAATACGCACCAAATGAATGATGTAGTTGCGACTATCCTGGAAGAAACGATGTACATGCAAAATGCGAAAGTATATACCAAGCATCGATCTGTATGATAGAATGCCTCAGAGAAGGGTGACATGATATGTGATATTTGACATAACGCTTCAAAGAGGTACCATCTTCTAGAAATAGAAAGGCATGCATGCAAAATGTTGAAGCAGAGACACATAAGTGAACTGATAAAAAAAATTCCTCTGAGGAATGTAGTCTCATGGAGTGCACAACTGCAGGATATGCAAAATGGAAGTAATGAAAGGTTTTATAGACTTCAAGCAAAATACAGTTGGCAGGTTTTAAAACCATAACCCATGATTTCGATTAGGATCCTCCATGCATATGTGCATCGATACCCATCAAAGCATAAAAGGTATGTAAACTGTTTGATAGAGGCTACTTGGTAAGAAATGCATGCAAAGAATGGAAGCATAGACAAGTCACATGAGAAGAGTTTTCTAGAATGCTTCTAAAGTTGTCATCTCATGTAAAGAAATGATGGTAGGAATGCACAAAGAAAATATGTATTAAAGCATTTAAGAAAATTTCAAGTAAATCCATAAGCAGGCTTAAACTCAAATTTTCTAACCGTTGTCAATGTTCTCCCTGCCTTGCCCGTGGACAAAGAGAATATGGAAGCATAGGTGCAGGCATGTCAATTGTGATGGCAGAGGAGATTATGCGAAGAATGGGGGCATTGGATAGGGCACATAAACTGTTGGGAAAAATTCCTTTGAAAATATCATCTCTTGGGATGCAATGTTGCAAAATACGCACCAAATGGAAGGAGGTTTGGAAATATTTAAGAAAAATGGAGAAGTATCAAATGAGCACGTAGGCTGCTATTGAATGGAATGCTTCTAAAAATAAATATCACCTCATGGAGTGACTATGGAATTATATGGAAATATGGAGGAGGAGAATTAATATTCTTTCATAGGAGATGCAAACAAATGAGATACAAAGCAAGTACCATCCTATCTACAAGCACTGGCCTAAATTGGCTGCAAATATAGTCCATTCTGGATGGTGAAATGTTGAATATTTGGAAGGAGCATGCCAAAGATATCACAAAAGCATGGATGGTTCCGGGAATACAGTCTATAGGGGTTTACCATTGAGAGTGCCACCATTTCACAAGATAGTAGGAAAGCTACAGTAGAGGAAACACTGCAGGAGGTTGCTCATTTAATTGATACCACTCATCCAGAGCATAATGATTCATATCATAGTACCTCTAGAAGTAGATGGCATGGAGATTATGAAGCACAAAATATTGTTTGATGTTGTTTTGTTCAAAATTACATTAGTTTAAAAACATTATTATTTCAATTTAAAGTTCATTGTATTTTATATTCAATTGAAATAATATGGAATTATTGAATCAATTACTATTAAATGGATTAATTTTGTCAATTAATTAATGTGTGTTCCTATTCTCTAGATTCCTTTTCAAAGATTGGAATAAATCATAGAAAAGATGATCTTGCAAAACTCACGTACAAAGAGGGTATTTTCTGAACAGAGTGAAAACTGACAGTGAACTAAAAGTTTGGTGGTTCCATCTGGAGTGATTTTTGGAGAAGGATGCAGATTTATGTAATAAAAAAAGGATAAAATCTGATTCAAAATGGAGGATGTTGTTGTTAACTGAAGCCAGACTAGAGAGTGGAGCCTCAAACTGAAACTAACTAAGAGAAAACTGAAATTAGCTGAGGAAAAACATGAAATGAAACAAAAAATTATCTTTCTGATTTAATTATATGCACAAAAAGTTGCAGCTTTTTGATGTCTAAGTTTGAGGACGAAATTATGGAATTGAGCTACAAATTGTCAAATCAAGCTCATTGTAAAGGGTTGGTGAGACACTTAGGAAAATAAGTTAGAAGTTTTATAGCTTAGCAGATTAAAAGTTTTACAGTAGGATAGGTGATGCATTTTTCTACAATTCTTAGTTTAGATGGAGGTAATCTAAAGATATGGGTTTCTCTACACTGGTTATCTTGCCAGATTTTTAAATGTTTCTTATCTGTTTCATTGACAGTAGAAGTAGCTAGACTTAAACCTGCTTTAGGTTATGCTCTGGAATAATGTTTGTTTATTAATCATTTTATTTGTAAGCTTTCAAGGAATGGAGTTCTATCTTTTGTTTTATTCGAATTATGATTTTCAATCTTCCATTAATATTTGCACTATGAATGAATAGTTGTGTATGGATTATAGGTTGATTTTTTTTGTAGTTCTAGTTTATGAATTCCTTGGAAAGAAATAGGTCTGATTAGTTGAATGAATCAACATTCTTCTTTCTTTTGTGTCCCTGATCTATCTTTTTCTTTTCTTTATACCCCCCTATTAGAGTAGGTTTAAATAAGAATTCAATCTTACAAAAATCAAGAAGCTCAATAACCATCAGGCCCCTTGAACATTACAATTACATTGACCATTGAGCAATATCAACATAGTTGAGAACCAACTACCAAGACCTGGGGAGTTAGATTACTAAATGTTGTCTTTCTTTTTCAGGAGAAATAGAATAGATATATTTTGTTTAAATGTTTTTGTGCTATTTTGACCATCAACAGGTGGAACAAGTATCTAACCCTGCATACTAAAATCCTAATTTGTAGACCATATGCCAAATAACCGACACTCAAACCTCACAATATGGAGAGATCTATACTTACCTCAAAGATAATATCCTACCTCCTAATCCCTCTAGAAACCAAAAGCATAACTTTATCTATCAATCTACATGACATACACTGATTGTTGACATCCTTTACCATCGAGGTCTAGATGGTACTCTTCTTCGGTGTCTAGAACATCATGAATCTAAAACATCCTTACGAGAGGTCCATGAAGGTATTTGTGGGACCCATTCAAGTGGGCTAACCCTAGCTAAGAAACTCCTCCATTTAGGGTATTACTGGCTGAACATGGAGGAGTCTTATCAATATGTTAAAAATTGTCAGAAATGTTAGATTCATGGTAATCTAATTCATGTGCCAACACAAGAGTTACAACCTTCACATCAACATGGCCCTTTTGTCAGTGGGGACTGGACCTAGTAGGAAAAATAAATCCATCTTCATCTAATAGACGCAAGTTCATCATCACAACAACAGAGTATTTTACAAAATGGATAGAAGCAGTTCCTTTAACAACTATCACTGGAAAGTAGATCTCGTCTTTCATACTCAACTACCTCATTTGTCGATACGGGCTACCTCAATCCATTGTCATAGACAATGGTATTCCTTTTAAAATTTAGGATGTCCAGGAATTATGTGAACAATTCCATATCCAATATCGTTTCTCAACACCATACTATCTTGAGGGAAACGTCCAAGTAGAGGCCTCAAACAAGACAATTCTAAAAATATTAAAGAAAACAATAAATGATGTTGTGTGTGATTGGCATGTTCAGCTAAATCCAGCACTATGGGTCTATAGAATCAACATCAGAACACCAACAGGAGCTACACCATATTCCTTGGTGTATGGATTAAAGGCCATCTTACCCATTGAAGTAAAAATACCATCACTCCATGTCTCATTGAAAGGTACCATTACAGATGAGGATTATAGAGTTTCTCAGCTAGAGGAACTAGAATTACTGGATGAATGCCGTTAGCAAGCTATTAATCATTTGAAGGCATATTAGTAAAGAATGTTAAGGAGTTACAATCATAGGGTAAAACCTAGAGTCTTTCAAGTTGGAGACTTATTCCTAAAGGAAAACCCTAAGAATAAGAAGGATAGAGAAAAGAAAGGGAAGTTTGAACCTAACTGGCTAGGTCCCTTTGTAATCATATCATTGTATGGACCAAGAGCATATCAATTGTCTACACCAGAAGGGGATCTATTTGATGAACCTATCAACAGTATCCATCTCAAAAAGTTCTATACATGAATCACCTAGTACATGAATTATTTTATGAAAATGGTTACCATGATGAAAACCTGGAAAATAGGAATCTTGGTAACGAAAAAATACAAAAAAAATCAAAATACTGAAAAATAATTAAAAAAAAAAATACAAAAAAATACAAAAAAATAAAAACCAAAAAGACTAAAAGGGTGCAATAAAAACATGTAGTGAAAACCTGTAAATAGGTGCTATTTGTGATTTGAATCATCTCTCCCATCTATTTGGACACATGTCATGGTCATTGCTTTCACCATCATATTTTACATCTGTTATCATATCATATCATGTGGTCATGTCTCACCCTATCTTGGGGGAAACATATGAACCTCATTGGGGGCAATAAACATTGAGCTTAATCAAATGGACAAACAACGGTCAAACAAACACAGCAAAAAAAAGATCAAAACACAACCCAACATGGAATATCAATCACCATCAGAAACACATCGAACATCCATATCACATCGGAAAATCCAAAAACAAGTCAAAAAGTCAGTATCAAAAAGAAAAAAACATGATTTTGTGTAATTCAAACTACATGGTCTCTACATGTATAATGTAGGCAAGGCTAATCTTTGATCAGCCCCTGAGGCCCCTAGGATAGGTCTTTAGGTTAGGTTTGATCAAAATCTCAAAAATCACAAAACATCATAAAATAAAGATGGATGATCTAATTTGAATAATGATTAAAATACTTTAAGAAAAAGTTGGATATGTTGTACTTTGATCATTGCTATCATTTCTTTAGAGAAACTCGATGATGTATTGAACTAGAGAAGCAAAGAAGGAGAATGATATTTTCTTTATCTGTTATTTGTGAATTAGTCATAATTACTGTGTGAATTGTCACGAGAAGTTCTCTACAAAGCATCATGGTTGACATTCCAATTCACTTAGGAAAGTGGTTAATTCTTGTTTGTTTTATGGAAGAAATGCTCAAGTCATCTCGGTTTAATTACACCTCGATGCTTGTGTTAGCTTGCAATATAAAAAATCATGGAAGTAGTACTCAGGTGATCATGATTTAAACTATACCATTGGTGCTTGTACTCACTTTCAACATTTTTAAAGCTCTATGATGATACAAAGCACAAAATACTATTAGAATTCCAATATTTTCATATAGATTCGCATGGTTAAATTAGATTGCATTCATAATATTTTTTGCATCTGCAGAGTGTTTATTACAAAATCTCATGAAGGATTCAATTTAATACTTATTGTTTCTCATAAATAGATTGAGTATACTTGACATTAACAAAAACATCATCATGATCATATAGTTGCATCATCATATTCATTTGCATACATTATAAAACATTTAATCATCATTTCATCATTCATACATTTGAATCAAATCATTTTGCATTCATCATATCATATTTTCCATATCACATATTGCATAAAGAAAATATCAAAAATAAATCTCTATCATCACATTTTCCAGTCATCCATCAATTCATATCACATAACATACAATCATTTAACATATCATTTATCATACAACATTTCCATCCATTTATTACATCATATATCATTCATCATTTTTATCCATTTATTACATCATATATTTACATTTACATCAAAATAAAAATACACACATCCCATTTACATCACATATCATATATCATTTAAACACATCATATCCATAATCATGTATATAATTACATCATCATACATATACATCATGAGTCCATACATCATGCATCCATACATTCATTATGCACATCGTAAATAGAACATCATACATCGTAGCATATCATCATGATATAAACTACATCCATAACATCATAATAAAAGGATCATCACATAGCATATAGAAAATGAAAGTAAATGCATCCATTGGAGAATCATGTAGAACACATTATGGATCGAAGATTCCACTGCATATCATATTGATCAAAATAATAAAGTCAAGTATACAATGATGTCTAAAATGAAGAGAGATATATCATCAAAAAATGGTTGTAATCATAATGTACATCATCATCTCAAATAACAAAGAGAAATCACATTTGAAGCTAAGTACTATTGGCTCCAGATGGTGCAGGCATAGAAGGATTGGTCCCTCCACCACCACCAAATGTATCGAGATCTCTAGGATCTCTTCAGAGAGGTTGTGTCACACCCACACTAACAATCCTAGAATGAGTCATGCCAGATCGGGACTGCCTGTAACTCACTCTCTGCTCAGAAGGGATGAAATCATAATATTTACCTCTATAATACTCCACCTCCCCACCAATATAGGAAACCTCTCTCATATAATCTACTAAAGAGGTACCATCTTCCAATCTCTATAATCTCTTGGCTATAGCCTACACACCCTCTACTATAAATTTGGCAGCATCCCTCTCGATAGTCAAGGATGCAATCTGAGCCTGAGCTGACCCTATAGTCTATCTAGCGGCATCCCTCTCAGCGATCAAGGAAGCAATTTGAGACTAAGCACCCCCTGCAGTCTGCCTAGCAGCATCCCTCTCGGTTGTCAATATTGCAATCTAAGTCTGCATCATAGCCAACTGAGCCTGCACTAATGCTAAAGCCTCTGCATGTGACTGGGCCTATGCCTACATCTGAGCTTGAGTCTATGCTAATAGACCCTGAGCCTGAACAAGTTGCTCCTAAACGGTCTCTAATTACACCTGAAGGCTCGCGATCTGCAACTGATTTGAAACATCTCTCACTACTTTCCTCTTACGAGGCACTATATCCTCAGGAAAATCTAAGGTAGGGCTCAACCCACCTCCAACATCTCCACTATCAAATCTCTAATCATCCCCACTGCTCTCATCTCTACTATTCTCCTCCTCACCAACATCCTCCTCCTCACCAACATCCTCCTCAACACCAACATCCTCCACCTCAAACTCCTCTCTCCACCTATGACCATGTGCAAATACAACATCATCCTTTGCAGGTAATGGGGCAGGCTCATTAGGAATAGTAAGATGTGGAAAAGGATGAAAATCCAGATACTCAACATAATCTATTGTAATTGATGGCTCAACAATGTTCAGATGGATGCCCCACTCAAATGGTTGTAAAGACTGATACTCCTTAACATCATCACTGTATGACAAACTAGGCCCCCAATCTGTAGAATCTGACTGCCTATGGGCGTAATGAGCAATACCCTAGGGCATACCTTGAACCATACCATACTGTCTATACACTCATCTGATCAAAAATATCTCTAGCACCCAACGAGTCCGGCCAATTAGTAGCATCGACTGACAGAAAAAAGGAACCTAAATATCATCCTTGTCCCAATGCTCATAGTCAAGGTAGGGACGCCATGTCACAAACAATATCATCAATCACTCTCCTCTAGCACTCTAACTTACCCAGTCTGGACTAAGTAAGATGGCTTGCATAGTTGAATACATACAATCTCATAGGTGGTCTCTGTCTCACTGGCACTGGACGTGTGAGAGCTATGTGCTCCCACGCCCATACCTGAAGCAAAGTGACACCAGCTGACAAACTCCAACCTCTAAGATACACAACCAAATGCAAATCATGATACAAATGGGTGAGCATACACATGCCCCAAGCATATTTGGTTCCATGAATGACCATACTCTCCAGTACTCGGCCCCAACCAACAGAGAATCCCTTTGACCTGCGATCAGGACAAAGGAATCATCTAATAAATCCAGCAAGCACTGTTGGCAAAGTGGTGTAATCAACCATCATCTCCCACCATGGAATCCACTCTCCAACAATGTGCTTGTCCTCAAACACCCTCCGAAGAGCATCAATACTACCCTGCTCTAATGAATCGTATACAACAATTTCACCCACAACTGGCATCTGCAGGATCCTCCAGACATCCTTTGGAGTGACTCATCTCACTGGTAGGAAGGTGGAAGGTGTTATGATCGCTATGCCATCTCTCGGCTAGTGCTATCAATAGACCCCGATTAATCCTAATTTGGGGCATGAATAATAAAGAAGATAACCCACATCATGAAATGACTATTGTTTCAGGCTGCCCTAACTGAGGTATCAAATCAAATGCCCATGGGAATTGCTCTCGAACCTGAAGGTTCTCCAATGGCTCCTATCATTAGCAAATTTTCAAAATCAGTACTTTTTGTCAAATCATCAAACATCAATTATCCTATCAAAACTAATCATCTCTTGGAGAGACTTTTGATCAAATCTCATGAGCGAACATCAATGAACCTCATCTATCATGAGGTCAAATCATCAAGAATCATTGAACCTCACCTATCATGAGGTTAATCATCAATGCATCAAATCAACCTCACCTATCATGAGGTTCATCAATGATGAGGGCGCAAACCCGAGACATAGAAAATAACCCACAAACTAGAGAATAATTTTATTATTCAGAAAATGGAACTTCTTACATGCAGAGGATCTCAAATCCCCAAGTTCTACAACACATGCAAGCTTACAGAAAGCTACAGAATAACCCTTTCGCAATATGCGAGCTTGTCCCCAAAAAGTTACCCAAAAATTAGAAAACCCGCCCATAAATAGAGCTCCTCATTTGTTTGGAGCCAAAAAACATTCAATTTTAGTTTAGGTGGTTTGGCGCTGAAAATTTACAACATGAAGTTCAAATTTCAAAAGAGCATTTGCAATGGTATCTTCTAGAAAGTCGCCAACTTGGGGTCATAACTTTTGATCGGGACTCGATTCGTGAACCGTTCGAACCATTGGAAAGGTCTCCGAGTCAAGAACGCTCAAAATTTTCACGATTTTGGCAAGTTTCGGGCCGATTCGGAAGCTCTAAGTGCCTCAAATCCCACTGGAAGATTTTCGGTGCAAATGGGAAACTCAAAACGCAATATCTTTCAACCCGGGAACCCGAAATGAAAAACCGTGGTGGGAATTTCATTATGGCCGAAAAAAGGGTATCCAAAAATATAAAACATCTAAAAACTAAGAAACTTGAAATTTAACTATTTTTGGGTGATGCAAGATTGCCCTTACACCACTAGATGCTCCTGCATCGGACACCCAGGGTAATTTGAGAAGTGACCCGTCATGTCTCAAATGGTTGAGGAAAACCCAACTAGTCAACCACTGCATTAGATAGCTAGGATGAATCTTCAGGCCTTCCTCTCCATTTCACCAGATATTCTTCATACTGCCTATTTCTGGTACTCCTTCCCACACGACTATCCAAGATTGCTTCAATCTCCTCCTTTTCTGAAGTAGGTCTTTGGAATCCTACTTGTTCCATCATTGGTACTTCCTCTGTGCCACCTTCATGATACTCTGTCAAATCTGAAATGTTGAACACAGGGGAAATGTTGATTCCATCGGGCAACTCTACCTCATATGCATTCCCTGAATCATGCTTCGCAAAATCTTACAGGGACCGAACTTCTTCATCTTCAATTTGTTATATGTTCCCTGGAACCTTTCTTTTCTCAAGTGGACCATCACTTCATCACCAATCAAACTCCTTATACCTCCTTTTCGATCTGCCCTTAGCCTTATCTTTGCATATTCATCTTGTTAATATGTTCTCTTACCTTTCTCATGTATATCCTTGATGTGTTACGCAAAATCTTTGGCCCGGCACTTATGTTCTTCTCGGTCCATCTTCCTCAGTGAGCTGTTCTAGGGCTACCTCCATACACAATGCAGGAGGTGATCTACATGCTTCGTGACAGAATTGTTGTAAGAAAATTCTGCCTGGGGTAAGATCAAGTCCATCCCTTGGGTTTATCTCCTACCAAACATCTCAATAGGTTACCCAAACTCCTGTTAACAACCTCTAGTCTGCCCATCTAGTTTGTGGATGGTGTGAGAGCTGAACTTCAACTCTATCTTCAGCTTCTTCCACAAGGTCCTCCAAAAGTACCCCACAAATTTGGTGTCACGATCTAAAACAATACTCTTTGGCAAACCATGTAGTCTCACCACCTCTTTGAAGAACAAGTCAGCAATGTGGACTGCATCATGGGTCTTCCGACATGGAATGAAATGTACCATCTTCAAAAACATCCTTCGACAAATACTTGAATCATTCCCTCTTTGCGTCCTTGGAAAACCAAGAACAAAGTCCATACTTATATCCTCCCAAGGCCTCTCTGGTACAGGTAAGGGCTGATACAAGCCTGTATTCTGGCTCACTCTTTAGCCATCTGACACACCCTACAACTCTGCACAAACTTCTTCACATCTTGTGATAACTGAGGCCAATAATAATGCTCACTGATAATGGCAATGGTCTTATCCCGACCAAAATGTCCTGCCATTCCTCCACTATGCTTCTCCTTTATCAGTTTTCCCTCATGGAACTCCTCGGGATACACAAATTTACTTCCCTTAAATAACATGCCATCTGGATTATGAAATCCAGCCACCTTGTCCTTGTCCACTGTAACAGGTTCCTTGCAAGCTTTCCAAGCCTCTGCCAAAATAGGATCTTCGCATCACAGGTGTCTTGAGTTCATTGAACCCAACCACTTCAATCTGCATCTTTGTCATCAATGTATGCCTCCTACTTAAGGTATCTGCAACCCTATTTGACTTCCCACTCCTATGTTTCAAAACAAAGGTATAACTCTGCAAAAACTCTACCCATTTCATATGCCTCTGATTTAATTTTCCTTGACTATTTAGGTACTGCAAGGCCTGATGATCAGTATATAGAACAAATTCCTTCGGCAACAAATAATGTCTTCATTTCTTTAATGCTTGAACTATTGCATAAAATTCTTGATCATATACAAAATACTTTCTCTTGGCATCATTTAACTTTTCACTGAAATAGGCAATGGGCTTACCTTCTTGGCTCAACACTGCTCCAATGGCACAACCACTAGCATCAAAATCCACCTAAAACACCTTGTTGAAATTGGGAGGGCTAGAACAGGTTGCTCTGTCACCTTCTGCTTCAAATTCAAAAACTTTTGCTGCTCCAGGCTCCACTTGAATTCTTTTCTATCCTCTCATTGTTTCAGTCAGGGGTCCACAAATACTACTGAAGTTTCTAATGAACTTTCTATAAAAACTAGCCAAACCATGGAAAGATCTCACCTCGTAGCAAGTTCTTGGGGTAGGCCATTCCACAGCCTTCACCTTCTCTGGTCCATCTTGAGACCTTTTCGTGACAACAAACCCCAAGTACACTAACTCCCTCTTCACAAAACTGCACTTCTTGGATTAATCAACAATTTCTCTTCTCTTAACTTCTCAAAGGTTCTGCGAATATGCATTAGATGCTCATCCAGCGTCTTACTGAAAATCAAAATATCATCTAAATACACAATAACAAAGCTTCCTAGAAATTCTTTTAGTACCTCGTTCATGAGCCGCATGAATGTGCTCGGTGCATTGGTTAGCCCAAAAGGCATGACTAACCACTCGTATGGCCCTCTTTGGTCTTGAAGGCAGTCTTCCATTCATCTCCCTCTCGAGATCTTGATATCCACTCTTGGATCAATCTTTGTGAAATCGAGCCCACTCAAATCCCATCGAGTCATCCATCCTTGGCAGGGAAATATGTACTTGATTGTTATCTTGTTTATGGCTCGAGAATCTGTACACATCCTCCACTCCCCATCCTTCTTTGGTGCTAGTCTTGCGGAGTCGCGCTGGGCTCAAACTCTCTGTATCAAACCCTTTCTCAACAACTCTTGAACTTGTTTGTTCAACTCCTCATTTTTTGTTGGAGTCATTCTATGAGCTGCCTTATTTGGCAAACTGGCTCCAGGAATCAAGTCAATCTGATGACTGATTTGCCTTATTGGTGGTAAACCCTCAGGTACATTATCAGAAACAATATCCTGAAACTCATCCAACATCCCAGAAACTTCTTCTGGAACCTTCTCACTATCCTCCTTACTCTAGGAATCAATGCATAACACATGCTCATGCTTCATACCTTCTAAAAAATTTCTTCCATCTACATAACAAATTCTAGCACTCTGCATACCTTTTCTTCGGTCTCCCGGGGTTTCAACTTGTGACGAACCCCATCCTTTGTCAAGGAATAAGTGTTTGCATGGCCATCATGTATAGCTCGCCTATCGAACTGCCACGGCCTCCCCAACAACATGTGACAGGCATCCATGGGGATGATATCACAGAGTACCTCATCATGGTAGCTCCCAATCTTGAACTTTACTAGGCACTGCTCATTGACCAAAACTTTGTGGTCTTTCTGTAACTAGGCAATCCGATACGGACATGGGTGCTTTTCCCTCTTCAGCTTCAACTTTGTGACCATCTCCTCTTACACCAGATTATCGGTGCTCCCACTATCAATAATGACCTCACAGCATTTTCCTTCACACTTGCACCTTGTGCGAAAAAGATTCTTCCTTTGTTCTAGTTCCTTTTCCTCGGGAAGGCTCTCCTAATCACTAGGGCTTCTCCCCTTTGATCATCTGAATGTTCAAATTGGGCCTCCTCATCTGCATGTGCAACCCTTCCACGACCTTCTGGCCTTTTGTCTGCCCTTCCTTGGTGTTGTGGACATTCATAGGCTCGATGCCCTTCTTCACCACACTGGAAAAGCGTTCCTTTGAAACCACCTCTTCCAGATCCTTGTCCATATCTCCCTCGTCCTCTACCTCTTTGATCACCACTGTTTTGATCACGAGAGCGGTAGAAGTTGTCATTCCTTTGGCTTTGGCTGGTTCCCACATCCTCACTTTTCTTTTCATCATCATTTCGGCTTCCTGAAGGTCTTCCACTGCCCCTTCCACTTTGACCTCCTCGTCCTTTTTGGTTGCCATCAAATATTTTGTTCAGCTTCTCTTCCACCTTCAAAGAAAGGTCTCAAAGTCATGAACGCGCTCGAAATCCGCTACGCTGATTTCGGAAAGTTTCGGGGCCATTCCGAAAGCTCTAAGTGCCTCAAATCCCACTCAAAAGATTTTCAAATGCAAATTTGGGAAACTAAAACTGCAATATCTTTCAACCCAAGAACCGAAATGAAAAACCGTAAATTGGGAATTTCATTATGATGAAAAGAGTATCCAAAAAATATAAAAACATCTAAAAACTAAGAAACTTGAAATTTAACTATTTTTGGGTGATGCAAGATTGCCCTTACACCACTGGATGCTCCTGCATCAATCAATCAAACTATAATTATTCCTCACCTATCATGAGGATAATTACCATTAATCAAATATTAGACCTCACCTATCATGAGGTTGAACATCATCTACTTGATTAGGATTATCAATCATATCAAACCAACAACTAACACGATAAAAAAATGACAAAATCAAGGAAAAATTTGACAAACTTCATCAAATTGATTTGAATGCGCTAAAATAGGCATTCAAAGTGCTAAATCATGACATGTGCCATTTCATTAGTCAAAAGCGTTATTATAGGTGGTCAAAGCGCCATTCTACCAAAAGCGCTATTCTATTAGGTCAATGTGCTAAAACTTAAGGTTGAAACGCTAAACTAATCTAAGTGCTAAAGAATCTAACCTAAGCGCTAAAGTTTTGAAAGTGCTAATTTATCCTACTTAAGCACTAAAACAGTGGACCTAAGCACTTACATTTTTTGAAGTGCTAAAATAGTAGACCTAAGTGCTAAAATTTTCAAAGCGCTAAAACATAAAATGGAAGTGCTACAATGGAAAATAGACACACTAAAATATTTAAAAAATTTTAAACTTGAAAAATGTGTTGAAAATGAGGAAATGCACAAAAACCGAGGGGTTAAGGGGTACGTACCGGAGGTCCGTAGGTGGCTAGGAACTGGTGACGTTGCACACACTCGAACTGGTGGGTGTGATAAGGAATTGACATCTTACTCCAAATGGCTCAAAGAGGTCTCTCTCACAAAGTTTTCAAAAGTCAAAATGCACAAATGAGTTTGAAAAGGAGCTTTTTGACCTTTTATAGGTTATTGGAGGTGGGATTATTTTAAAAAAAAATTAAGAGGAGATTAATTCAATATCAACCAGGGGAAAACTTTCTACATCAATTATCGAGAGATAAATTACTTCATCGCCAAATATTTATCGAATCTTCATCAAGTCATCGAAAAATCATTAAAATTAGAAAAAATAAAAATAAAAAAAATTCAAAAAACATCAAAAATTCATCAATTTATCTCCCGAGGGGGCATATATCCATCAATCACCTGAAAATCATGTCTAGGGCATACTGAAAAAAAATTCATCGATACTAGCAGGAGCAACACAAAAATTTCTTTGAAGCACTGCATAAACACATCACTTCAAAGAGGGGAAAAATGTATACACCTAAAAATGGTCTAGATAATCAAATTAAATAAATACGCTTTATTTGATTAATTACTTATATTTCTCTACTATTAAATAAATAGAAATATTTATTTATAGTTCATTTCTTCTATTCTTCAGATTTAATTAAATATACAACTTCTATAGTTGGTGTTATTTAATTATCACATCATTTAATCTTAATTAATTAAACAAGGTTAAATACTTTGTTGTTTAATTATCACATTCCTTCTATTTAATTTAATTTAAACAACTTCTATAGTTTGTTTTATTAAATTATTTATTACCCCTTTTGCTAATTTAAATAAAGACATAAAACAAATTCCTCTATTCACTCACCTACCAAATTTGATATTCCAAAGTCCAATTTATTTCAATTGGCATTCACGGGAAGTTGTGGAGACAAATTAGAGACAAATTTGAATTAATCTCTCAAATCTTCTTCCTTTGATCTTTCCTATCATCTTGCCTAATGTTTTCATGGGGAGAAATTATTCCCTTCATTAGCTCCAGCTTCTTCATCTCTCACCCTTCAAATCTCAAGATTGAATCCAAGCCTCTGTTGTGCTGCCCCGTCACAAAATTGTTGTCGTAAATCTATATATACAACCTTTCTTCACATGAAATGGATCCCAACCTTATGCAAACTTACTCTTCAGGAATAGAAATCAATCCATCAAGCAATCAAGCAATAGCAATAGCAATAACATCATAGAAATCATAGCATCAGTAGAATTCATATCATGACTGCATCATAGTTTTATTGTAGCTTCCATTTATCAATTTTCATGTCAGAATAGATTACAGTATTATCAATATCATCTAGAAATCATTATCAATCATTAGATCATTGCATCTAGCATCACTCCATTCTCTGAATTGGCATTTTAAAAAGTCGCACTACTTACCAAATCTGAGAGCCTTTCGTGACTTGATAAATCTTTAGAGATAGGAGACAATGAGACACTTTCAAGTTTTATGTGTTTTAAATTAGTTTAATTCATGTTAAATCTTGATATAATTTTTCATTAAGAAGTTTTTTAGGTTTTTTTACTTATTTACTTATTTCACACTTACAGATACCAATCACTTTATTCAAAAATTTCTTATAGTCTTCTAGATGCAAATATTCAAATGGTTTTCATAGGAAACTTACAACCTAATATTAGATATAAGATATTATTGATGAAATAGCCATCCTTTACAAATTTGTGTACAACCCTTCATGATTATCAAATATCAGATAGTTAATATGAAAGTACACCTTCATCATCTCTTACTAGTCAATCTAAAGTCATGCCTCAAAACAAATATCAATCATTTAAAAAGAAAAAAAAAATCATCAAGACAAAAAATCCTCAAACTGCTAATAACATTTAAACACAAGTCATTGTTGCAAACACAACACCATACCAATTTAGGCCAAGAGATGGAAAATTTGCACAATTACCCAATTCTCTCCATGTGATCATGTTGTATTTGTTAAATAAGAATATGATTCAACTTCCTCCAATTAGGCCTATTGACATAACTAAACTACTACCACCAAAATTTAATGCAAAATATTTTTATCAATATCATCATACACCTAGACACAATACATAAAGATGTGCATGCATCTTAAGCACCAAGTGCAAGACATCATCAAGTCCAATAAAATCTAGTTGGTTGGTATTAAAAATAAAGAAAATAAATCAATCTCACCACCTGACCAAAATTTGCAAATCTTTACAAAACCATTGCCAACTCATTCAACAAATTTTGTTCAATATAGTGACAATGAGGAAGATAATAATGACTTATCCAATATTGTAAACATGATTGAATTTCAACCTCATAAGGGTCAAACCAATCTCTTGCCTAAAATTGCTTTCACACATATTGATGTGCATCTATAATTGCACCTAATGGTCCTCTTTATATCACTAGCATAATCAATGACAAACCCACAAGGGGAATACTCATTGATCTCATGTGTATAGTGAATGTGATCTTTGAAGAATTCCTATATGTACATGAACTATATAAAGATAATTAAAAAACAATAAAAAGTGTTGTTAAAGGCCCATGATGGTTCTCTCTACCCTATGATTGGTTCTATAACTCTTTAAATCTTAAGGTTGGACCTAAACAATTTGATGTGTTATGACCTTTGTATCAGTGAAATTTTCAAAAATGATTGTCTCTATAGCTACGAGGTTTGACTTGTGGCTCTTGATAGTTTTGAAAATTTGGGAGTGTGATAAGGTTAGACTATATCAACTACTTCAACACATCCTCCATAGGTTTCCCTAAGGGATTGAATTTTCACTTGGGATCACTGTTTGTTCTTTGTTTTCCACATTGAGTGTTTGTGGTTTGGATGTTTTGTTGTCTAGGAGCAATTAAGACAAACTTTGCATCAACAACACCATCACTAGTAACATTCTTGTTCCTGGCCCAAAAGCAGGATTTGTTGTTAGAACTAGTGGATGGGTGGTTGTCTCTATATACTTGTGTGTTTCCCTGTGAGATTAGGGCTTTCTCGATGTTAAGGGATCTAGGGACAAGCTTGTCATAAGAGGAAATGCACTGCATTTTCAAGTGGAAGGATAGACCTGGATTTGGATTTTCTATGATAATTCCCACTTGTTGTTCATTGGGAAGAGGCCACTTGCTTTTACTAGCTCTTTGCCTCCATCGTTGTAAGAAATTGGAAAAATATTCTCCTTTGTTTTGCTTGAGTGTGTACAACTCTTCAAAGCTCACATCCATGTCAAGATTGAAGGAGAAGTGATCTATGAATCTATCAATGATTTCTTGCAAGGTTTTGATGCCTCGAGGTAACTATGAAAACCAATCCATGGCAGGACATGTTAAAATTCGAGGGAAGAGGTGCATTAAATAGGAATCATTGTAGGTAACCTCCATACACATGACATTGAATTATTTGATGTGGTCTATAGGGCTTCCTCTCCCTTTGTATTTATCAAATTTGGCAATTTCAAAGTCGAGAGGGAATGGCACCATTGCAATTCTTCGATCAAATTGATAAGGACATAATTTTTGTGTATGGGGCTTCTTTGTCTTTCCCATCCGAGGGTCCTACATTTCTTGTGACAATGCCTTAAGCTATGATGCTAGATCATCTCGCAGGTTTGGTGGAGGAACATATGCTGGGATGATGGATGAGTTCTAATATGATAAGGTGTTGTATGGTGTATATGGCAGTGTAAGATAAGGTGATGATTGTGTGGGTGAATATGTTCCTAACATGTTTGGATTGATGATGTTTTGTTGAGGGTTATAGTACAAACCCTATTGTTGTTGTTGTGTGATCAATTGTTGTTTTTGGGCATATTGTTGAGCTTGTTCTTGGGATTTTTGGTGTTGTTGGGCTACTAAGGCAGCTTATTGTGTTGCTAAGGTTGTTTGGTGCACTTGTTGTTGTTGTTGGGCCACAAGGGCTTGATATTGGGCTTCTTGTTGTTGTTGCTCTACTAAGGTGGCTTGTTGTTGTTTCTATTGTTGTGCTGCTAAGGTTGTTTGATGTTGTTGTTGTGCTACTAAGGCTACTTGATGTTGTTTTTGTGCTACTAAGGCTGCTTGTTATTTTTGTTGTTGGATGACTTGTTGATAAGCTTGTTATGCTTGCTATAAAGCTAGGGCATGTGCTTGCAATGTAGCATCAGTTGGTTGTTGGGGCATCTATGATGGATTGTGAGTGTTGATGTTTTCAATGGTTTGTGGGTTGGTGATGAGAGGTTGAGGGTTCCCTTGCTTTAACATTCCTTGTAAGATGGTGGATTGAGATGGAAGAATGTAGGTTTGAGGTCCCATTTGATTTTGCATGGTGAAGGGGACTGTGGGAAAAGATGAGGATGGTGCCATTAGATATTGTGATGTTAAGGTCACATTAGGACCTTGAGTCCATTGATTGAACAAATTCCCTTGACCGAGGGGTAGGGGGTTCCCTTCTTGTATTTGAGGTGGGATCAAGGTATTACCTTGGTTGATGGGATTCATAATCAAGGTGTTGTTTTGATTTGGGTCAATGATAGATGGGTTTGATGTGGATGGTTGATTGACTTGGGTAGCTTAGGTAACCACTTGTTTCAATGTGTCAATGGGGTTGTTGGAACCACTTGTCAAGGGTTGACTTTGCGTGAGGGTGTTAACTTTCCCTTGTTTTCCTACGTGAGGCACTTGGTTCACATTACCTTGTGTATCTTTAGATATACTTGGGGTATTTGTGATGATGGAAGAAGATGATTGCGCTTGAACTGTTGAGGTTGTTGTGGCTTCATGGAATGTAAGTCATTTACCAAATGTTGGTGTCCAACTTGTATTTTTTGGAAGGTTGGTGGTTAATGGAATGGTTGTTTTGTGAATACCAAAAGTTGTGCTTGTTCTGAGACATGAAGTGAGACCAAGGTTGGTTCCTAGACTAGTTGCAAGACTAGATGTTAAAGGTTGACCTAGAACAAGGGATGGAGTTGGTTGAATCATAGATGAATTCAAGCCTTGTGTCAATGATTGTGCAAAAAAATATGGGGAAATTGGAGCCATTTTTTCTAAGGCTTGATGTTCCATGATTTCTTCCCTAGTAAGTCTAAATGGATTGTTCGTGAAATATTCTATCTCATACAACCCTGATGGAGATGATGGTTGTTGTGATAGGGTAGCTTGACTTCTAGGATCAAATTGTTGAGGATTTGGATTGAACTTGAGGTGAATGTGACTTTGGTTTTCTCCATGATTCTCTTGTGTTGTGGTCTTGTTGTAACCATAGATTGTGGGTCACCTATGGGAGAGTGATATTGAGATTTATAATGTTTGAACTCTCTAGTTGACTCAAATTTTGGTAAAATAGACACTCTAAGCCATTTTGGAGCAATGGTGATAATGGGGAGATGGAAAGGATGGATGATGTGGGAAATGGTCTTTGCAAACATTTTTGGAAAACACTTTTGACTTAAGTTTGATTGTTTGATGTTTAGATAAAGGATGTTTATGAACTTGTGAGTCTTTAGGGTAGACTCATGATCTTCAAGATAAACTTGTCCAAAGATGATAACTAACTTAACTAAATGCATGGAAAAGAATTTATTTCACATACAAAGTGGCTAAGTTAGGGTTTGGGTTGATAGATGTTTAAGTCCAAAGTGTTGGTGTGTTCAAAATTTTGCAAATTTTGATGAAGTGAAGGATGAAATATGATGAAGGATGGATGAAATGTTTGACCCAATTTTAAATAGAGTGAACCTTTGTTTTCCAAGACCAAGGTAGTGAGAAACATGATATACCTCTAAAGTGATAATACTCCAAGAACTCAATGATTTTGGTAAAATAGGACTCAAATGATTTTGGAAATAGGACCCAATGATTTTGGTAAAGTGAAAATCAAGGATTTTGGATAATGGAACTTGGACTCAATGTTTTGCAATGTTTTCCTTATCTCAATTTGCTTGTTTTTGGGAGTCAAAGTTTGAACATACATCAATGTAGGGTATTCATTTGATTTAATCTTGGATTAATGAAGCTATTTTTACCACATACACTTGTCTTTCTTAAGTTCAAACTAAATGTCTATGTCAAAAGCAACATCTATTCCACAAAGTCCATTTTGTGAAAAGGATGAAGTTAGGGGCATAGTTACCTAGGTTAACTTTGGGAAGTATGGATTGAGATGTAAACCAAAATATTTAGAAGTCTCTAAGAATAAATTCTTAGGACAATCATTAATATCAAGGTTTTGTCAAAGGGTATCCATACTTAGACCAAAGGGTTTGAAATTTTGAAATGAGTTTGTTGATGTTTATTTGCAATGTTTTGGAAGTAAGCAAAGTATTAAACTGACTCCCAAGAATTTACAATTCTAGGTTGAAATGGCCATAATTATTGAGTCCCCACTCAAATTTCTCCAAACATTAAGACATTTTGAACAGTTAGAGATTCAGCGACATTGGATCCCCTCCATGACACACACTTCTCGAGACCACCAAACCTCAAAATCCTAAAGATCCTAAGATCCTAAGGATTTTTTTTATCAACAATGAATAGTACAAATGTGGGGTGGCTTCAGAATGACCATTCTTGCACCAAAAAGTATTAAGAATTTTGATTTTTAAACAATGTTTTGTAATAAGAGCTTCAATTCAAGGTGGCCATACACACAACAAGATTAGCTCAAGATTATGGAGAATCAAGAGGCCTCCCAGTCCCTTCCTAAGAAGAGATTTTGATGTACCACACAAGTACTATGGGTGACACTTGTCGGTATGACACATCCGCACCTATTGTTAATGACTTTCATCACAACACACTTTTATATAGTGACTTGAAAGAGCTTGGATTTAGCTCGTTACCGCTCGGGTTGTTCCCTCCTTTCGAAGCAGGGAGGTAGGCCCTCTAAAGATAAACAATAGCAAGGAAGTATGTTTGTACTTCGATCATCCCAGTTCACATGAAACGAGGAGAGAACACACACCACGCCTTTTCCCTACACTAGCAAGGGGTTCATTTTTAATCCAAATTGAAAGATGTAGGTGATTATACAAAGTGTTAAGGAATGTTTATGTTTCTCAAGATCATCGATTGGTGCAAGGGAATTGCATACACATTCAATAACAAAGATGTAAATCAAAACATAGCAAACACTTGTTAATTTTAACCCTCAAAGCAAAGAGGAATTCATTTTATGCACCAAATGAAATGTTAAGTTTCCTTGTTCAATTTTAAACCCAAAGTAAGATGATGAAGTGAGGGTTCAATTTTAACCAACTTTGAAAATGAATTTTAAGCACAATTGAAAGCTAGTTGGTCCTGAGATTGTGAGTTTTAAAACCCAATGGAAATTTAGTGGTCCTAAAACATAAACCAAAGTAGCATATGATGGGTTATAATTTCCCTACAAGTTTCAAAACACTGTTACAATAACTAAAACTAAGAAAAATTGAAAATTAACATTTTCAAATTTTTGCAGTTTTTTCTATGTTGTAGTAAATCACATTTTTGGAGGCCTTTAGAGCAGAATTTGGGGTCGAAACTTGCATCGGTCCTTAAAAATTAACTTCCATAGGAACTTTATTTTAAGGGATAAAATTAGTACTCTTGGAGAGCTTTCCAATGGTGCAAATGGATTCAAATTTCGAGCAACGAGTAGAAAGTTATGACCCCAGCAAGTTGGGGTAAATTTTTTCCTAGTTTTTCTCCAAATCTTCAAAACTAGTTAGTCTAAAAAGAAAAAGTGAGAAGTCAGTGACATGTTAGCATTCAGATAAAGTCAAAAAATTAAAGCGCATGCTGAAAAATGATAAACTTCTTACCAAAGTTGGGTGTCGCTATACACGATAGTGTCACTCTGGTGAATAAGGGCGTCACTCTACACACAAACCAGAGAGCACGATTGCGTCACTATTTGGTCAGGTGTCATCATTTGAAATTTTTTGATACCTCGATAAATTATTAGTGTTGGTGCTTATTTAATCAGTGTCAGTGCATTTAATAGGCATCGCTATTTGAAATGATGATAGTGTCGTTGTATGTCGACACCTTGCAAAGGCGCTGCTCTATCCTGCCAAAGTTAAAATGAACAAAATTCGAGATAGAAATTGATCAAATTGATGGTTTTCCCTCCTTCTAGTGCCAAAATGTGATTGGACAGATTAGCATGGGTCGATTGTGCTTGATCCATGAAGAATCAAAGCATAATGAAGCCGCTAACATCAAATCTCAACAGGATCATTCAAATGAAAGTTAAAATAAACATTTATCAAAACTAAGTATTCTAAACTACAAAAGAATTTAAATGTCTACTCTAATACATTTGAAACTTGTTCCATTGTGGGAGTGGTGTCGTTTTGATGTCGAACGACAACCCTTTCCCAAGCCCATGGATAAATGAGCTTGTTCTAGTCAGTTTTATTGAAGAAAACTGATGGAACCACTGTGAGATGTTTATGAAAACATTATTTATGCTAAAATGAGAATGATGAGAGCTAATTAAACATTATTTTATGCTAAATGATGAAGACATACAAATTCCAAGCTAATTCTAAATGGATTCTAACCTAAAAGATCCAAACCCTAATTAATTAAACAAGTTAAAAGAATGCATTATGTGATTATGGAAGCCATTATTGGAAGCTTAAAACTAACTAAATGTAATTAAAATGAAGTAATATATGTTAAATGTATGCTAAATACAAGTGTGAGGGTCAGTGAATTCAACAACATAATTTTTCTCTAAAAGATGGATGATGGATCCATTTGTCTCCAAATAGTGAACTATTTATAGGAAAGCAAACGAGAAATGGAGGGTTGAGATTGAAAAAGCTAATCAATGGTCAAGGATGGAGGAAATGGGAGGCATGGATCATAGATTCTCATCAATGGGTGAGAATGCAAGATGAGATTTAATCAAGGGTTATCATTCCCTCTAAACAAGCACACTTTTGACCTATTTAAGAGGTCAAAAGTTAACTTGCTCAAGAGGTTTCAAGTTTAGCTTGCTCAAGAAGCCAAGTAATATTATTCCCTTTTTCAAATGATTGGAGGAGAAAGAGTATTCTTTTAGAATATTCATATGGGTGAGGAAAAAGGATATTTAGTTAATTAAAACTAAATTAAATTGTGCAAAGGAGGAATATTCCTTTGGAAGTGGGAGGAATTGGATTAGTTAGATAATTGCTAATTAAACAAGGGTTTAATCATACAATTAGGGGATTTAGAATAATTTATATTCATTAAATTAAATGATTTAATGAAAGGGGGAAGGGTGAAACGACATTTAATTAAATAACTTATTTAATTAAATAAGAAGACTTAGGGAATTAAATTAAATAATTTGATTTATTTAATTTATTGAGATGAAATGTTAGCATGAAAGGGGATGAATTCATCTAATTAGATTAATTAGATTAAGAGATGAAAATGATGCAATTAATTAAATAGCTAGGCTAATTTAATCAATTAAGCGAAAAGAGGATGGGTTTTAGGAGGAAATGATGTTAATTTTGTTAAGTTAAAATCAAGTGCATGTTTTTGACATTATAGGCATTTTTAAGTGGAGGAAAAAGTGCAAACACTTAAGTTTAGGGACAAAAAACAAGTACATTTAATGGAAACATAACACATAAGTGTTTTTGACATTATTGTCTAGTTTTTAAGGAAGGCCAAAGTGCAAACACTTCAAGTTTAGGGACCAATAACATGTACATTTTTTTCTCTCATAAAAACACGTACGTGTTTTGAATAATAAAAACATGAGAATTTTTTATGAGAGAAAAACATGAGATGTTTTTATGGAGAAAAATACAAACATTTTTTTATGAGAGAAAAACACGAGCATGTTTTTATGAGTAAAACACATAAATTTTTGCTCTCATAAAACATGTTCACATTTTGAATACTAAAAAAATGAGCATGTTTTTGATTCATATAACACACTCATGCTATGGCTTGGAAAATCTTATCCATAAGATGAGCATGTTATTTAAATTCCTTCGTAGCACAAGCATTTTTTGCTCATTTTAAAGTATTTGGCCACTTTTTTGTGCTCCATCTTGGTACACATGCCCCTATATACATGAAAAAAAAATAAGATACATTAATATATGGATATTTACTTTCTTATACTTTAAGTTATATTCCATGTATATAGTTTCAAGATGTTTAAAAATGGTTTTGGATTTCTAGGTGTTATAATAAAAATTCTAAATTCTGGAAGATATTATAATACAAATTCAGTAATTAGCATGTCAAATTTCAATAATCAACAAGTTATATCATCTTTCTCTCTCTATCTCACTCATTGTTTATCCTTTACTCTTTAGACCTCTCTCCCTTGATCTCAAGAACTAACTCTCTACCTATCCATCCTTCTCTCTCTCCCTCCCTCCCTCCTCTCTCTCTCTCCCATCTCTACTTCTCTCTACTTCTCTCTATTTCACCATTCTCACCTCTCTCTCTCTCTCATTGCACACACACAAAAGGACTTTAGTCCATCAAGGAATGCATATCTAAGTGGTGAGTTTTAGAAATCATCAATTTATTAGTTTTTTTATCATTTATTATTTTCCTGATCAAGGGTAAGCTCTATTTTGCATCATCATAGCCATTGTGGAGGTAGAAATACCAAAATGGGGTTTGAATTAAGCAAGCCCCTATATGGAACAACCCTTTCCCCTCTTTCTTGTGTGTAGGCTACAAATTTGAAGCAAATTCGAAGAGGATTGAAGAGCTAATTTTTTATTCAAGTCCTACAAGTCAACAAATTATAGAAAGTGGGTTTTATCAATGACAGATGAAGTTCTCACACTGAGTCTAGAGGAAAAGAACCTATAGATAGAGTTCAATTAAAATCTGAATTATGATTCTAAATATCTTCTTTTCAAGTCCAAGGCTCCCAATGCCCTTATCCAACCATCTCAAGCACAATTTTACAGGTCAAGTTCCTTTGTGTCTAGCCTCTACTCTTTTGAACTCTATTTCTAGTTTCCAGTTTTGTATTTTCCAAAAATCATCTCCATTTTTTGTATTTTCATTATTAACGTCTAGATATATCTTTTCATTAAAATAAAATTAAGCCAATCAATCCTTATCAACAACCACATCAAAGGACTAAAACCCTGATCCACCATTCTAGCTCTTCCATTGAGGTTAGTAGCCAAGTGGGTGTTTAAGATTAATTTTAGTCTAGTCTCTTATGATATTAGAAGTGTGATTTAGACCCTAGATCCCTTTTCCCACATCACATTTTGGTGAACTTTATGTTTGTACACTTTAACACCTTCTACAATATTAATTGCATCATGTTAAAATATGAATGTAACTTGAAAAACATTGAATTTACAATTTATGCATGAAAATTATCATAAAAATCATTTAAAAAATAGATATTTGTATAGTATTTTCAATCCAAAACATAAAAAATATTAATTTTAGTAGTTTCAAGATAGATTTAGTATTTTAAATCCCAACAATAAGCTCAATAGTATTCCCAACAACAATTGCTCACACAAAAACAATAGCAGGGTTTGTACTATAACCCTCAACAAAACATCATCAATCCAAACACATTAGGAACATATTAACCCACACAATCATCACCTTATCTTACACTATACCATATACACCATACAACACCTTATCATATTAAAACTCATCCATCATCCCAACATATGTTCCTCCACCAAACCCACAAGATGATCTAGCATCACAACTTAAGGTGTTGTCATAAGAAATGTAGGACCTTCAGATGGGAAAAACAAAGAAGCCCCATACACAAAACTTATGTCCCTATCCATTTTATTGAAACATTGCAATGGTACCATTCCCTCCCAACTTTTAAATCCCTAAATTTGATAAATACAAAGGGAGAGGAAGTCCTATAGACCACATCAAAGAATTCAATGTCATGTGTATGGAGGTTTCCTACAATGATTCCTATTTAATGTGCCTCTTCCCTCAAAGTTTAATAGGTCCTATCATGGATTGGTTTTCACAGTTACCTCGAGGAATCAAAACCTTTCAAGAAATAATTTATAGATTCATATATCACTTCTCCTTTAATCTTGACATGGATGTGAGCTTAGAAGAGTTATACACACTCAAGAAAAACAAAGGAGAAGCTTTTGCAAATTTCTTACAATGATGGAGGAAAAGAGCTAGTAAAAGCAAGTGGCCTCTTCCTAATGAACAACAAGTGGGAATTATCATAGAAAATTCAGATATAGATCTATCCTTCCACTTGAAAATGTAGTGCATTACCTCCTATGATGATCTTGTACATAGAGCCCTTAACATCGAGAGAGCCCTAACCCCACAGGGAAACACACAAGTATATAAAGACAACCACCCATCCACTAGTTCTAACAACAAATCTTGCTTTTGGGCTAAGAACAAGAATGTTACTAGTGATGGTGTTGTTGAAGCAAAGTCAGTCTTAACTGCTCCTAGACAAGAAAACATCCAAACCACAAACACTCAATGTGGACAACAAAGAACAAACAGTGATCCCAAGCGACAATTCACTCCCTTAGGGAAACCTATGGAGGATCTGCTGAAGTAGTTGATACATTCTAACCTTATCATGCTCCCATATTTTTCAAACTATCAAGAGCCACAAGTCAAACCTCATAGCTATAGATGTGATCATTTTTGTGAATTTCACTGATACAAAGGTCATAACACACAAAATTGTTTTAGACTAAAACATCTATGACATGAGAAAGAGAATGTAAGAGGGAAGTTATGCATTTTTAATCAACTTATGACACATATTATGATGCATCTCCTAGTGGAGATAGTGGAGCCAAAATAGAGTTCCCAACATTGAAAGTTGCATATGAAAAGTTATGATATTGTATGACAAGTGTAAGAGCATATTCTATTTTTAGCTTAAAAGGATAGAAGAAAATGAGGGCATTGGAATTTGAACCCTTGATTTGGGTCTCATTTTGGGTCACAATATTTCCCCATGATTTTTGTATTTACCTCAAGGTGTAATAGATTTCTTTCTCTATTTAATTGATTCTATAGATGGAGGTGTCATAGCAAGTTTATAGGTACAATTATGCTATTGAAATTGCTAGATATTTTATGTTAGTTATATATCCTCAACATATGTAACTAATATTATTGTTGGTGATACAATTGGTCCATGCTTTAGAGGCTATATTTTTTATAAAAGGGTGTTTTGAGTGTACATCACTAAGTTATAGTTATTATGAGTGGCTTATTCTATCCTAGAAATTATTTTGATCATAATTTTTGTATGCATCTTTTCATGAATTAGTGTAGAAAGCATTTCAAAAATCTTATCTTCCTTTCATTCCATATAAAAAACTGATCAACTTGGGTCCTAGGTTTTTTTGATTAATGTTGGTTCGAATGAGACTATGCACATAGGAGATATTATTTTCATGGAGGATGGTAGTCACTTATATAATTGAGATGAAAAGATTCAATGGTACTAGCTTCAAGTTGGGGAAGCTCAAAAATGGAGGATTTACTCATAGATCATGATCTATGCTTTGCAATATCTATAAACAAACTTGGTATAATATCATAAAAACTATTGGCCAATCTTGGATAGAAAGATGGGAAGCCTTCTTAGGATTTTCTTTGTTAATTTAGTGTTCTTGTACTTCTAGGAGGAATTCATTATAGAAAACCTGTAGAAGAAATTGGAGAGCTTGTACTAGGATAAATCCTTACTTAACAAATTTTTTCTATAAACTAAGATGTATACTTCGAGGATGGGAGATAGTGGTTCTCTAGTTAAGAACCTAAATGTATTCAACATGATCATACAATAGCTACACTTAGTGGATATGAAGATGGAAGAGAAATATTGATGCATCACCCTCCTATGTTCTTTTCCAAACTTGTGGGGAAAACTAGTAATGACTATTAGAATAATTTCTATGATACTTGTGCTTGATGATATCATGGTTACTTTTCTCTAAGAGGAGCTGAGTTAGAAGGATACTAAGTCCATTGAGGAAGCTTTAGTTTATTCTAGCTAGTTAGGATAAATTAAAATCTAAATATATTGGGAGAACTAAGTCTTCTAGAATTTTCAAGGCTAAATGTTGGAGCTATGAAAACATTATCCTCTTTATAATATATTGAAACGAGAAGGGAAAAAGGGGAAATATATTTAATAATTTAAATTATAAGTCATATTATGAAGATGTAAAAGATGCCTTTATCATAGCCTCAACAACACATGCATGTGAGGATGCATGGATGACTAACCGTAGAGATTATTTCCACAAGACTCCTCATTAATAGTGGTTTTTAGATAATGGAAAATATGATGGGGGTGATATCTCAAAAAAATCATCTTAGTATTTTTCCATGGGAAATTTAAGATCTAATTTTCTAATGTGAGGTTCAATTAGAATATTGGAGTCCTATAAATCCTTAGTCTAGAATTAAACCTTATCTATAAGTAAAATGAATGTAACAAGTATATACAAATCATATTTAGAAATATAAGTTATAGTATGGTTCAATGAGCTATGGTGCTTAGAAAGGGGTTTTGAATTGATAATCTCTTTTAAATTGATGCTAGCACTTACATATAATACAATAGTTTTTATATGCATAAAATGAAGATATTTGTAGAGTCTATTCCATTATAGTTGTAACCTATAGCTAAGATATCTATTATGTATAGCTATTACAAGTATGCATTTTAAGAACCTAAGAATGCCCTTACCTCACATAGAAAGTTAAATCAACCAAGGAGACAGTGATATGGAACTAGTGTATGGATCATATTGGTGAGATATTCATATGAGTTCCTTCAAACATAAAAATATTAAAGAGGGGAATGTTGATTCTTCTCATTAGTTTTATTTTTATAAGAATTACATTTATGGAGATTAAAACCACTTTCAATTTTACTCAATTTCTTATAGGTCTAATAGGATTTTGGATCTTATTCATTATAATATATTTGATCCTATAACTATTCCATATTTATCAAAATACTTTCAATGTATTGTTTATTTATGATTATTTCATGTTGTTTGTAATATAAGTTATAGACCCAAAATCCCTAAGGCTAGATAGTCTCCCAAGTGTCAAGGGTGTCAAACCTAGGAAGAGTATCAAAAAACCTATGTTCAAGTTGGAAAATTTAGGACCAATTATTGAGATGAGTAAGACCTCCTTGACTTCTAGCTTTGCAAGGCCAAGAAGGCTTTCCCTAAGGTGTTGTAATTTATATAATCATGGAAGCATGAAACTCACCATAACAAAAACCATACCTATTGCATAATGCACTCCTATTTTAGTTATCATTTTGTTCCTATTTGTTGGTTTAGGGAATTTAATGATAAGCACCTTATTAAAATAGATAATCTACCACATAAATGTTAATGAATGTGTTTTATAAATAACCCCATATAGTGTTACATACATTTAGACATGGCACTTGGAACACACTAGAAAAAATAAAATTTAAAGGATGTTTATATTGATTTATTTTGAGTTTGTAAAGAATGATGGGAGAAGGATCCAATAACAATCTAGTGCCTTTATCCAACATGGCAATAGAGTCTTTGAATTCATATAAAATATGCAATAACTCAAACCAAGGTGATACCTTAATTAGAACACCACAAAATACTATGCCTTTCAAAATGCACAAACAAGTTGGTTTCTACACATACATTCAGAAAAATAATTGATAGGTGTGGAATATTAAGTGACTCTACTTGTTAATCCATGAAAATACTCATACATTTCAATTATTGTTTTGAAAAGATACCTTGTAAAATATTTTCAAGGATTTTATAGTCATTTGGTTGACCAACTCAACAACACACATCCAAAAATGTACACCATATACATGGAGGTGTAGACACCTAAAAATGACCTAGGCCTACAAGCTTCATTTTTACAACTTTCGTCCTAGCATAAATGTGACATTTAATTATGTCCTTGGTCCACATTTGACTATTAATTAAATAATTTATAATTGTTTAATTAATTCATGTCCTTTTATTCTTCATGATTATTAAATAAATAAATGTTATTTATTTATTCAATACGTCTTTAATTGTCTAAAGTCTTCCTTTAATTAAATAAATTTGTTAATTTATTTAATTAGCTTTCTTCATTTATTTCTTCATGATTATTAAATAAATAAATCTTATTTATTTATTTAATGTCACTAATCCTCACAATTAAATAAATTCATTAATTTATTTAATTCTTAATCATATCTTCTAAATTGAATAATTAGTCTTTAATTATTTAATTAACAAAAATAATATTCCTCTCATTTTAAATAAATGAAATTATTTAAAATGTCATCACAATCTTAACTGACATTCCATTTTGGTAAATAATCTAAAATAGATTATTTATTTGTCTCACAAAATTCATATTTTGAGTTGATTGGTAGCTTTCTTCCAAAAAACAAATAAAGCAAGCAGGTTCTTGATTTTAATCAAATTTGCTTTTCAATCCATCTTTTATGGATCTCACAAAGCAGGCTATCTTTATCTTCTCAAATTTGAAAATCTTTATTTTCAAAATTAATTATCTCATCTTTTCTCCACCGCCGATCTAATATTCTCAGATGACATCTTGATCACTCATTTAAGGATTTTTCCCTAACCCTAATTAGGGATTATCAAATGAAATCTTGACCTTTGATTTTAGGTTTTTGTCAAAATTCAATCTCGTCCGTCCATTCAAAATTGTGTTTTCTATAAAATGTCAATTTTGTTCATAATTTGGGACCATTTCATTAATATAGGCATTATAGTCATTTAGTATTCACAGTATTATTTTCATTTATCATATTGTCATAGGCATAGAAATTTAAGATTCAAATCCTTCAAAGCTTGTTTAGGACAATGACATAGTCAAATTGCTCACACACTCGATCTGAGGGCAACACAAATCAACAAGTTAAAAGGTGTAATGGAGATCAGCCATGGAGATTGAAGACACTGGGTGAGATTGTTCTATTTTTTGTGTTTTCATTTACTTTCCTTTGCACTTCATTACTTCTTTGGGTTTTATTATTGTGCTTTCAATTCATTGAATCTAATCCTTAGAAATTTACCCTTAGTTATAGGAGGCACTTGATGAAGGTTGATTCTTCTATTAATTATTTGATCTATAGAGATTACAAGTGCTTATTTAAAATTTAGAATGAACCTAGATTAGTACAATAGAAAAATTATAATACCTGGATTTGGAAGCTATGAACCCTCTAGTTCTACTGCATAATATTTTTCTCTACTATGCTCTTTTCTAGTCTAATTTAATTTCCCCCTTCCCATGAAAATGAAATTTAAATGAATATGTATCCCTACTGTATGTCACCCAAAATTGGAAACATGTAGAATTATCTATGGGTCTTAAAAATGTATGATCTATACTTGTAGGCAATGACCGTGCCTTCATGTTTGTGTTTTACATGATTTTTATATTTAAATCTTAGGTCCAATCATTTCTTGATGTGCTCATAAAGTATGGGTAAAAATATTCCTTCTAGAAGCATCACTTTTGGTCATTAATGGCATCCATAAAGGGTGGGATATTGGTTGAAACCAATTCCAATGGTTGATTGAACCATGGAAGATACATTAATGGTACCCATAAGGGGAAAGAGAGTATGTGGAAGATGCAAGTAGGTAGTTGGGTCAATAAATGGAGCACCACTAAGTTTGGCACTCAAGACCCTTTTAAATGAACTTTATGATGACATGGGCTACCTACTTCCTCATTGCACCTTTGCTTGTTTTATTTGGCATGTTGATTACCTATCAACACTAAGGATAGTATGAAAGAAGTGTATGGAAGTATGAAAGAAGTGTATGGAAGTGTCGATGGAATGACAGTATGAAAGAAGTATATGGAAGTGTTGTTGGGAATGTTCAAAGAACATCCCCATCTGATTGGCATATTGCTATTTGGCTGCTTTGGTGTTGCATTGGGTCTTGAGTTGGATTCCTGGGTTATTTGTAGATATCTAGTTGAGGGGGCTTGTTCTTTTTCTTGTGCCATGTGATTGGGGGTCTATGCCAGTAATTGAATATGTGTTAAGTTATATTTGGTTCCGAACGTATCTTGGTTAGAATCGCCTTGAGAAAATTCAATTAGAAGAATGTTTTTGAGCCAACAGGTTATGTGCTTCATGTTTCATCTACACACCGACTTAAGTTGTTGTTCACCATCATGTGAATTGTTTTGGATTGCATTGGAATATGTAATTGAAAGGTTGAAATTGTCATTGCTTATGGTTTAGGACATAGAACAACAATCTTCTTCACTCTCATTCGAGGAAACCCTAGAGATCTTAATCTAATGTATGCAAAGGGGAAAGAGATCTTGCAATAGGGTTGTCCTAGGGTCTGATTAGAGATTAAAGAGGGGTTCACCACCAAGCTAGGGCTTGGAAAGAATAATGAAATGCAAGACCTAATTTTTAAATCTAGTGCAATGCAAAAATTCACTAAATGACCTAAAAATGCATGTAAATCAGAATAGAAACCTAGGAGATTAGAGGTGTGCCCTTGGAAATCTATAGAGGCATGAATGAAGACTTAAAATGCTAAAAACATTGAATCTAATGCTGACTGGCTCTCATATTCTAGAGTGGGTGATTTAGTCCCAGGTTAGGCTTTCTGGGTAGGAACATAAATTTGGCAGAGATATGTCTGGAACTCCTGAAATCTGGAAAAAGCACTGTACGGGGAATCATACACCAGAAGTGGCATATTAGTCTAGTTAGGCTTATCTAGAAATTCAAAGTATGATTCTCCTCTTCAATTTCTTCTTTGTCTTCTCCACTTGGTTTTTCAGGTTGTAGATGTCTTTTAATGATCTCCAATGCAAGGTGACAACTTTGACAACTTTCTGCAAATTTTCTCTTCAATATGTCTTCAACCTAGATTTGTAAATCACACACTAAAGAGAGGGAAAATTGTTGTTTTGTTAGTGGAAAGGGGTTTTCCTTAGTTAAACCCCATTTTGGTAATCAAACCCTGTAATGAAATGAAAGGGAATGAAGGAATGATGAATGAACAACATGTAATGCTACAACTCACCAAACCCTAGCAATAAAGTGTTGCAAACATGTATGAAGTGGCTCCAATGGATGTGGATCTTGAATCTTGCTTGAATGTGATAGATCTTGAATTGAATGCTTGAACTATAAAACCCTACATCAAAATTGTTAGCTCAAAAAAAAAGATGATGCATGATGACTTTGACATGATGCTTGAATAATTCTCTAAAACACTTGATAATCATCTCTTGAAGACTCTTTAATGCTCTTGTAAACACTTGAATGCTCTTGTGAATTCAAATTTTCTATAAGGATGCTCATTCAACTTGCTAGGTGTAAAATGAGTGAAAGAAACTTGTATTTATACTTGATTACACCAAATTTCCTAAAATTACACTACAAGTTGACATCAAATCTAGGAGGATAAAATTTTGCCAAGAATTTGAATTAAATTTGATTTTGGGCCACATGGGACTCATATTCCATAAGTGGTGTATGAGTCCCATTAGGGATTAATTATGGGACACATTTCAAAATTGCTTAGATTCATGTGAAATCAGGATTGGGGCCTCGAAACCAAGGTGGGACTCATACGCTCAAGGTGGTGTATGAGTCCCAGATCACTAAATCTAGGCCACACAACCTAAAAACACATGAATTATGATTGGATGTTGGTTTATGTCAGGATTTTCCTCATAAAGATGCATTAATTAAGGCTTGTGGATGCAAAATAAGGCCAATTAAAGCATAAAGAAGCCCAATTAATAATGAAAACCCTAAATAAGTGTGAAAGTGTAGAACAACACTGTACAACACCCTAAATAAGGTATTATTAGGTATTTTTAGTTCACAAGGGCCCAAGACCTAATGTGAGTGTGTTAAACACATTACAACACTAGGTCAAGGCACCATCAAGCTCAACTTAACAAGTAGGGCCCAAACAAGTGTGAAAATGTCATAGACAACATTTTTTGACACTGGAGTAATAAGTTTTTTTTGGTCCTCTCCATCTTCAAGATAGGATTGTATTATATTTTGGTGGTTGACTTGTTGAATTCATTGTTTATCTTCTTTATGGATGACCTAATTTATTAAGTTTTGAAGAGTTGTTGTGGATATAAATGCAAGATCATTTCAAATGAAAAATGAAGGAGTGGTGTACAAGTGTCAAGAAGTGTGTGTGAATTATATTAAATATCCAACAGTGATAATGCAAAAGTGTGTGAAAGGAAAGATCAATTGTGCTTTAATGCCTCAATCAATAGAGTGAATTGTTGACAAATATTGTAATTTCTTATAAAATATTTGTATCTTTCTCTAAGATAGTGACTCTCATCATGTCCTTTGTATCTTTCTCCTGGAGTTGGTTAGTACTTCAATGTTGCAAGTCCTTTGTATCTTGCTCTAAGGCTGTGAGCCTTCTTGCAATTCTTTTTGGTAGTGAGCCAAGTTATATTGTGAGTTAACTCTCACCATGGTTTTTCCCTCATTGGGTTTTCCACATAAATCTGGTGTTCTCCTATACATGTGTGTTCTTTGATTTATCTTTATTTGTTACTGATATGGTTAGAAGTAGAACTGCTATATCTTTCATTGTTGAGGATTGTTGATCATACTGAGGGTTTAAAACTACAATATTTTTTAATGGTTGTAATAAGAGGGTTGTACTTAAAGTTTCAAGGTTTGGAAGATCTTAAGGTTTTAGGTAGACTGATTCACCCCCCTCTTAGTCTCCGAGTGTGTTCAACATTTGATATCAGAGCCAAGTTCTTCTAAAGAAGCCAAGTTTATACAAGATTCCTAGGTTTTATGGGACTAATTATGCTATTTAGAAATTGAGAATGGTTCAAGAAACCTAAACTCCCTAGGGTATGGTGTTTGGAAATCAGTCAAAGATGGTTAACTGCTCCTACTACTCCTCCAATAGATCTTGCTAAAATCAGATTATATGAATGCAATGCCAAAGCTAAGAAATCTCTCTTATGTGGATTAACTGATTCAGAGCTCTTAAAGGTGATGGGGGGACAAAAAGTGGCCACCCTTTTGATTTTTTTAAAAATACATAACGCTATAACTTATTTAAACAAAAAAAACCTTCATTCTCTTTTTTGCAACTTTTTGTTCTCCTTTGCGGCTTGAAACCCATGCATAACATGCTTACACATTTGGAAGACCAAAACTACTTGAATTCTTCACTAAATCTTCGTCAAAATGTCACCATGACATTGGGGAGGTTGAAGAAGTAAGTAATTTCTATTTTTTGTGTGAATTTGGCATCAAATAGGTAGATTTATTATGTTTTTTGACGTAAATTTATTTACTTTTTAGGAAATGATAATGCACCTCCAAACCCTCCTCAAATTCCTCTTCAAAATCCTGGTTCACCTCACATGCCCAAATCCTTATCGAAGAACAACCCCAACAAACACCAACAATTCCTCAATATGCTCTATGAACTAAATAAAATTTAATGGGGAAAATTAAAAATAACAAGGGTAAGTGCAAGAAGTTGGGTCCACATTCAAGGGAAGTGTCATTTTTCAGCTCTAAAATAGGTACCCACTCATTTTTTAGAATAAGTACCCATTTTAAAGTGGGTACTTATTCCAAAAGGTTTGTGATGAGGAAGCAAACCCGAGACACAAAAATAATGCACACAACTAGCAAACTTTATTATTATTCAATAATAAAAATCTTACATGTAGAGGATCACAAATCCTCGAGCTCTATATTACATGCAAATTACAGACTTATAGAAAAATTACCTAGATCCCCTTTTTCAGCATGTAAACTCTTTTTCCCAAAAAGTTACCCAAAAATCAGAAACTAGCCCATAAATAGCCCCTTTTCGGCTTGGAACCAAAAACAACATTCAAGATATGAGTTTTGGAACCAGAAACTAGCCCATAAATAGCCCCTTTTCAGCTTGGAACCAAAAACAACATTCAAGATATGAGTTTTGGCAGTTTGGTGCCAAAATTACAATTTGAAATTCAAGTTTAAATTCACAGTCGAAAATTAACACATTTCTAAAATATGCACCAACTTTCGGTAGCCATAACTTTTAATCCAACTGTTGGATCTTCAATGATAATACATTTTCGGAAAGCTCTCAAAAAGACGATTTTTTACAAAGTAGGCCTTTGGCGGACTACTTTGGCGTGTCCGCAAATTTTCAGGCCCATCCGAGATCGTTTAGTGCCTCAAATTGAGCTCAGAAGGTTTTTCAGGGCAAAAAGCAGAAACTGTAACTTGAATAACTTTCAAATCATGAATGATCTTGACCTGATTCTTTCACCAGACTGTGTATTTTTCCATCCTGAACCTTCCCATAAATTTTTGTCTTCCCATGACTTCAAATTCAAACCTGCTAAAAATAGCAGTTGAGCAGAAAAAGCAGAAAAGCAGTTCTGAAAGTTGGAAACTCTTATTCGATGAAAAGGGTATCCAAAAATGCAAAAACATATACAAAAAGAAAACAACAGGAACAAAAATGGAAATCATCTTTTTGGGTGATGCAAGATTGCCCTCACACCACTGGATGCTCCTACATCAGTTTGAAACTCACATTACATGTTTTTTATTTTGATTTAAGTTTAGAAAAGGCATGGTAACCCAATACTTAGCCTTGGACATGCAAGTACAAGGTCATGGCAATTTCAAGAGAAAAAACTTTGGCAATATAGCTGATGAATTTTTTTTCAAAATTGTTTTATGAAATTAAAACCTATTATAGATGAAAATATCTAGTTTTCAAATATATAATTTTTTTATAATTAGATTATTTTTTATATTTTCTAATAATTTATATGTGGAAACTGGTTCATAAACTTGAAATGTCAAGTTTTCATATTTTTTTAATAACTTTTAATTTGTTAATTTTCTTGTTAAAAAAACTACATGGTATCAATCCATAAACAATTCTTTACATAATGAAAAAAAATAAAATTAAAAATGATAATTTTAGGTCAAGTTATGGTGTCCATACACAAGGGTTTTAAAAACCAAAAATTAGGGCCAATATGAAATTGATAAATAAATTAAATATTGAGAAAAAAAAATATAAAAAAATATCCTCATCAATCTTCATTATAATACACATCTTTCCACAAAATGAATTAGAAAAATACTTTTATTTTGGTCAAATTATACATGAGTATTAAAAAATATTTTGTATCATCTAAGTATTAGAAAAAATTACATATTTGAAAACTAGACTCAAAATACTAAATTTCATATTACTAAACTTTTAAAAGATTAGATGTGTAAGTGCTTCAAATATTAAGTCGAATTGCGACAAATTTTGAAAATCAAGAAAAACACTTCCAACTTTTGAAAATTTTGTGGACCCAACTTCTTGCACCTACCCACAAAAAACAAATTAAGGAGTTAATTACAAGGTTGAAAGATCTTGCAAGATCAACCTCTCATAGAACCATGCTTGCACAATCACTTCAACTGATAATATCACATGTAGATTCAATTAGCAAGCAAATAAGTAGTTGGTCAGAGAAGAGATGAGAATTAGAGAATTTAATGTAGATAAATTATCTTATCAACAAGTTAAAAAATGAAAAAATTATAAAATTTGACTTGTGGGAACTATTCACAAACCCTAAAATGAATCACTATTTACATCCTTCAAGCAAGAGGCTCCCTATCCATTGGTGCAACCACCAAGGGATAAAGAACTAGTTTTGGAGGTAGTGGTGGATGATTTTCAACCATCCTCCATGAAACAACAATGAGGTGCCACAATATTTTTGGAGGAAACTCTACTATGAGTTTGTCCTTAATAAAATCCCAAACTATTTTGATATGTGGGACTTCCAAGGTAGAGGTGGGGGCACATATCAATACACAATGGCCACTGAGGTGAGCATTTGCTAGACTAGTATATGAGCATGTGACTATCCCTTCCATTGTGAAAGAGAGTGCTAAGGTCGATACATTGCAGTCGATTAGTTCCCTCACCCAGTTCCTCATACATCATACCAATCCTCTAGCACAGGGTGAGTCAGGTGAGTCTTCCAAGGGTAGCGATTCTTCCAAGAGTAGAGTTCCACCTCATTATTGTCAGACTTGTGGTCACTTTGTGTTTATGATCCCACGCATAGTCAGGATGTAGGCACCTAGGGTGCATCTACAGCTGATCAGATGGTGATGACAGATGCCCTCCTTAATGAGGCATTCGACCTGGATAATCATGTAAATGTTAGCAAGTTCATTGAATTTATATTAAATTTTAATTTTAAAATGCAAGATTAACTAAATTAGTTGAATGATTATAATGAAGTCTTAGGGTCATATCATTCACTCTATTTTTAGCAGTCCACCTCCCTATTACACAAACACATGTACTGTGAAGGTATGTAACTAGTACATAATTACAAATATTACATGTGAATAGCTAAATGTTATATGATTAGTGTTCTTATATCTCATTTTGGATGTTGAATAGGTTAATCTTTGAGCTTTTATGGAAACACCTGCCAGTGGAGTGTAAGGAAGCTAAGGTAGCATAATAGCTTCCTACACTAATCTTGAGAGGGCAATAATGCAAAACTTTACAAATCTTTCCAATTACAAAAACTTAAACAAAAATAAACATACATATCATGCATACCACAACATAGTGATTTACGTGGGGAGAACCCTTTCAAGAGAAAAACCCCATACTCCAAAATTTTCCCAATATATTATTCAAAAACCATAAAGATTACAATATACTTGCAGAGAAAGCTTCTCATTAGAGTGTCACCAACCAGAGATCTAGTGGTAACATAGCCACTATCAGACTCTCAAAAAAAATCATAATAGAAAGTCATAATCTAATGCCCTTATAAAATAGGGTTACCTTCTAGGGCGATTCAATCCAACAAAAATGTTGACCGTCAAATATGAGACATAATGATGAACAATCTAGATTTACAATAATAAAGTGTACATAAAATTTGGCTTTTGGGGGCACTTCCCTTGAGCCTCTATCAGGGCATGCTGCCCCCTAGACTCCTAGCCAAGGGGATGATCCCCTCGAGACCCCTTGCGAGGGAGACCCCCTTGTGCCCCCTTGTTATCGTCATATGAACAGTACCTTATGTATCAATAGTAACTTATGTAATTGCAAGGTTGAGACACATTTTCCCAACATGTAGGTACTCATCAAAGTTTCACTTAGGTAATAGAGACTATTTATAATTTTAAATTTAAAAAGGTGTATTTCATAATTGAATAATGTTTAATGACTTGAAGGTTCTAGATAGTTTGTAAGTATGCTTTGTAATTTTTAATTAATTTGATTTCAAGTTGTTATGCACTTCATAATCTATGAATTTAATTTGTTCATGTTGTTGACCTCCAAAAATATAGGCTAGTGGCATCAGTAGCTTGTAGCTTACCATTTCACTCATATCCTCCTAATTATCATCACTAGCTTGTAGCATACCATTTCACTCTTATCCTCCTAATTATCATCACTAGCTTGTAGCATACCATCTTGCTGCTCACTGTTGGGCTCATGAATGTTCCTCAGGATATTGATATTATTAATACTCTTGTCCTATGTTGACTATACTTATCATTATGACTATCCTATTGCATTCAAACATTATAGGTGTAGACTTTAATTTATACCTTTCAAGTGCTTGACATCATAGAGGACTACTCTCTTTCTTTCTTGACTGAATGCTATCATCTTCTATCAATTATCTACAATGGTATCCACTCCATAGATAAGGTATTGTCCACTTATCATTTATAATATATGACCTCTTTATATTGCTTCATAAGGACTATCCTCTATGAATATGATCATTAAAATTGCACTGTCACTCTAAACTATCCTTTAATAATAAACTATGCATTATCTTCTTATACCATTATACTAAATTTGTTGCTTCTCCTATGAGACTATATTGTAGCATTGTATTTCATGTGATTAACACCACATTCATGACCATCATGCACTCTTTACCTTGAGGTATCTTGGTTGTAAACATATAAATTATCTCCTCATGAAAAAACATCTTCCACAATTATCCCTTGAAGAATTCTTTGGTATTGAAATATGTCACTGTCCTATTACATCTTAAGTCACCATAGAATATCATATTCAGTCTTATGTAACTGTCTTATTATGGTTCTTTATTTATGCTATATCCTTTATTATTCATTTTTTGTCCTTTATTCATCATTTCTCCTTGTGATCATTACTCTACCTATGTGAATATTACATTGTCCACATTTTTTAACAAAGCTAAATCTTTGATTAGATATCATTGAATTTGTGTCAAAGAGGTAGATATTCCTAAAATAAAATTCTAGACTCATGAAGGTCATTATGAATTCTACCTAATGGCCTTTTTCTTAATCAACGATCCTTCTATTTTTCAACTCTTCATGAATACAATGTTTTATGGATACCTACACAAATTCATCCCAGACTTTTGTAATAATATTCAACCATATACAACCACAACTAGGAAGATCATCTGCACCCTATGGAGATAAAACCCTATATTTCAAAGGAGTATTCCCTTTCTAATAAGCACTCTAAGTGATAGATGGAGTATTTGTACCACACTATTTCATATGAAGGCATACAAGTTGACTCCAAGATGTTTATAACAATGTAGGAGTGGAAAAAACCTAAGTCCATCAAAAGAGTAAATGGTTCTATTAGGATTGATAAGCTATTGTACCAAAATTTTATTTATAGCTATGGTAAAAAAAAATTCCCTTGATCAATTTTCTAAAAATAGTTCTCTTTCATCTACACAAAAGTAGCTAGTTTGCATTTACTACTCGCAATACTACCATGTGTTCCACTCTAGTTTTTTCCATACCAAATTTTTGCAAACCATTTATTCTAAGATGTGATTTTCATAGCACTATTAGCATGGGTTTGATGTTAATGCAAGAAGGTAGACCAGACACCATTATTAAGAAACTCAGGATGCAAAATGGATTAATCTACTTATAAAAAAGAAATGTTGGCTATCCTCCATGTTGTATAACAGTGGCATCCTTACCTCTTGGGAAAAAAATACAAATAAAAATAGATCATCATAGCTTTAAATATTACTATTAAAGAAATGAGTTTTCTCCCCCAAACAACAAAAGTTGGTGACTAAAATGCAAGGTTCTAATTATGATGTTTTCTAGAAGGGAAAGGAAATTTAGTGAAAAATACACTCTCATGTCAATATGAATAGAAAAGGTACATTATTTTCTCTTTTTTATCTTAGTACCAACTTGGATGGATGTGATTAAATAAAAATGGGTCACTAACCCAATATTTTAGTTTATCATTTGTCAATTGGACCATCAAACCAAATTTGTGCTAGGGTTATGGTAGACTAGATAAATTTTCACCTAATAGGGCATATTTTATTTAGTTCCAAACACTCAACTCAATCCTTAATTACTCTTGGAATTTTATTCTTCCCCTATATTAGGTCATTCAAAAAAGTTAAAGAACTAGAAGAGAGTAAAAATAAGATTTCTTATGGGTTGACCTTAAGCAAGATGTCAACACATTTGTAATAGACTATGATTTTTGTTCATATAATAAAGGGAAAACTCTCAAATCTCTAAGATTTCTATAGCCAATTCATATTCTTGGTAAGGCTTGTACTATTATTTCTATGGATTTTACTATGGGGCTTCTAAAGTCTAGAGGTAAACAATTCATTTTGGTTATTGATGATCACTTTACAAAATATGCTCATTCTTGTGCATTGCCTTACCCTTACATAGCTATTGTCATTTCTAAAACTTATTAGACTTAGACTTAAAATTTTATGGGATATTTTGATGTATTGCTTATTATCATGATCCTACTTTTACTTGAATTTTTTGTAAGATTTGTTTGAGTTGCAAGGAAATGCCTTGAGCATGACTATAACTTATCATATTAAAGTAATGGTGGTGCAGGAGCACCTACACCACAGTATTCATCTTTGGTCAATTGAATTCCTAGTAGGTCCATGTTAATTATTTTGTGTTTATTTTGTCCAATAAGGTCTAAAAAGACCAACCATAATGTAATAAATTTGTTTTTTGAGTCATTTAGGGAAGAAGGTTAACCTTGCACCTACAAGTGTTTGTAGCCTTTGAAGGAAAATCTTGTTGTTTGTACTAGGGGGGTGCAAGGTTTGGGTCTTATGATGGAGAAGAGGCTATTTTCAAGCCTTTAGTATGATTTTAATTGTCATAGGTTACAAATAATGCATAGGTATTTCAATATGCTTTTAAAAGTAATCCAAATAGGTAATTAAGCCTCCAATGGTCCTAATCTTTCAAAAAGTTATTAAAAGGCAGTTATGGGTGTTGGGGAGATAGTTATTGGTTTGAGAATATATTTAAAGGCCTCTTCAAGGCTTGGGGGAGGTTAGAAGAAGCATTGTATTAAATTTTCAAGAAGCAATACCACGTTTTCCTGTGTAAAACTCTATTTTTCACTATTTTCCTGAATTTGCAGGTTGTGTACAGAATAGTATGGAACTTTAATGATCTAAAAATTTTCAGTTTCATGTAGATATAATTCTTACCTTTCCTTTGAGTCCATTCTGAAGATTTAATATTCATTTTGGAGGGAGCATTCAAAGATTTTCTAAAATTGCCTATGTAAGGCAGAAAAAGCATTGTTTGGGAGTTAATTTAATGTCATAAGCCTTCCACCTACTGTTAATACTGTTTCTTGGTGGTAAGGAAATCTAATGTGGTAGGGTAAATTTTTTATATTTTAGATGCATAAAAGAAACAATTTAGGAGGTTGGGAATGCTGCCCTTGGGCAGACTGAGTGCATTTTTCATGTGGAACAGGGGTGTCCATGAGAGTCTGTAAAGAAATAGTAAAGGAAATGATATTGTGATGTATTTGTGAGTTTATGCAGGGTGTACCCATGATATTTGATGCATTGGCTATGCTTCTGGAAGTCGGGAGATAGGTGATTCATTAAAACCCTAGGTTAATGCATGGTAAAGGAGGGTTTCATAGAACAGTGATAAAGAGGCCTTAAAGTTATAAATAGATTGTGGAATCTGATGTTTTGGCATGTAATAAATGACTATCCAAGATTTCATGGTGATTGGAGAATTATAAAGAGTACTTGGTTTGTAAATTAGGGCTAATTTTGTAGCCTTTTGAGCAAGGTCACTTAGTGAAATTCTACAATGTTGCAAAAGAACCTTGTATGAATGATTGGGGAATTGTTTTTTATGTTGAATGGATTCTATGTAGATGTTGTGTTGGCCTTTTTACAGTCTTCTTGAAAAGATATACTCTTTAGTTGATTTTTGGTGACTTGAAGCTATAGTGTTGATATTTGAGAGAAGTTGTGTCAATTTGTTTCTTGGGTTCCACCACCTCTGCATCATAGTGGTATCAGAGTAGGGAGTAGATTTTGGTTTGCATTTTGCAAGTTGAAGAAGAGGCAAGGTTGAAAGGATGCCTCCAAAGAACAAAGATATGGCTAAAGAGATGAAGGAGATGAAGGAAAGGCATGCAAGAGAACTCAAAGAGTTGGAAGAGAGAATCATAGCCCTAGAGACAAACAAGAGAAGAGATGTTGAAGAGAGTGAGACAGAAGAAGAGGAAGATGAGGAGTTTGAAGACATGGAAGAAAAACTTGATCCAAAGGACCAAAGAATTGCAAAGTTGCTGAAGACAGTGAAAGGTGACAAGCCTAAGGTAAAACTTGATGTCTCTAAATATGGTGGTAGTCTAAATGATGAAGAACTACTTAACTAGATTGCAACATTAGATAATCATTTTGAATGTGAAGAAGTTCTTGAGGAGCAAAGAGTAAGGATTGCAAAGACTAAGTTGCAGGGTCATGCTTTGGTATGGTGGGATTACTTCCAGTCTGAGAGGAGGAAACAACAAAAGTCTATGATCACACCATGGGACAAGATGGTATCAAAATTGGAAGGTAAATTCTTACCCAAGGATCACCAAGTTCAAATGTTTAAGAGATTACAAAACTTAAGACAAAGGGAAATGGATATTAAGTCTTATACTGAGGAGTTTTATAAATTGATTTTAAGGTCTGGTCATCATGAGAACGAAGATGAAAAAATTGCTAGGTATATTGGTGGTTTAAGGCTTAATATATAGGATTAATTGATTTTGGCTAACCCTAGGAGTGTAGAGGATTGTTATCAAATGGCTATCAGGGTGGAGGAGAAATTGAAGAGAAGGGAAGACAAAGCAATTAGAGGTAGAGGTGGTGCTTCAAGAGGAAGAGGATTCATGTCTAGTTCAAAGCCAACCAATGATAATCAAGAGGATGCCATTGAAGGCCAAGAGCAAGCTAATTCCAGAGGTTGATGGAGAGGCACAAGAGGAAGATTTGGAGGAGGTAGGAATTCCAACAATGCATTTTCAAGAAGATGCTATACTTGTAACCAACCTGGACATCCATCCTTCAAATGTCCTAAAAGGAAAGGTTCAAGCTCTCATGGAGGAGAAAGGAGGAACCAACTAGTGAATGAAGATGAAGAGAGTGTGACTTCACCGGTAGTGAACCTCACATTAGAAGTTGGAGAAGCCTTGATGCTACACAAACAACTTTTAAAGACTTCTAAAGAGGAGCAATTGCGTAGAAAAGCACTCTTCAGAATCAATTCCAAAGTACAAGGTAAGGTATGTAGGATGGTAGTGGATTCAGGTTCAACTGAAAACATGGTTTCTTGTGAAATGGTGAATAAACTAAATTTGAAAAGAATCCCTCATGATTTTCCTGACAAGGTCTCTTGGTTAAGCAATGGTCAATCATTAATAGTGAATGAGCAAGCTATGGTAGATTTTCAAATAGGTGAGTATAAGGACAATGTACTTTGTGATATTTTGCCAATGGACTACGGTCACATCCTCCTTGGAAGGCCATGGCAGTATGATAGGAGTGCCATCTATGATGGGAAAGAAAATAAGTACTCAATCTTGAAAGATAAACAACGGTTTCTTTTGACTCCTTGGATAGGGGATGAGAAAGGAAAAGCAAAATGCATCATGTGTGGGAACAAGGAGCCCCTAAATGTTGTGAAAAAGGTAATAAATTCTAATGATATGCACAAATGTAAGTCTAAAAGTGCAGGTACAGTAGATCTAAAGGTCAATTCAGGGTTAAAGATGACAAAGACAGTGAATGTGTAGGACAGTGTGCTAGTAGGTACTATAGAGTGCCCTGTGGTTATGCAACAAGTTGAGAAGTAGTCAGAATCTGATGGTATAGTGAGTGGATAGGTTGAGAGGATAGGGGTAAGGAAAGATAATAAGGAAATGAGTAAAGGACAAGCAAAATAGGGCAGACAAGACAATTGTGGACCTGAGTATGACAGGAAAATGAGGACAAACCAGGGAAGTACTGACATATGTTTGTTTGTAGGTACAATGCAGGGTTAAAAATCACATCTTAGTCAGGAGAAGGATATAAGACAGTTGACTGGTCTAAGAACAGAGGCAAGGAAGATTGCTTGTATGCATACAATACACCATGAAGGAAGTTTAGGACAGTTTGCATACCCGATATACATGCAACAGTGGAATGCATTCGTGAATCAAGTGAGTTTATGTAATACTTGGAGGCAGTGGTATCCACACCAACTCATGGGACATGAGAATTTTCTAGGGGGGGTGTATGGTGCAGGAGCACCTACACCACAATATTCATCTTTGGTCAATTGAATGCCTAGTAGGTCTATGTTACGTATTTTGTGTTTATTTTTTCCAATAAGGTCTAAAAACACCAACCATAATGTAATAAATTTGTTTGTTGAGTCATTTAGGGAAGAAGGTTAACCTTGCACCTACAAGTGTTTGTAGCCTTTGAAGGAAAATCTTGGTGTTTATATTAGGGGGTTGCAAGGTTTGGGTCTTATGATGGAGAAGAGGCTATTTTCAAGCCTTTAGTATGATTTTAATTTCCATAGGTTGCAAATAATGCATAGGTATTTCAATATACTTGTAAAAGTAATCTAAACAGGTAATTAGGCCTCCAATGGTCCTAATCTTTCAAAAAGTTATTAAAAGGAAGTTATGGGCATTGGGGAGATAGTTCTTGGTTTGATAATATATTTAAAGGCCTCTTCAAGGCTCGGGGGAGGTTAGAAGAAGCATTGTATTAAATTTTCAAGAAGCAATACCACGTTTTCTTGTGCAAAACTCTATTTTTCACTGTTTTCTTGAACTTTGTAGGCTGTGTACGGAATAGTACGGAAATTTAATGATCTGAAATTTTCAGTTTCATGTAGATATAAGTCTTACCTTTCCTTTGAGTCCGTTCTGAAGATTTAATATTCATTTTGGAGGGAGCATTCAAAGCTTTTCTAAAACTGCCTGTGTAAGGCAGAAAAAGCATTGTTTGGGAGTTAATTTAATGTCATAAGCCTTCCACCTATTGTTAATACTATTTCTCAATGGTAAGGCAATCTAATGTGGTAGGCTAACCTTTTTTATATTTTAGATGCATAAAAGAAACAATTTAGGAGGTTGGGAATGCATCCTTTAGGTAGACTGAGTGCATTTTTCATGTGGAACAGGGGTGTCCATGAGAGTCTGTAAAGAAATAGTAAAGGAAATGATATTGTGATGTATTTGTGAGTTTATGCAGGGTGTACCCATGATGTTTTATGCATTGGCTATGCTTCTAGAAGCTGTGAGATAGGTGATTCATTAAAACCCTAGGTTAATGCATGGTAAAGGAGGGTTTCATAAAATAGTGATAAAGAGGCCTTGAAGTTATAAATAAATTATGGAATCTGATGTTTTGGCATGTAATAAATGACTTTCCAAGAGTTCATGGTGATTGGAGAAGTCTAAAGAGTAGTTGGTTTGTAAATTAGGGCTAATTTTGTAGCCTTTTGAGCAAGGTCACTTAGTGAAATTCTACAATGTTGCAAAAGAACCTTGTATGAATGATTGGGGAATTTTTTTTGATGTTGAATGGATGTTATGTAGATGTTGTGTTGGCCTTTTTATAGTCTTCTTGAAAATATATGATTTTTAGTTGATTTTTGGTGACTTGAAGCTATAGTGTTGATATTTGAGAGAAGTTGTGTCAATTTGTTTCTTGGGTTCCACCACCTCTACATCAAATGGCCAAATTGAGGTTATTAAAATAATTCCTTGAGACAATTACATTATTTTTATTAGAAAATAGGGACAATGGGCTAAGTAGTGTTATTACTAGACAATGGTATAATACCACTTATCATAACATCCTAAAGTAATGGAGAATTTGAGGTTGTCAACAAATAGCTTGAGACTTAATTGCATTTTATTTTATTTGGGAAATTGGGACAATGGGACTATAGGTTATCTTTTACTAATAGATGGTATAATATCACTTACCATATTGCTTCCGAATGACACATTTTGAAACCAACTATGGTACTTTTCCACCTCCATTGGCTATTGTTTAATTGGAACAAGGGATCTAGGTCTTAAATCACACTTCTTCCAATATGAAACATGTAAAGGATTAAAATTTATCTCAATACCCAATTGAATACAAACTTGAATGGAAGAGATAGAATGGTGGATCAAGGTTTTAATCCTTTTCTTTTGTGTGGGTTGAATGATTTGCTAATTGACTAAATTTTATGATGCAATGATGTTTCTAGGTTATTTATTAAAATGCAGCAAACTATTGAGATTTATTAAAAACTTAGAACATTCAAACAAAAATAGATTCCATAAAAGTATAGGGTAGACACAAAAGAACTTGGCATATAAATTTGGGCTTGAAATTTAGCTAGATAAGGGTGTTGGGTGCCTTAGACTGGTAACAACTACTCAAGATATGACTTCACACTCTTTTTGCTACTAATTTGCAAGTCCTTCAAGGTCATTGTCAGAACTTTTTTTGTCGTTAACAAAATCCACTTTCCTTTTCTTGATGACTTGTAGGGTGAATACATGAATGAGAAATTAGTCTTCAATATTCCTCTAATTGCTTCATATCTGAAAAAATTGCACACATGAAAGAGAGGGAAGGGTTGTGCCATATAAGGGATTGCCTAATTCAAACCCCATTTTGGTATTTATACTTCCACAATAGCTATAATGATGTAAAAAGAGAGCTTACCCTCAATCGAGTAGAGGCTAAATGATAAATAAGTGATAAATTGAAAATTTCTACAACTCACCACTCATATCTACATTCCTTGATGGACTTAATTCATGTACTTATCACCTTCAAGGAGAAATTGATGTTTTATTTTAAGTATTGAAAGTGTTATTACTCACAAAAAAAATGAACATAAAACATGAACAAACTTACAATAACACATGATGCATGGCTAACATGATTCTTGAATAAAATAAATGTTGTCATTCTGCTAATTCTACTCTTGACTGCTCTTAGGATGCTTAATTATGCTCTTTATTCACTTTCCAAAGTTGCTAGGATTTAAATGGTGAAATTGATTTGTATTTATATGCAATTCTTCTAATTTATCAAAAGTCAAATATCAATTGTGAACCAAAAATAACATAGGGGTGTGGGAAGCACACTATTCTCCTTTAGTCATTAAATTATGTCCTAGGAACCCTAATTGGATTAACTATCAACTTCACAAGGTGAGTCAATTTTCAATAAGGAAGAGCTAGGAAGGGGGTTCTTTAAGCTTTTAGGGGTACACCACCAAGAAAATTCTTGGAAAAGACAAATAAGCATTCAATTCACAAAAATTAACAATGCAAGCTAAATGATGAGTGCAAATGATGAAATTATACAATAGCAAGTTAGGATGTGTGTATGTGGGAAGTCTAGAAATGTGACAAGGATTCTGGAAATGCAAAGAAGCTATCAAAAAGTGTTATGGAGGATAAAGAAACCCTTACTATTGTCTTAGTCCCATTGTTATTTTTTGGGGCAAATGCGAAATCTTCGGATGTCAAAACTAGATCTAAAAGAATTGCTAGAATATACCCTTAGGAGGAATAAGACACCCTAGGTGGTGACTTAGTCCCATTATGAATTTTTGAAATCTCTAAATGTGGTCTTGAGGCTTGATGTCTACTCTTCCTTCTTCTCTGATCTTAGGTTATGAAACTTCCAGATTTGTCTTATAGGTGAGTTTCCATGAAGATGACAACTTTGCAATGCATCTTTGCAACTTTTCACTTCAAATGATCTTCAAGTCTTCAACCTAAATCTGCAATCACAAACACACAAGAGGGAAAAAACTTGTTGATTGTTAGTAAATAGGGGTTTTCCTTGGTCAAACCACTTGTTGGTAAATAAAACCCCTTGTTGGTAATTATTAAACCTTGAAATGAAATGAAATGGAGGGAAATGATGAATGAAAAACATGCAATGCTACAACTCACCAAACCCTTGCTATAAGGTGTTGCAAATGTGCTTGAAATGGCTCTAATGGATGTGGTTCTTGACTCTTGCTTGAATGATATAGATCTTGCATAATTCACTTTCTTGAATCATAAACCCTACATCATAAATGTTAGCACAATAACAAGCATGATGTAACAATATCCTTGATATGATGCTTGAATCTTGATGATGGCTCCAAATGCTTGATGAAATGCTCTTGAGTTCTCTTGTGAACTCAATTATGCTATGATGAATGCTCTCACAAAAGAATTGTTTTTAAAATGAATGAGTGAACCTTGTATTTATACTTATCCATGCTTAATATCCTCAAATTACACCACACCAAGCCGACATATGAATTCATTAATTAAAGGAGGCTAAATCCCTTTAGAATTTGAAATTAAATCTCAAAAATACCTTAAGAGGGACTAAGATTCCCTAGGTGGCGTCTTAGTCCCAAGGCATGAAACTCGGGGCACAAACTCCAAAAAGGGACCTCTTTAAGGCACACTTGAAATTAGGGTCCCAAGACCTTTGGGGGACAAAGATGCACTAGGTGGTGTCTTAGTCCCAACCCAAAAATTAGGGACACTCAAATAGAATCATTAAATTATCATTTATTTATTGATGTTTGTCGGGATTAGCCAGAAAAATATATAATTCATAAGGCTTGTGGTTACAAAATAAGACCAATTAAGACATAAATAAGGATAAACAAAGTAAGGTAGGCCCAACAAGTGTGAAAATGCAAGGGTACACATTTTCCTACACTACAAATAGTTTACAAATGATTTTAAATTTTTAAATATTAAAATACTGACATCGACATATTTAAATGTCATATCCCCTCGATACCTTGTTAATTATTTTGCATGACCCCTAGCCCTAATGTAATTTGGACTAGGGGTGGAACTTCAAATTTTATTATGTGGACATATATAAGTGTGTGTGTTTTTTATTTGTGAACCTTGATTTTGATATTATTGAATGCAAATATCAATCCTATTATGTTTGTTGAACACCCAAAATATTGAGATGAGGGGTGAATCAATATTCTACTAAACCATTTAGCTGCTAACCATTCAATAATTAAAACATATCTAACTACAATTGTAAACAAAGACATGAAAGGAATCATAAGACCACATGACACATGAACACTAGGATTTTTGCGTGGAAAACCCAAAAAGGGATAAACCACATTGAGGACTAGCTCACAATATGCTATAACTGATTATAAGATATTACAAGGGAACACTGCCAAGACACACTACCCTTGAAAGGCTCATAGCTTAAAATGATTACAAAAATAGTACAACTCACTGCCAAAAAGGATGAAATGCTAGAATACACCTTCTTTGTGTTGAGTTAAGCTCCAATTAAGCTCTGAAATACAAAATCTTGCACTAGTTTGTAGGTTCACTATTGATGCATACAACTTTGCACAATATCACCCTATTGCACATCACTGCTTATTTCTTGTTGCATATCTCATATCTTCTACTGCCTTCAATACAAAAAAAAAGGTTTCATATATATATATATGTGTGTGTGTGTGTGTGTGTGTGTGTGTGTGTGTGTGTGTGTGTGTGTGTAGTTACATCTACATACATCAATTAGGTCGGCCTAATTGAGTGTATAAAATAGCTTTGTCATCTCAAACCAAAACTTCTTTCGTGCTAAAAAAAATGTGCAAGACATATATTAGGTCATCCTAGACCTAAGAAAGAACTCTTTAGTTATCCACAAAGTGTACACCACTTGTCTAAGTCACCTAGAAGAAGACTCATACCAAAAGTTGTAAGATGAACTTCTGACATTTATCTCTTTCATCCCATTCAATCAAAATCACTGAAATCTTGTCCATAATTGAAATTAATAGTCCTAAACAACATATTAAAACCACATATGTTGATCTTGTAATATAAAAAATTCTGGAGCAGATTACCATATCAGAGTAACAAAAACGTGTTGTTTATCGGATGGACAAAAATTGTCACCAACCAATGTTGGCATCAATGACAACACACAATAGGGATTCTTCTTCATTCTTCCAACAATCTCCCCCTCTATCATTGATGGAAACATGATCCAAAAATGGACTCAAGCTATGCAAGCTCCCCCTTTCAACCATACACAAGACTATACAAAACTTTTCCAAAACCAAAATTTTTGAACCAAAATTTTTGAACCAAAATTTCTTCACAACAATATCTTCTCTCAATAGAATCTTCCCCCCCTTTGAAATCAAGGAAAAAGGGTGGGAAGATGATGAACTTGCAACAAAAAAAAAGAGAAATATAAGAAGCATTAGGGTATGTGCAAGATCATCATGGAAAAAATAGGCCCTTAAGTGGCAAATTTTTTTGAAAAATAAGTGTTAGGCAGCTTGACGTAAAAATTTGAATAAGTTATCTATATTATTTCAAAAATATGTAAGAATAGAATATGTAGAAAATTGAATGTAGTTTCTAAACTACTAGGTTTATTTAAAAATAATTAAAATATATTTGGTGAAAATTTGAAATTTCAATGCGATGAGTACTTAAATTTCAGGGGAAAAATAAGAGGTAGGTGTCTGTCTGACCACCCTAACCATAATAAAATGATAATATTTTTTTATAAGATTTTATATATAAGTAGAGAACTCATGTATGGATGTGATGCATATTTTTTTGTAATTTTTTTCCAAGTAAATAATTAATTATGAATTTTTTATTACAACTTTTAAAAAATATAAAAACTCGTATGTCTGACCACCTTAACTTCGTCAAAACTTCATGAAATTTATTTTTTCCTTTTTTAATCCTATATTATGTGAAGCATAGAATGTGATGCATGTTTTGGATTCAAAAACTATGATACCTTTTGAAAGTTATAGATGTTTTTCAATTAGCCTATCGATTAGGACTTTAATCGTAATTCTAATAGAAAATAAATAATAATTATTTATTAAATTCAAATTAAAACATAATTTATATTGGTGGAAAGATGAGAATATCCTCTAAAAACCTTTTTTGTTTTATTAATTTTGGGTTAAAAAAAGTCATCAGCCACATACCCTACAAATACCCATAATATTGCCACTTTTTGGCCCATCATGATCCTGCACATACCCATTAAAACTAGAGTTGGAGGCACCTTCTAATTCCTTGAAAATAGCTTCCCAAGCAGGTTTTCCATCATCCCAGATCCCCTTCGCTGTGGTAAGTGTTTTGTGTAATGATTCAAGTTCTACTAAGCTTTCTTCTCCTTCTTTTGGAGTGGATGGATTAATATTCATATTATCTAGTTTCTCTACATCCACCAAGGTACTTGATACAAGAATGTGTCTAGACATTACCAAATCTCCAAATTGTCCAAACTGCCTTATTGCATCCTCTTTTTGGCTTTGTAAGGTGAAATACTTGCTCTGTAAGTCTACAATAGAAGTCCAAGTAGCATAATTTCTATCATCTACAATTTTGTAAGCTTCAGAGGTATTAGCAAGTTGTAACTCTATTGAGTCCATTAAGTCTTTAATGCCTCGAGTGGCATTTAGCCACTAGATGCAATAGACAAATAGTATGTGTTCTTCCTCTTCACACTGCTTTACCTCTTTCAAACATTGCAACACCTTTTTGTGCATGATTGCACATTTATCCTATAGTACTAGTATCCTTTGCTCCAAAAGTTGACTCTGCCTCTTTCTCAGTTTGCTTCTTAAGGCTAGAGGTATATTCTTTGATTGAATCAACCAAGAGCTTTAAGTTTTCAATAGGCACTAAAGAATCATCAATTGTGGCACCGAGAGTTGTCTCCTGCAAAGCCTTAATAAAATCATTTACTAATTTAGTCCCTCTCTGGTAAGTTTCAACCATTTCTTATGTACCAAAGTTAAGAAAATTACCACAAATCTTTATCCTTTCAATCAGTGAGATCTTACTCGGATTCACATAGCTTGGATGTGATGAAAGTTGAATCAATTGAGATGGTAGCACAAGTTGGATCTTTCTTTCCTTCTCAATAGACTCTTAAGAGTATTTTCAGATGATTCTTCGAATGGATTTGATGACTCAATAGTCTTTGAAGATTCTTCTTCACTTCTTCCAACCTCTATTTCTTCCTTGTTTTCTTCTTTCTTTTCCTCTTCTTCCTCTCTGGAGGGTTTTTCTAATGGTTTTTCTTTATTTTCTCCCTCCTTCTTGTCCTCATCATCTTTACCATCATTAATCTTGTCATCTTTGTTTCCTTCATCTTCATTCTTTTCTTCTTCTCTATTATTTCTAGTATTTTCATGGTGTTATTTTGGATTGTTACCAGTATCATTCTTATGCTAATCTTCAATGTATTTACTGGTTGTATCATTTGTATCATTCAAAGGGGTAGATGTCTCCAAAGCAACATGTATATCACCAACCTCATCCAAAGAATGATGGTCCATAACTTATGTGACAATAGTAGACTCATGTGCTTGAGTTGTATGAGATGGAGAACCAGTTCTCATCCCATAATTTTTTTCCATTTCCCTTACTGTATTAAGAGTCTCTTGCCTCAACCTTTCGGTAATGTCTTTCTCTTTATTCATTAGAATAGTGACTCTCTATTTGACCTTGAAAAACTTAGAACATTCATTTAATAGGGTAGTAACATCTTCCTCATATAGGGATGATCCATATGTTTTTAAGGCATCAGATTTCATTTTGTCATCAATAGTTACACCTTCATGCCTTCTTTGTGTTAGAGCTTCCCATACATTTCCAGTCACCTTCTTCCTTATAGTTTTCATATTATCATTAAAAATAACCATATATTGAATGAAAGAATTTATAATGGTTTCATTATCTTCTTCATTAACTTCATCAAACAACTTAGCGGTAACTAGTAAATCCTTAGATTCTATCATATTATTTACTAAGGCTTCCATCTTTAGAGGTGGATGATCACTTTTCGAAGGAGAGCCAAGAATTTCCTTCATAGGTTTTGATGTGCCTTATTCACCCTTCTTCTCATGCACATGAATTTTGAAAGCTTTATTTTCTTCCTTTGTCTCTTTATCAGATGAGATGTCAACATTGTCTCTAGTTTCAGCTTCTTCATTGTTGGTGGAGGTACTGCTTCTTCTATTCCTTTTCAACTATTTCTCTTCTTGCAAGCCAAGATCAATTTCTTCTTGTATAACATCACTTATGTTCCCTTTTTATATTTTATTTTTGTTTTATTCTTCTTCTAGGGGTGGCAGATGGTGCAACAGGGGGTACATTTCTCTTCTTAGAGGCTCTAGTGTTGGGTTCAGAGGAAGTAGTTATATTAACTATTGTTGGGGTACTGTGCTCTACCTTTTTCCCTTTTACCGCTACCATTTTACTAGGTATTTTAGGTAATGAAAAGGTAGTGGTGTAAGGTGCTCTTCTTGATCTTCTAGGCCCAGAGGGAATTTCACCTGATGTGGTCCTCTTCTCATCAACAACTTCAATTAGTCTTTCAACATAATCCTTAAAAAGTGAATGTATTTGAAAGAATGCCTCAACATTTTTATTTACCCTTTTAGTCCTTTGAGGTGCTAAAGTTTCCAAATGCACTTTTGTTGTTTTCTCTTCATATGTACCATGTCGAGGTAGAGTGTGTCATGTCCCCTGAAAGCATAACACCCAAATATGAAATAGGGAGATGCTAATAAATAAATAAACTACAATAAATGTCAAAATCCAAACATGAGTAATTACGATCTAAATATAATTATAGCTATCATTTATAATATTATAATTATCAATGTAATCCTAATAATAAAATTCGAGCATTAAGTATGGAATACACAAAATATAGTATTGTGATTACTAGATATAGATACCAGATATTCATAGCATACCCATGTAGAGGATTGTGACACATTGGAATAACATTATACATATATATTGACTTTAATGAGTAAAATATGAAATATTAAAATAACATTATTATATCAGCCAATTTATGCTTTAATATCAAAATATTTAAAGAAGATCAATTTGATAAAAAGTATAACAAACAAACTATAAATAAAGTTAAATAAGGATCAAATTAGCGCCGAACTCATGATCACTCAAAAAATGAAGGGAAATCCCGCAATATTGGGAGAAACGTCAGATGGGTGAAAACGTCATAACCTTGCCAAAGGTCCAGTCGTGGCCTCTAAACTAGACGTATGAAATGAGGAGGGTAGCGATTTGTAAGAAAATCACCTTGGACAAAGGAGCCATCACCTATACATATTGGAAGTTGGGAATAGTTTGAAGAAGAAAATAACTCACGTCTATTATCGGGCTTGCAGAGGAAGTCAGCACCGCCATCTTTGCTTTCATCTGCACTCTACGAATATATCTTTATATTCCTTACGACGCTCATACAGAGACCAATGTCAGGCGATTAATAGCAAGGAACCGGAAGACCCGTCGAAGTGACCGAGGGTGCATCGGCGGTAAATGGGAAGAACGTGGCCATTTGAGGGAACGAGTCTCCTAGGATCAGATAATATCCAATAGGAATTACTTGTATGAAGACATTGATATATGAAGATCATGATTATTAAAGACAATTAAAATATGAAGGCTGTGTTTGAAAGACAATATGATAGTTCAGACCGAATTAGTGGGTAATCGCCCAATAACAGTATCATTTGGGTAGAGCGAATTACATTAGCCAAACGAGATGTCTCTTATCAACTGAACAAAGTGAATGGCGATGTCCCTTGGAAAATCGTAAATATAAAGAAAGAGACTTGAGGGGGCATTAAGAAGGAAATACATTCAATCACGAGACTTCTACCTATTGATGGGTGAGAAGAGAAAAGTAGGGAATACAACTCAACATGTTCGATGATTAGAGACAAGTTGAGATGCAGTCTACCGCAGCAGTGGGGAGATCATAGGAAGGAAATAAGGTGAGACATCCGCTGGAGGTAAGTGTATTATAAATTCAAATAAATAAGTTGGTAAGTATATTATGGGGAATACCGTAGGGGTAGATTAGAGATTAGGAGACTTATAAATATAATTAGGTATGTATACAAATATATTTAAATATGGATGATTAAATATAAAAGACAAGGGTATATTCAAATATATACATTATGATTGGGGTGTATACATAATATATTTCAGCATATTATGAATTATGATTATACATCGAATATATTAGGTTGGATAAGATATTGAGAGTTGGAATGATATATTAATGATTGATAAGAATATATATATATATATATATATATATATATATATATATATATATATATATATATATATATATATATATATATGTTAAAATTCATGAATCATCATATGCGAAAGACAAGAGACATATTGGGGTTACAGAGAACACGTTAGAGAGTCAATACAGTACGTTGATCAAGAGGTAAGTACCCTCTACCAATGGGACATTATTTATCAACGTCCCAATAATATTGTTTACAACAATTATGGTGTTATAATAAGTGAAGATGACCTTACTTCTACGGGAATAGACTCTAGGCCAAATTCCCTTTCGCTAACGTTCAATAGGGATAGGGAGTGTGTGGAGGGAAAGGTGTGTAAATCGGTCCAATGTTGGACGGTCCCAAGATGGGTAGTAAACCTTGAGGGAGTCCAATTTGAGATCGTGCATGCACCCTTGGCACAGTAAATCTTCCATCCAATGAGGTTAGGAAGAGGAAGGAGGCGAGGATCTATTCCGCTTGGGAGTAATAAGTCATATCAATTTATGATGTGTTTATGCACTAGATGATAATGCATTTCATTTGTCTTATTCTTAAAATGTCCAATCTAGAATTGTCTAATTTGATTTACATTAAGAAACTATGTGTATTCATTGGTAATGCTTGATGTGTATGTGCAAAATTAAGTGTTGGTAAGTACAAATTCTAGATCCTAACTTGTGCATCTTATGTCTCTAATAAGGGGAGATTACAAAGTGGGATCCAGAGGGCTACTTAACAATAGTTCAATGAGATTCTCAGCTATTTTTTCATCAATCTCATATCCTAGAGGCTCTATCCATAGAGTTCTAGGTTCTACTGCCAGTATAATATAGTCATTAGTAGACACCAGAAAATTTATCTCCTTTGTATATTTCTTTAATAAGCTCCTTGGAACTCTATCTCTTTCATACATATTGTTCTGAGAAACTATGAAGAATGTAGTTAAAGCATTATTCTATGCTTTGAAGTCTCCAAGGATATGTAAATTTTCAAATATTTGATGTGCCACCGGTCTGTTGTGATTCCATATAATGTTTTTCTTTCCAGGTAGCTCCCTCAGAAAGTAAAATAGTAAATAGACTACCAATGTGCTAAACTTGAAGTTATTTGTAAGTTGTTTCTACAGCAACTCACACAAATCATAGTCCCTTCCATTAACAATCATGTCATATGCAACATAAATTGCAGTTGCAGACATCGAATTACCTATGTTGGTAAAGTAGATTTTTTTACCAATCATGACTGCAACATACCTCATAGTAGGGCTTATAATGGATTTGGTTGTCAGTGCTCTCCCATCATATGTGGCACCAGTTAGTTTCATAACCACATCATTTTCATAGATTTTAGCACTAGTACAAGTCCAGTGTCACAAAGACTGGTCACAACTTTAATCACTTCTTTGGTAATTACTCCAGCTATGCTTGTCCATATGAATTTATCATGCACTCTACTAAGTGCTATCCTTACAAACTTTGCATCCATTTCACTGCAAAATTCTGGGAACCAATTCCATATATCTAGCTTCTTCCGTACAAGGTTTTCATATTCTTGCTTTACCAAGGAATCTCTTCCAATTAGCTCCTTTAGCCATTGATCCTTGAGTATTAGATGGTAAAATTCTTCCAATTTCGTATGAATGTAGGTTCTAGTATCCCCAGTGGGTAAGACACTGCTTGGAATTTGTGAAAATGCACCCATGGGGTCCATTTCGTCAACCTTCCATGAAAATCTTTTAAATTTCGGTCGGGGTCTCTAAGAAGTCTCAACCATAGTGAGAGTGGTCATTTTTCCATCAATTTTCTTGTATAAGCTTATGGAAATTTCTTCTAATCAAAGCCCACAAAGTACAAATAGCTATAAATACATTTTTCTAGCTTTGATGAAAACTAGGGTTTGATATTAGATACTCTAAATCGTCTTCAACTCGCTTCAACTCACTATGCTTTCTTTCGAATGTGTAAAAGTGATTTAACTCGACTTGGTTTTTCACTTTATGCCTTAATGATTTGCCCTAATTTTGTATTAAATGCATTCCACCTTCAAAAAGTTGATAACCCAAGGTATGAATACTTTGTAAACCCTAAAATGCTCTGTAAATCTCCAAATTTGTATCTTTTCTACCAGAATATTTTTCAACATCTTCAAAATGATAATTCACATCACATATCTTTGTGCCACTACTTGGCACCTCTTATATCAGGGGTTTATTATATTTCTCTATAAATTCTCCCCTTAAATCCAACACTGGGTTGAGTTTTTAGAAGAAATATTTGCACCAGATGTAGGTACAGATGCATTTGATTCATCCTTATTCTTAGGTTCTTCCTTTTTCTTCCAAATTTTCTCCATTTCATTTTTGACTTCAGTAGGATCCACTTTATTCATAGGTTTATTAGATTTCTTCTTATTCTTGCTTCTACAGAATATCAAAATATGCCCTAGTTTGTTACAGGTGTAGCACACAACATTTTTCTAACCAAACTGATTTGTATTTAACCTTGATCTACACTGGTTAGCTTTATGTCTAAATGCATAACATGTGTTGCAATAAAATTGAAAATATTGAATCAATCTACCAGTATTGAATCTATTCATCATATCTTCAACTTCTACACTCATCAGCTCTATTCCCAACTTTCTTGCAAGTAAAACATTGTCCAAAAAAGAATCCAACATTCTGATGCATTCTCCTTATACATTTTATTTCCCTACGACCAAATTTATTGCATGAAAAAAAAACACCATTAAAATATGGGTACCTTTAAGCATTAGGTTGTTTGATAGGAATCCTTCAGTGCTCTCCCATCATATGTGGCACCAGTTAGTTTCATAACCACATCATTTTCATAGATTTTAGCACTAGTACAAGTCTAGTGTCACAAAGACTGGTCACAACTTTAATCACTTCTTTGGTAATTACTCCAGCTATGCTTGTCCATATGAATTTATCATGCACTCTACGAAGTGCTATCCTTACAAACTTTGCATCCATTTCACTGCAAAATTCTGGGAACCAATTCCATATATCTAGCTTCTTCCGTACAAGGTTTTCATATTCTGGCTTTACCAAGGAATCTCTTCCAATTAGCTCCTTTAGCCATTGATCCTTGAGTATTAGATGGTAAAATTCTTCCAATTTCGTATGAATGTAGGTTCTAGTATCCCTAGTGGGTAAGACACTGCTTGGAATTTGTGAAAATGCACCCATGGGGTCCATTTCGTCAACCTTCCATGAAAATCTTTTAAATTTCGATCGGGGTCTCTAAGAAGTCTCAACCATAGTGAGAGTGGTCATTTTTCCTTCAATTTTCTTGTATAAGCTTATGGAAATTTCTTCTAATCAAAGCCCACAAAGTACAAATAGCTATAAATACATTTTTCTAGCTTTGATGGAAACTAGGGTTTGATATTAGATACTCTAAATCATCTTCAACTCGCTTCAACTCGCTATGCTTTCTTTCGAATGTGTAAAAGTGATTTAACTCGACTTGGTTTTTCACTTTATGCCTTAATGATTTGCCCTAATTTTGCATTAAATGCATTCCACCTTCAAAAAGTTGATAACCCAAGGTATGAATACTTTGTAAACCCTAAAATGCTCTGTAAATCTCCAAATTTGTATCTTTTCTACCAGAATCTTTTTCAACATCTTCAAAATGATAATTCACATCACATATCTTTGTGCCACTACTTGGCACCTCTTATATCAGGGGTTTATTATATTTCTCTATAAATTCTCCCCTTAAATCCAACACTGGGTTGAGTTTTTAGAAGAAATATTTGCACCAGATGTAGGTACAGATGCATTTGATTCATCCTTATTCTTAGGTTCTTCCTTTTTCTTCCAAATTTTCTCCATTTCATTTTTGACTTCAGTAGGATCCACTTTATTCATAGGTTTATTAGATTTCTTCTTATTCTTGCTTCTACAGAATATCAAAATATGCCCTAGTTTGTTATAGGTGTAGCACACAACATTTTTCTAACCAAACTGATTTGTATTTAACCTTGATCTACACTGGTTAGCTTTATGTCTAAATGCATAACATGTGTTGCAATAAAATTGAAAATATTGAATCAATCTACCAGTATTGAATCTATTCATCATATCTTCAACTTCTACACTCATCAGCTCTATTCCCAACTTTCTTGCAAGTAAAACATTGTCCAAAAAAGAATCCAACATTCTGATGCATTCTCCTTATACATTTTATTTCCCTACGACCAAATTTATTGCATGAAAAAAAAACACCATTAAAATATGGGTACCTTTAAGCATTAGGTTGTTTGATAGGAATCCTTCTAGTATTGATTCTTTGATTCTTGATCTATCTATCATTTCCTTGAGTCTTTCTTTGATTTTCAACCTTGTTAGGATTCTGATTTGCCTTTGAATTTTTTCCTTCTTCAAGTCCTAAACCACTTTTATCCTTAGAAGGTTTCTAAAATGCAATCAACTCATCAAGCATTGTAGTAATTGCTTTGAATTTATCCTCATGAGATCTTGATTTCTCCAAGTCATACCTTAGAGTTACCACTTCTTGTTCAAGCTTTGTACATTCATCAACATTGCTATGAATTTTAGCTCTCTAATAGTCCTCAATTCTTTTTTTTTCTTCCACTTGCACCTTTAGTCCGATGATATCTTCATTTTCTTTCTTCACATGATCACTGACTTCTCTATTCCTTTCTTTGAACTTCTTGATTTTCTCTCTCACTTTTATGATGCATTCATTTGCTTCTTTTAGGTTCTCCCTCGAGGTTTCTTTCTCATTTTCAATTATGTCTAGATCTTCAAGAGCAACATGGAGTTCTTTAATAGTAGAGATCTCTTTTGAAGGAACATGACACTTTTTGTTAGCCATGTGTTCAAACTTCAAGATCTTCCTTAAGGTGTTAAACTTTTTCAAAGGAACCAAGCTTTGATACCAATTGTGGAACACCTAAAATACTAAGACAGGGGGTGAATTGGTATTCTACTAAACCATTTAGCTACTAACCATTCAATAATTAAAATATATCTAACTACAATTGTAAACAAAGACATGAAAGGAATCATAACATCACATGACACATGAACACCAAGATTTTTACGTGGAAAACCCAAAAAGGTAAAAACCACGATGAGAATTAGCTCACAATATGTTATAATTGGTTATAAGATATTACAAGGGCACACTGCCATGACACACTATCCTTGAAAGGCTCACAACCTAAAATGATTACAAAAAGAGTATGGCTTATTACCAAAAAGGATGAAATAATAGAATACGCCTTCTATGTGTTGAGTTTAGTTCCAACTAAGCTCTAGAATACAAAATCTTGCATCGGTTTGTAGGTTCACTATTGATGCATACAACTTCACACAATATCACACTATTGCACATCACTTCTTATTACTTGTCACATATCCCGCATCTTCTACTACCTTCAATACAAAAAAATGTTTCATATATATATATATATGTATGTATTTACATCTACACACATCAATTAGGTTGACATAATTGAGTGTATACATACTTAATTCAAAATAGCTTTGTCGGCTCAAACCAACACTTTTGCGCTCAAAAACATTTTGCAAGACATAAATTAGGTCAGCCCAGACCTAAGAAAGAACTCTTTAGTCATCCACAAAGAATACACCACTTGTCTAAGTCGGCTAGAAGAAGACCCATACCAAAAGTTGTAAGTTGAAATTTTGTCATTTATATCTTTCATCCCATTCAACCAAAATCACTAAAATATTGTCCATAGATGCAATTAATAGTCCTAAACAACATATTAAAACCACATAGGTCGATCTTCTAATATGAACAATTCTAGAGAAGATTACCGGATCAAAGTAAAATAAGCACTGTTGATCAGATTGACAAAAACTATCACCAACTAATGTTAGCATCAATGACAACACACTGAAGGGCTTCTTCTTCATTCTTCTAACAATGTTATTTTATATGTAATGCATTAAATGTTTGGTTTAACATGGACTAATGACTTGGTTGTTGGACCTGTGCAAAGTGAGGCAAATTTTGTGGTTTTTTTGGATGAGAGATAAACAATCGGTATGTCATTCTAGTGTTAAGACCTTGTCTATAGTTTTCGTCAACTTGAGGTTCATTCAACCTAGGAACTTAGACATCTATTAAATCCCTATTATTCATCCATCTTCAGCTACACAAGTCATCAAGATAACCTAAATTGTTCTAGATTCATGGAGTACATTGCATAATTTTGTAAATTTATTAGAGGTCTATGAATGAATAAGTACATCAAAGTAAATAAGGAAATAAAGTAAAATAATTAAACAATAACTATAAAATTATAAAATGAATAGCTACAAATATTAAAATAAAAAAATGATAAATACTTCTACATTGGTATGGCCCATATTGTAAGGTAGTGGTGATTAAATAAAAGACCTTCCATCAAACCAAAGAGAACAAGAAAATGTTAAGAGAAAAAACAAAAGAAATAGGACTTGAAAAATTTCATTCATGGGAGAAGCATGGCGATGGAAGGAAATCATGAAATAATGGAGGAAGAAAACTCGTGAAATGCAAGACCAAGGAGAGAAGGAAGCTTTGTGTGGGTGAGGAAGGAAGACAAGGAGAGGAAGACCAAGCCAATAAGAAGCTTGGTGACCCCCTGCAACTTCAGGAAAAGGGAAAGAAGTAACCAAATTGGTGCGCCATAGAGAAATTGACTATCTTTCTCCTTTAAATCGACCATTAGAGTTCTCATTTTGGAAGAGAAGATTTGGGGAAAGAGAGAATGAAGGGTGTTGTGGCTAAATCCAGAGGTGTGGATGGGATTTGAAGAGCTGATTGGTGCAAGTGGTGGCAAGGGCTTCCTTAATTGTTGCTACAGATGCCTATATCCTTGGACGCATCCAATCCAAGTTCTAATTAATTCCTTTTCCTAGTTAAAATTTTTGGTTTTAATATTGTCTCAAGGGTTTAAACCTAGTTAATATTATTTTAAATACCTTTAATTTCAATGCTTCAAAATCTAGAGTAATATGGTTGTGTCTTAGAATGAGTTAGACTCTTTCCAATTTAAATCCTCTCTAAAATTTTAATGTTTATAAATTTAAGAAGAGTGGTTGGTATATGGTATTTTCCTGTGGTGGTCAAATTTGGGACACATATATTAGAAACTACCCACTACCCATATTTTATATACCCATGATTTCCAAGTCATTTCTTGGTGTTGCAAAAGGATAGAATAGATAGTTATGACTAGTGGTGCAGGAGCACCTAAGGAACAACAGACAATTCCATTAGGTAAATAAGAAATCCAGTAGGACAATTTTGTGTTTTTTTTTCATAAGGTCATGTTGACCATTGTGTAGAGTGCTTAGGGATGTTTTCGATCTGTTGGAAATAAGTTGACAAGAGTTAAGTAGGTTTAGAACATCATCTTGCTAATTTGTCAAAAGTTGGCAAAGGTTGAAAAACACAGGGGGTTTTATAACTTTTGCCATTAGGTCATCAATAGGCTCGACCCAAGAAAATCAACCATTTTAGGAGCCTATTTAAGGGATGATTCAACCCTGGAGCAAGGTTGGAAGATTTAGTGCTTTGGTGAAATCTTGTGAAATTGATGAAAACAATGTTCTGTGCAAAAATTCCAGAGTTTTGGCATCTTGATTGAGTCTTAATGGATTAGATCCATTTCTGTTTTGTTGTACGATGAAGTGAAGTTGGCATTCAAGCATTTTGTATACATTTAAATAGCTTCTTGTACAATTTTTAGGTATCTTTTTGTAAATAGTTCATTGTTGTCCTGTTCATGGTCTGAACCAGACTGTTTTTAGAAAATGGGGTGCTAGAGCACTTTTCCACTGTACAAACCATACAACCCTTTGGAAACAGTGCCTAGACACCATGCTTATACATATTTTAGTTGGTAGGATTTGTGTGAGTTCAGGAGTTGCTAGAAATGTCTTGCCCTAGGCGAGCCAGACAGATTCCAGCTAGGGAAGACAGGGAGAGAAAGACACATATCTTGCAGGGGTGTTAAGATTTTGGAGAAATTCCTTTTGGTGAATTTTTTTGAGGGTCTTGGCAAGGCCTGGTAGTTAGGAGGAGGCTCTATCAATTCATTTGGTGGGAGAAACCTTCAACATTTTGAAACAACCTGGGAAAGGCTAGTAAACCCTAGGTTTTTGACCATTTTTGTGTATGAGCAGTGTGCGAGCAGTGCTGATTCAAAACCCTGAAAATCTTCAAGGTGAGTATGTAGGAACCACCAATTCCAAGCAAAGAACCCAGGTCTTTTGGTGGGTTTAGGAGAAAATTGCATTTTACCCGGAGTAAGAGACCTAATTAGGGCTCAAGGCTTGTAGCCTTTCCTAACCCTAGGAGAGGGATTTGTGGAAGCGATGGTTAATTGGAGTCTTGTGATGGTATAAGAACCCTATATAGATTACTTTGAAGCTTTTACAACGTTTTTACACCTTTGCAAGTGTCTAATTAAATGTTGAGAGAAATTGGCCTTTAGGAAGAATAAGGGTCAAGGAGAGGAAGTGGCAAGGCACCAAGAATGTCTTGGTAGTATGGAGGAATATTGATAGAGGGGTTGGCCAGTAATACTAGGGGTGCCTATACCTGTGATAGGACCTAAAGGTTAAGGTGAAGGAGTCACCTAGAAGTTCTTGAGAAAAAATACTTGAGCATGGGACTGTGAGAGTCTCATCCAACCCCTTCCCTATCAGATTGGTATTAGAGCAAGTTAAAGATTTGGGAAAGGATCTTGTATGTCTGAGGTTGAGTCTAGTGATTCTTCCATCATAGTGAAAAATGCAAAACTGGCCAAGATGGTTGAAGAGCAGGAGGAAGACAATAAATTGCTGAGGGAAAGAATAGCCTAGCTTGAGCAAGCAGTGAGGAGTGCACAATTTGAAGGAAGGATACCAAAGGAAGAAGAGGTTGCAGAGGAGGACAAGACCCCTAAACCTGACCCTGTTTTGAAGGAGGAGCCTTTCTTGAAGGCATTGAAGGCTTTGAGTGGAAAAGCACTTGAAGGCATACCACTATTTAGTGGAAAAATGGAAGCCGATTTAGTTTTGGACTAGATAGAGGGAATGTAAAACCATTTTGAGTGTGATGGAGTCACTGAGGCACAAAAGGTAAAGGTGGCTAAATCAATACTAAGAGGATCTACCTTAACATGGTGGAAATTCATTCAGACAAAGAGGGAAAAGGAAGGCAAGCAACCTATTTCAACTTGGAAAGGAATGGTTGCCAAAGTAAGAGAAGCATACATGCCTGATGACTATGAGATACAGTTACACAAGAAGAGACAAAGCTTAAGGTAGAAACACCAAGATGTGAACACTTATACTGAAGAGTTTCAAAAGCTTTGTATGAGGTCTAATGTGACAGAGGATGAAAGTCTCAAGGTGGCTAGGTATCTTGATTTCTTGAAGTGGAACATTCAAGAGGAGATGGCTCTACTAAGTCCTAAGACTATACATCAATGTTACGAATTGGCTATCAAAATTGAGGAAAGAAACAAAAGGAAGCAAGATCAAGCTTCTAATGGCAGAGGCAAGGGCAGAGATCAAAGAGATCAAAGAGGACAGCGAGGTGGCTACCAAGGTAGAGGAAATGACCAAAGAAACCAAGGAGAATCCAAACTCACTGAGCATGGGGGAGAAACATCTTCAAGAGGAGGATATAACAGAGGTAGGGGACCTCAAGGAGGTTCACATAGAGGAAGGGGAGCAGGAAGGAGTAATTCTTATTTTGCAAACATGAAGTGTTACCATTGTGGACAAGTAGGTCACCCTGCTTATAGGTGCCCAGAGAAAGCATCTTCATCAAGCAATGGGAAGAGAGTGACTTATGCACAAGAGGACACCATGAGTTCTAAGGCATCTGAGGTCAGTCATATAGAATCTGAGGTAGGAGAGAATCTGATGTTTAACAGAGTTCTGATCAGACAGCCAATCAAGGAGGAACCTAAACAAAGGAGAGCTCTATTTAGAGTAAGGTGCAAGATACTTGGTAAAGTATGCAAAGTCATAGTGGATTCAGGTTCAACAGATAATATAATCTCAAAGGAGGCAGTAATGAAACTGAAATTGGAGAAGGTACCCCATACTAACCCTTACAAGGTCACATGGCTAAACAAATGGCAGAGTGTTTTAGTAAATGAGCAAGTAATGGTGGAGTTCTCCATTGGAGGATACAAAGACAAGTCGGTTTGTGATGTTTTACCCATGGATGCATGCCATCTACTATTGGGTAGACCATGGCAATATGACAGGAGTGCCATATATGATGGGAAAGAGAACACCATTTCTTTCAAGAAGGATGGGAAGACTTTTAAGTTGCAGTCATTGTCAGAAGAATAAGAAGGATAGTCAAAGACACCAAACATCATGTTGAGCAGTGGGAAAGAGTTTCTTAACAACCCGCATCAAGGGAATGAAGGATATGCGATCATGATGCAATCCAAAGAGGAAGATAAGGCTGAAAAGATAGTCATACCCGGAGTAGTCCTAAAGTTGTTGGATAAGTTCAAGAGTATAGTAAGTGATGGTACACCTGCAACTCTACCACCAAAGAGATCCATAAGTCATCAAATTGACTTCATACCTGGAGCTTCATTGCCTAACAAAGCACCATACAAACTTACACCAGATCAGAATCTAGAGGTAGCTAGGCAAGTGCAAGAGCTGTTGGATCAAGGATTGATTCAAAAGAGCATCAACCCATGTGCAGTACCAGTGGTTTTAGCAACCAAGAAAGGAGGTAAATGGAGGTTATGCACTGATTCTAGGGAAATAAATAGGATCATAATCAGAAAATAGATTCCCTATCCCTAGAATTGAAGACTTAATGGATTGTCTTGGAGGTACTCAGTACTTTACTAAGTTGGATCTCAAGAGTGGATACCATCAGATCAGAATTAAGGATGGTGATGAGTGGAAGACAGCTTTTAAGACAAATGATGGGTTATATGAGTGGAGAGTTATGCCATTTAGTCTCTCTAATGCCCCTAGCACATTCATGAGGCTCATGAATGAAGTGCTCAGGGATTTTACAGGGATATTTGTGGTGGTATACCTTGATGACATCCTCATATACAGCAAGATAGCAGAAGAGCATTTAAAACATGTGGAGTTGGTTCTTAGAAGGTTGCAAGAGGAGAAATTGGCAATAAATCTAGAGAAGTGTGAGTTCTTTAAGCAAGAGCTTGTCTATTTGGGTTTTGTAGTGTCCAAAGGCTCTTTAAAGATGGATCCAAGCAAGGTGGAAGCCATCCTAAACTGGCCTACACCAACCACAGGGACAGAGGTAAGAAGTTTTCATGGATTGGCTCAATTTTATAGGAAATTCATAAGAAACTTTAGTGGCATATGTGCAACAGTTCTAGACATAATCAAGGGTGGTTTGAAAACTAAGTTTGTGTGGACTCAAGAGGCTGAGAAAGGGTTTGAGAAACTGAAACAAGAAGTGGCAACTCAACCTATTTTTTTATTACCTAGTTTTGACAAATTGTTCATGGTTGAATGTGATGCAAGTGGAGTGGCAGTAGGAGGGGTGCTAAGTCAAGAGGGTAGACCTATAGCCTTCTTTAGTGAGAAGCTAAATGAAGCAAAGAATAAGTATTCAACCTATGACTTAGAACTATATGCTTTGGTTCAGTCACTTAGGAAATGGAGGCATTATCTTCTACCCAAGGAGTTTGTAGTCTTTACTGACAATCAGACACTTAGCTTTATCAACACTCAAGAGAAGTTAAGTAATAGGCATTTGAAATGGATGGAATACATCCAAGCTTTTACCTTCACCATCAAACACAAGAAGGGACAGCTAAACAAGGTGGCAGATGCACTAAGCAGGAGATTGTTGACAGTACAAGAGATACAGCTCAAGAGCATTAGCATAGAGAGTTTCAAGGATCTATATGGAGAAGATGAAGACTTTTCAGACGTCTATAAGGTATGTTCTAACTTTGAGAACCATTTCCATAGCTAATACTCTAAGTATACCTTGCAAAGTGGGTTGTTGTTTAAGGGAAATCAGTTATGTGTTCCAAGAGGGTCAATGAGGGAAAATCTCATTCAGGAAAAGCATAATGGCAGTCTTAGTGGACATTTTGGCATCAACAAGACTTTAGAACTAGTGCCAATATTTTATTACTGGCCTAAGTTGGCAAGAGATGTTAGGAAATATGTGGAACAATGTGTTGTGTGTGTGAAAGCTAAGGGAGGAGCTAGTAATGCTGGTTTGTACCAAACCCTACCCATTCCAAACAGACCATGGGAGTGTGTGAGCATGGATTTTGTGGTAGGCCTTCCTAAGACCAAAACTGGTTTTGACAGTGTTTATGTAGTAGTGGACAAATTTAGCAAGATGAGTCATTTTATCCCTTGCAGAACTACTCATGATGCTAGTTACATAGCTCATCTTTTCTTCAAGGAGGTAGTAAGGATCCATGGACTACCTTTGAGCATTGTTTCAGACAGGGATGTGAAGTTCATGAGTCACTTTTGGAAGACTCTATGGAGTAGATTGGGTACAAATCTGTCATTTGGATCAGCTTACCATCCTCAGACCAATGGTCAAACAGAGGTGGTTAACAGGGTGCTAGGTAATCTTCTAAGGTGCTTAACTAAAGAATATGGATAGACATGGGATATGGTTATCTCATAAGCTGAGTATGCCTATAATGACACTGTAAACCGGACCACAGCGAAGAGTCCATTTGAAGTTGTGTATGGGATGCACCCAAGAGGCATATGTGAACTCAGAGACCTTGGAACTATGGATCAAAGAAGTGGACATGTAGAAGACTTCAATCAGACCATGAAAGAGATTCAGGAGCAGGTCAAGAGGACAGTCATTGAGGCTACACAAAAAGTGAAGGAGAAGGAAGATATGTCAAGGAAAGATGTGCAATTTCAAGTAGGGGACTATGTTATGGTCCACCTTAACAAGTCCAGGTTACAAAAGGGAATGTCAACCAAGTTGCAGATGAAGAGAGTAGGTCCATGCAAGATCTTGGCCAAGTATGGGCATAATGCATACAAGGTGGAGTTACCTATTGATCTAGGAATCTCACCAATGTTCAATGTTGCTGATTTGATCAAGTATAAGGGAAAAGACAAGGATTTGGAATAGGACAGTTAGGAGATCTTCAAGGACATCAGCAATGTATCCTTACCTAGTCAGGACAAGCCTCAAGCAGAGAAGATCCTGGCGTCAAGAGTACAAAAGTCTACAAGAAACAAGGTGTACATGGAGCACCTTATCAAGTGGAAGAACAAGCATGAATCATAAGCTACATGGGTACAAGAAGATCATTTCAAGAAGTTTGGTATTGACCTATCCCTGGTCTCTCCTTCTTTTATTTAGCATTTGAGCTGAGAGGGGGAGAATGGTGCAGGAGCACCTAAGGAACAACAGACAGTTCCATTAGGTAAATAAGAAATCCAGTAGGAAAATTTTGTGTTTTGTTTTCATAAGTTCATGTTGACCATTGTGTAGAGTGCTTAGGGATGTTTTTGATCTATTGGAAAGAAGTTGACAAGAGTTAAATAGGTTTAGAACATCATCTTGCTAAGTTGTCAAAAGTTGGCAAAGGTTGAAAAACATAGCGGGTTTTATAACTTTTGCCATTAGGTCATTAATAGGCTCGACCCAAGAAACTCAACTATTTTAGGAGCCTATTTAAGGGATGATTCGACCCTAGAGCAAGGTTGGACGATTTAGTGCTTTGGTGAAATCTTGTGAAATTGATGAAAACATTGTTCTGTGCAAAAATTCCAAACTTTTGGCATCTTGATTGAGTCTTAATGGATTAGATTTGTTTCTGTTTTGTTGTAGGATGAAGTGAAGTTGGAATTCAAGCATCTTGTATTCATTTAAATAGCTTCTTGTACAATTTTTAGGTATCTTTTTGTAAATAGTTCATTGTTGTCTTGTTGCTGGTCTGAACCAGACTATTTTTAGAAAATGGGGTGCTAGAGCACTTTTCCACCATACAAACCGTATGGCCCTTTGGAAATAGTGCCTAGACACCATGCTTGTACATATGTTAGTTGGTAGGATTTGTGTGAGTGCAAGAGTTGCTAGAAATGTCTTGCCCTAGGCGAGCCAGACAGAGTCCGGCTAGGGAAGACAGGGAGAGAAAGACACATATCTTACAGGGGTGTTAAGATTTTGGAGAAATTCCTTTTGGTGATTTTTTTTGAGGGTCTTGGCAAGGCTTGGTAGTCAGGAGGAGGCTCTATCAATTCATTTGGTGGGAGAAACCTTTGACAGTTTGAAACAGCCTGGGAAAGGCTAGTAAACCCTAGGTTTTTTACCATTTCTGTGTATGAGCAGTGTGCGAGCAGTGCTGATTCAAAACCCTAAAAATCTTCAAGGTGAGTACATAGGAACCACCAATTCCAAGCAAAGAACCCAGGTCTTTTGGTGGGTTTAGGAGAAAATTGCATTTTACCCGGAGTAAGAGACCTAATTGGGGCTCAAGGCTTGTAGCCTTTCCTAACCCTAGGAGAGGGATTTGTGGAAGCGATGGTTAATTGGAGTCTTGTGATGGTATAAGAACCCTAGATAGATTACTTTGAATCTTTTACAACGTTTTTACACCTCTGCAAGTGTCTAATTGAATGTTGAGAGAAATTGGCCTTTAGGAAGAATAAGGGTCAAGGAGAGGAAGTGGCAAGGCACCAAGAATGGCTTGGTAGTATGGAGGACTATTGATAGAGGGGTTGGCCAGTAATACTAGGGGTGCCTATACCTATGATAGGACCTAAAGGTTAAGGTGAAGGAGTCACCTAGAAGTTCTTGAGAACAAAGACATGAGCATGGGACTGTGAGAGTCTCATCCAACCCCTTCCCTATCAACTAGATTAGTCATAGTAGCGTAATCTTCTATTGGAAATTCACTGGACTAAGAATTTGATGAGTGTGAAATAAAGAACATAGTTGAAGCTATTGGAGGCAACCATTTGGGTTTCTTTGATAGGTAGCTAGGTGGATAGGTAAGTAGACAAAGTTTTGGTTGTTGCAATGGAATCTTGTCTCACCATTCTCCCCTATTCCCCATGTCTACCTAACTAAGGCCATACTAAACTAGCTAGCTACAACCTTGATAGAATTTAACTCAATTGGTAGCATGATCACTTAAAGTTTAAAGCAACATTACCTTGTCCCAAGAAACGTAATGAGCATAATGGTGCATTTAAGAGAAATTGATAGAAATACTTAAAACATACAATAAATACTTCTAACTGATGGAATTATATCAAAATAAGTCTTGGGAAACAGTATTAGTTGTCACCTTGTAAAATTTCTCATATTTGGTGGAAGGTTTAAGCTGATAGAGATATTTAGTGAGGAAGGCAAGGAATAGTAATTTATAGCATGAAACCAGTGATAAATGGGCTGCTCAATTCATCCTAACACTTGCTAGCTACTAAATCAATATTGCCTATAATGTACTCCGTTAAATTAAACTTTTCTTACCCAAAAGGATTAAAGAAATGATAGGTTGTAAAGCTATATTGTTTCACATTAGGAAATCAGAGCATTGGGGGTTGCATACCTCCATCATTTCCACCTGCGAACTTATAGGACCACTAAATCTTCCCATTATTATGTACCACTAGTTGTTAGTATAGCCACACTTAGACTCATGGCTAATTTTGTCATACATTGTTGGCTTCTAGGACAATCATGGTTAAACACATGGTTAATTTATTATTTGTTCTATTGGTTGATAGGGTAGTCATATGTAAAAATATGGAAAAAAAGTTTATGTGATGAGGAATAGTACCCTATGAGTTCATTTCTTGAAATATGTTTAAAGGATTAAATTTAAGAAGAGTATCAACCACCAATTAATAAAGGGTCGACTAGTTACCCATATCTCCAACTAAAAGGAGTCTATGGCCATACAATTCTCTCTTATGAAAAAAATTCTAATGCCATTCATGGTTGTAATTAAGATGGAAACCTACTAATCCTGAGTTTGGAACCTACTTCCAAAATAGTGCTAAGCATAAGCTAAGGAATAGCATTATGCTTAGGATGGAAAATAGTCTAGGGGTAGTAATATGCTTGGGATAGACAATAGTCTAGGGGCTATGCTATGCTTGGGATGGATAATAGTCTAGGGAAAGTACTATGCTTGAGATGGAAAAAATTCTAGGGGTAGTACTATACTTGGGATGGAAAATAGTCTGGGGGTAGTACTATGCTTGAGATGGAAAAAGATCTAGGGGCAATAATATTCTCAAGATGGACATAAGTCTAGGAGCATTACATGTTAGCAATGGTTAACCTTGGTTGCTTAGCTGTCTGATAGACTACAGGAAAGAGGGTTCCTAAAAATATCAAGTAGGTAACAAATAACTTACTTTGTAACCTTATAACAGTGGTGGAAAGTAATTTTAAGTCTACCTATGGTAGGAGCATCTTGGGAATTGGACTCTAGGGAGTTAATCTATACACTGTTATGGGTCTGAATGACAATTTTCTCTCACCACAGGCCACTTAATCTACTTGGAGGGGTGGATAGGGTTTGAATCCACTTTGGTTGGGATAATTTTGCACCCCACCAAAAACTAGAGAAAATGTGGACATGGATAATTCATGAATCACATATATTTAAGGTGTGTGCAATTCATCTAGTAGCAATCTTTTATTGGTTAAGGTAGCAAGCTTGTATTAGTAAGATATGTAAATGACATGATGATTAATGTTATATGTTGATCTTGATTGTTTTTTTTATGATTCTAACTTTTGTATGTGAACCTTCTTGCAATGATGATCATTTATAAAAAAATTGTTCAAAAATTCTTCCTTTCGATGGGTTATTTCATAGGTATCAGAGCTTAGAACTTGAAACTAGGACCTAGGCACTCTCTCCTTCATTGCACTAATATGATTTTTTGGTATTGATAGTCATGAGTTGTGGAAAAAAAGGAAAAGGAAAGGCCTCAAAAAAATAACGTCCTCAACAAAAGAAGCTAGAAGGATCCAAATTCCATGTTACCCTAGGGACAAACATAGAAATAAAAACAATATCTGACACTAAGCCATTGGCTGAAATGATCAAACAAATAAAACTCCAAAAGGGAAAGGGATTGGCTAAACTTGACAAGGATCATGAACCGCCAAAGAAATATCATCAACCAACTCCTAAACCTAGGCCCTCAGTTGTTTGGGACTTCCCTTTTGGTTGTGGACGCAATGCTCCTATACTCACTAAGGAAGAAATTGTGGAGTATAATCATGTCCATGTTGTTGTGTTTATAAATGCAGGAACCTTGGATGAGGAATAACTCAAAGAGGAGTAGACTCCTACTTGTAACCAAAGCAATGTACAAGATGATGAACTAGTACTAAATAAACATCATCTCACTTATGTAAAAACTACTGACTATTAATGATAAATATAAACACACACACACACACACACACACACACATATATATGTATACTTAAAATTAATCTGTTATGGTGAATATGGGAAATGGGAATGGAATAGTTTTTTAACATTTTGAATCATAATGTTGTATATGAATTCTCCATAATTCTAAATTTGATATAGGACAAGATTTAAAATTAAATAATAAAGGCACTTAAATAACACTCTCTTTATCTCGTAGAATCAATTTAATTCAATGAAGAGAACCTTAAGGAGGTGAGTGAACCCTAGCCTTGTTGAAATGCTACGTGCAAGTAGGGGTGCATCGTCTCCACCTCCTACCATATACCTGAAGATTATAGGATGAATTGAATGCACTTCATGCAAAAATAGCATCACAAGAGCAACAAATTGAGGATCTGATAAGGGAAAAGGACAAAGGAACTAATCACAACACTCACATAAGAACTGAAGAGCTGGATAGGAAGCATAATGTGCATATAAGTTAAGAACATGATAACAACTCCAGAATACCCACCCATGGTCACTCTCTACTAGAGCCCTCAATGAGGAGTGGGAAAAGATCCACTACTTTGAGAGTTGAAGAAAATATAATCCCCTAAGTTTGACAGGAATGGGGATGGGAATTTTGTTGAAGAATGGCTCATAGGAATCAATAAGTACTTTGGGCTGATGGAACTAAGTGCCAATATTAAGGCTAGGATCACCATTTATCACCTAGAAGGAGAAGCCTCACTATGGTGGGAATATTTGGTACAAATCAAAAACTATGATATTAGTCAACTAACATGGGACAATTTCACCAAGGGGTTTTGCAAGGAGTGCTTGTCTGCTCATTATCAAGACCAAAAGATGAGTGGATTCCATTCACTGTGTCAAGAGGGGATGTTGGTAGCTAAATACAAGTCCAAATTCATGAGCTTACTTTGTCATGTGCCTTATATGAAAGAAGAAGAGGATTAGGTGAACAAGTTTATCTTGTGATTGAATAAAAATATTCTATATGCAACCAAGCTCACTCGACCTAAAAACTTAAATCAAGTTGTAGAGGTAGATTTGGTGGCTGAAGGAAAGAATAAGAGAAAATAGAAAAATAAACAAAAGACACATTCTTCCAACTACTCAGATAATAAAAAGAGGGATAAACAAGAGGCTAAATCTAAAGGAAAGGCTCTCGATAAATTAAGAGGGGTTGAAACTATAGGGAGAACCATGGGTCAGAAGGTCAAAAATATAGAGGAGACAAAAGACAAAAAGCATCTAGGCAAGAGGCACAAGGTAATTCCAAGAGAGATAAGGAAGACCGAAAAGTACTAGTGAATGAATGTTGGATGTGTAGAGGTGATCATTATATGAGTGAGTGTCCCATGAATCCAAACAAAACCACCAATCCCACTGCCAGAATTTATGTATCTGTGGATAATCGTCAAGTGGATCAACAAGCCCCATTGATAGAACTTCAAGGTACACTTCTTAGTCAACCTATTTCTATTCTGGCATATTTAGGATTCACATATAATTTTATTTCCTCCCATGCTATTTAAAAATGTAAAATTGATCATAAGAATCTTAGTTGAGAGGAGATGGAGGTTGAGTTTGTGTTGGGTAAGACACAAAAGATCAAAATTTTCCTACATGGAGCTGAAATTGACTTAGGAATTATAAAAACCAAGGTGGATCTATGGGTCACTCTATTAGGGCCCTATGATTTAATCTTTGGGATGGATTGGTTCCAAAAGTACCAAGCCAAGTTGGATTGTTGTAGAAAAAATATCAAATGTCTAGATGACCAAGGGAGGTCAGTGGTTCTTCAAGGAATTAGGATGCCAGTGGTCATAAGAATGATCCCATCCATGCAAGTCAAGAGGGTAGTGAGAAAGGGGAGAAATATTTATCTAGTAAAGGTAGAAGAGGGTAATGATGATCCCACTCCTAGCATTGAATACCATCCCATCATCTAGGAGTACCGTGACATCTTTCCAGAAGAATTGTCAAGATTGCCTCCTAAGCAATAGGTGGACTTCACAATAGATCTAATTCTACGGGTTGAGCCTATCTCAAAAGCCCCCTGTAGAATCAATACTATTGAATTACAAGAACTTAAGATGCAAATGCAAGATTTAATGGAAAAAGGATTGATACAACCCAGTGTGTTCCCTTGGGGAGCTCCAGTGTTGTTCATTAAGAAGGACTAAACATTGAGGTTGTGCATATATTATCGGATGTCAAGAACAAGGTAACCATTCAAAATAGATATCCCCTACCTAGAATTTATGACTTGTTTGATCAAATGAATGGAGATGTTATCCTCTCCAAAATAGATTTAAGGTCAGGTTATCACCAATTAAGAATCAAGGAAGAAGATATTCCAAAGATAGCTTTCAGAACTAGGTATGGCCATTATGAATTCTTAGTGGTGCCTTTTGCCTAACAAATGCTCCCTCTACTTTCATGAGTCTCATGAACCATGTTTTCTATGACTACATGGAAAAATTTGTGCTAGTATTTTTAGGTGACATTTTAATCTACTCTAAAAATTTGCAAGAGCATGAGGAGCATTTGAAAATAGTTTTGCAAAGGTGGAGAGATCATAAATTATGTGGGAAATTGTCCATGTTTTCTTTCTTTCAGCCTAAGGTACACTATCTCAGGCATATTATATCAGGCGAAGGAATTGCAGTGGATCGATCTAAGGTGCAAGCAATTGCAGAATGAGCTATTCCAAAAAAAGTGGTCGAAGTAAGGAACTTCATGGGTTTGGTAGGATATCATCAACGGTTCATAGAGAAATTCTCCAAAATGGCTAACCCCATAGCCTCCCTTTAACAAAAACTTGAGAGAGGTTTGAATGGATAAAATAATGCGACATTGCTTTCCAAAAGTTGAAGGAATCTCTTATCATTGCACTAATCTTACAAGTGCCTAATTCGGAAAAGGAATTTGTAATTTGGATGGATGCTTCTCTAGACGGGTTAGGTGGAGTACTAATATAAAATGGATGAGTGATTACCTTTGAGTCTAGGAAATTAAAGGATCATGAACTCAACTACCCCACCCATGACTTGGAGCTGGTGGAAATCGTGCATGCTCTAAAGGTATGGAAACATTATTTGGAAGGAAGACCCTTCAAGATGAACACTAATCATAAGGGACTCTAATATTTGTTTACCCAACCTGATTTGAATGCATTTAAGAGAAGGTGGTTGAAATTCTTAAGAAACTATGAGATATATATCTCATATGTTAAGGGGAAAGAAAACTGTGTTGCAGATTCCTTAAGCCGAAGAGGTAAACTAGATGCAATCTCATAGTTGAAATTTGAATTGCTAGAAAATATCAAGAAAATGTAGGAACAAGATCCCTTTTTTCATAAAATGAGGTTAGAAGTGTAGCAAGGGATTAATCCAGCTGAATGCCATGTGGAATACAATGGAATCCTCCATTATTTGAATTGAATGTATCTACCAGAAGAGGGAGGCTTAAGATTAAAAATTCTCACAAAAGGAAATAATGTGCCTTATCAAGCACATCTTGGGGTGACTAAAATGTATGCAAACCTAAAAACTCATTACTTTTGGCCGAGAATGAAAATGAAATAGCTAGCTATGTTGCCAAGTGTCTTGAATGTCAACGAGTTAAGGTAGAACATTGTCATCCTATCAGAACACTCTATCCTCATGGTCTACCACAACATAAGTGGTCGGTAATTTCCATGGATTCTGTGACAAGATTTCCTAAAAATCTGAATCAACATGATAGTATTTTAGTAGTGGTTGATAAACTAACCAAGATAACACACTTCATACCATGCAATGTGAAGGATGATGCCCCACTCTTAGCTAAAAGATTCATAAAGGAAGTCATTAGGCTACATGGGATTCCTAAGGTAATCAGGCTACATGGGATTCCTGAGGTAATCACTTCTGATAGACATAAGTTGTTTACTTCGAGGTATTGGACCTCTCTTATGACCACATTAGGAACCAAACTCAATTTTAGCACTACTTACCATGTTGAAATTAATGATCAAACTGAAAGAGTTAACCAATTTATGAAAGAAATGCTTAGAATGTATGTCATGGATCAACCCACTAAGTGAGAGGAGTATCTTCCATTGGTATAATTTGCATATAATAATTCATACCATTCTTCCATCCAAATTGCTCCATTTGAAGCATTGTATGGTAGAAAGTGTAGAATTCTTGTAGGTTGGGATAGTTTAGAAAATCAAGTATCTATTGGGCCAGAACTTCTTCAAGAATATGACACTCAAGTGAAAATTATAAGAGAAAGACTTAAGGAGGATTCTAATCGTTAGAAAAGTTATGTTGATACCAAGCGAACACCAAGGGAATTTTTAGTGGGAGACAAGGTGTTCCTATGTGTTAGACTGTATAAAAGCTCAATAAAGTTTGGCAAGGCTGCTAAACTAGCTCCACAATATATAGGGCCTTTCAATATACTTGAGAAAATTAGCTGTGTAGCTTACCAACTTTCTCTTCTGCCATCTCCCTCTCGCATTCACAATGTATTCCATGTATCCTTGCTTAAGAAATATGTTGCTAACCCCACACACATAATTGATTGGTAGGAACTATAGGTGGAAGATGCTAAAGATATCCACCTCAAACCGCTTGCAATCATAGAGAGGCGCAACTTGCAATTGTGCAATAGAAGTTCTATCCAGCAAGTTAAGGTCCTCTGGGACTAATATGGAGAACAAGGAGCCATTTGGGTATGTGCAGGATCATGATGGGCTAAAAAGTGGCGATATGATGGGTATGTGTAGGGTATGTGGCTGATGACTTTTTTTAACCCAAAATTGTTGAAACGAAAAGGGTTTTTAAAGGAGATTCTTAGCTTTCCACCAATATAAATTATGCTTTACTTTGAATTTAATAAATAATTGTTATTCATTTTCTATTTGAATTATGATTAAAGTCCAGATTGATAGGTTGATTGAAAAAAAATCTGTAGCTTTCAAATGGTATCACATTTTTTGAATCTGAAACATGTGTCACATTCTATGCTTCAAATACTTTAGGATTAAAAAAAAAATTGAATTTCATGAAGTTTTGACCAAGTTAATGTGGTCAGACATATGAGTTTTTATAGTTTTTAAAAGTTTTAATAAAAGATTCATAATTAATTATTTACTTGGAAAAAAATTACAAAAAAATATGCATCACATCTAGACATGAGTCCTCTACTTATATCTAAAATCTTATAAAAAATAATTATCATTTTATTGTGGTTAGGGTGGTCAAATAGACACCTACTTCTTATTTTTTCCCTGAAATTTAAGTACTACTACATTGCAATTTCAAATTTTGACCAAATAGATTTTAAAAAAAAAAAACCTAGTAGTTTAGAAACTACATTCAATTTTCTACATATTCTATTCTTACATATTTTTGAAATAATATAGATAACTTATTCAAATTTTTACGTCAAGTTTCCTAACTCTGATTTTTCTAAATTTTTCACCACTTTTAAGGGCTTATTTTTTCCATGATGATCTTGTACATACCCACTTGGGAAGATGAAAATATAATAAAAATATAATATCCATACTTATTTAATTAAGTCGAGTTGGCTTAATCCTAAGGGGGGGAGTATGTCATATCCCCTCGATACATTGTTAATTATTTTGCATGAACCCTAGACCTGATGTAACTTGGACTAGGGGTGGAACTTCAAATTTAATTATGTGGACATATATAAGTGTGTGCTTATGTACATGCTATTTGTGAACCTTGTTTTTTATATTATTGAATGTGAATATCAATCTTATTATGTTATTTTAAATGTAGTGCATTAAATGTTCAATTTAACATAGACTAGTAATGACCATTGATGAGAGATAGACAATCGGTATGTCATTCTAGTCTTAAGACATTTCTTGTAGTTTTCGTCAACTTGAGGTTCATTCAACCTAGGACCTTAGAAATCTATTAAATCCCTATTGTTCATCCATTTTTGACTAAGCAAGACATCAAGATAACCTAAATTGTTCTAGATTAATGGAGGAAATTGCATTATTATGTAAATTTATTAGAGGTATATGAATGAATAAGAAAATTAAAAATAAATAAATAAATACATAAAAGTAAATAATTAAATATTTAAGTTAAATAAGTAAATAATAAAATATAAAATTACTAAATGAATGGCTAAAAATATTAAAATAAAATTAATTTAAATGATAAATATTTTTACATTGGTATGGCCCATATTGTAAGGTAGCGGTGATTAAATAAAAGACCTTGTCATCAAACCAAAGAGAATAAGAAAATGTTAAGAGAAAAAGCAAATAAAGAAATAGGAATAAAAAAAATTCATTCACGGGAGAAGCAGGCAATGGAAGGATATCATGAAATAATGGAGGAAGAAAACTCACTAAACGCAAGACCAAGGAGAGAAGGAAGCTTGGCATGGGTGAGGAAGAAAGATAGAGAGAGGATAGTTGAGCCAATAAGAAGCTTGGTGATCCCTGCAACTTTAATAGGAAAAGGGCAGGAAGTAACCAAATTGGCACACCATGGAGAAAATGACTATCTTTCTCCTTTAAATTGACCATTAGAGGTCTTATTTTGGCAAAGAAGATTTGGGGAAAGAGAGAAAGAAGGGTTTTGTGGATAAATCTAAAGGTGTGGATGAGATTTGAAGAGCAGATTGGTGTAGGTGGTGGCTCTAGGGCTTCCTTTATTGTTGCTATAGACACTATATCCTTGGACCCATCCAATGCAGGTTCTTAATTCCTTTTCCTATTTAAAAATTTGGATTTAATGTTGTCTCGAGGATTAAACTTAGTTAATATTATTTTAAATATCTCTAATTTAAATGCTACAAAATATGGAGTAATATGGTTGTGTCTTAGAATGAGTTAGACTCCTGCTAGTTTAAATCCTCTATAAAATGTTAATGTTTATAAATTTGGGAAGAGTGGTTGGTATATGGCATTTACCTATGGGGGTCAAATTTGGGACACATATATTAGAAACTACCCACTACCCATATTTTATATGCCCATTTCCAAGTCATTTCCTAGTGTTGCAAAAGGATGGAATAGCTGGTTATGACTGGATTAGTCATAGCAGCTTAATCATCTACTATAAGTTAATTGGACTAAGACTCTGACGAATTTGAAATGAAGAATATAGTTGAAGCTATTGGAGGAAACCATTTGGGCATCTTGGATAGGTAGCTAGGTGGATAGATAAGTAGAGAAAGTTTAGGCTATCGCAATTAATCTTGTCTCACCATTATTGTCCCCTTTTCCCCAAGTCTACCTAACTAAGGCCATACTAAACTAGCTAGCTGCAACCCCAATAAAATTTAACTCAGTTGGTAGTGATCACTTAAAGTTTAAACCAATGTTACCTTGTCCCAAGAAAGGTAATGAGCATAATGGTGCATTTAAGAGAAATTGATAGAAATGTAGCTTAACATATATAATAAATACTTCTAACTGATGGTATGATATCTAAATAAGTCTTGGGAAATAACTTATTAGTTGTCACCTTGTAAAATTAGTCATATTTGGTGGTTCCCAAGGTTTCAGCTGATAGACATATTTAGTGAGGACGACAAGGAATAGTAGTTTAGAGGATGACCCTAGTGATAAATGGGTTGCTCAATTCATCCCATCGCTTGCTAGCTATTAAATCAATACCACCCATAATGTACACTGTTAAACTAAAATTTTCTCACCCAAAAGGATGAAAGAAAGGATAGGTTGTAAAGCTATATTGTTGCACATTAGGCAATTAGAGCATTGGGAGCTGCAACCTCCATCATTTCCACCTAGATGCTTATAGGACCACTAAATCTATACATTATTATGTATTGTTGCTTTTTAGGACAAAAAACTCATGGATTATTTTGGCATGCACTATTGGCTACTAGGACAATCATGGTTAAGCACATGGTTAATTTTTTATTTGTTCTATTGGCTACTAGGACAGTCATATGTAAACATGTGGAAAATTTATGTTATGTGATGAGGAACAGTCCCCTATGATTTTATGTCAGGAAATATGTTTAAAGGATTAAATTTAAGAAGAGTATCAACCACCAATTAACAAAGGGGCGACTAGTTACCTGGTAAACCCACAAAAATGGTTTACAATTCGAATGAGGAAGGAAAACTTGTAAAAAATGACCCCATGGAAAAAAATTTGATTTTGGGGGTTCGAGCGAACTAGTTGGTTTGAACGAGCCAAAAAAGGGTTTGCTCGAACCAGGGTTTAAGCGAACCCAATAAATGCATGCACAGACAAAAAAAAGTGAAAACCCCTTTTGGGAAGGGGGTTCGAGCGAACCCCCCTTTGCCCTCATTCTCCCCCTTAGGCACTTTGAAAGTCCAATTTTTTATGCTTTGAAGCTCAGGTTGAGGATGAAAATGGAGGAGACTTCACAAGCCCAACTAGAATCAGGTAGTTCTCATAATGAGCTATCCAATGACTATAATTTTAATATGTTTTGGTTTTATTATGTATTTTTTTTTTAGTTTTATTAAACATAGGTTTTTCACTGAAAATCAAACTCTTTGTTCTGCACATGTGGAAAAATATCAGATTATCAAAAAAAAATTTGAAAAATATGAGTGCACTAGATATTGAATTCCTTGATCCAACCCAAAAAAATTTTGAATTTCGATACACACAAAAAAAACTATGCGTTATATGGTCGCACTATGTCTGAATTGTAATTGGTTTGACTTCAAAACTTGATTAAAGAAAAAATATTCAATAAAAAACTATCTAACCAAGTGGAAGCACTAGATATTAGAGTTACAAATCTAAATATTAAAGAATTAGAATTTTATCCTTCATGGAAAAAAAGTTGTGTTATACAGTGAGCGTCACTTTTTAAAAATGTTGTTTTCTAAAAAAAACTAGTTTTCGAGGGAGATGGAAAAATAAGTGCAATCTGATTCCAAATTTTTTGAAAAAAGTATATTTAGAATCTATAGACAAAATCTCACAAAACTCTAGTTTGCATCATCTTCAAAATTCTCATGGTTTAGCTGCTATAGGTGCCCGAAAGTGAAGATTTAGTTAAAAATAATAATTTCAGTGTCCATTTTGGCCAAAAATTGTAAACCACTATTGTGGAATCACCCTACCCCTGTCTCTAGCTAAAAGGAGTCTATGAGCATACAACTCTCTCTTATATGAAATAAATTCTAATGCCATTCATGGTTTTAACTAAGATGGAAACCTATTGATCCTGAGTTTCAAACCTACTTCTAGAATAGTGCTAAGCATAAGCTAAGGAATAGTACTATGCTCGGGATGGACAATAGTCTACTTGGAGAGTACTATACTCAGGATGGACAATAGTCTAAGGCCAGTGTTATGCTCGGGATGGACAATAGTCTATGGGCAGTACTATGCTTGAGATGGATAAAAGTTTAGGGGTTGTACTATGCTCGGGATGGAAAATAGTCTAGGGTCAGTACTATGGTTGATATGGACAAAAGTCTAGGGGAAATACTATGCTCGAGATTAACAGAAATCTAGGAGCATTCCATGCTAGCAATGGATAACTTTGGTTTCTTAGTCATCTGATGGACTGTAGGAAAGAGGGTTCCTAACAAGCTCAAGTAGGTAACAAATAACCTACTTCATAACCTTATAACGATTGTGGAAAGGAATATTAAGTCTACCTATGGTAGGAGCATCTTGGGAATTAGACTCTAGGGAGTTAATCTATACACCGCTATGGGTCTAAATGACAATTTTCTCTCACCACGGGCCACTTAATTCACTTGGAGGGGTAGATAGGGTTTGAATCCACTTTTCTTGGGATAATTTTGCACTCCACCAAAAACCAGAGCAAACATGGACATGGAGCATTCATGAATCACATGTATTTAAGGTACGTGCAATTCATTTAGTAGCAATTTTTTATTGGTTAAGGTATCAAACTTGTATTGATAGTAAGATATGTAATTGACACGATGATTAATGTTATATGCTAATCTCAATTTATGTTGTTTTATATGATTCTAGCTTTCTATGTGAACCTTCTTGCAATGATGATCATTTATAAAAAAAAATGTTCAAAGCTTCTTCCTTTCCTTGGGTTGTTCTTTCATTAAAATTTAGCCAAAAAGGGATGGATGTAAGGGAATTGGGTGCCCTAGTCTAGACCCATCCTTTTTGGGGCCTTAAACATTGGGGGAAAATTTTAAATATTTATTTTCAATCCCATCTTTTAGTTTTCCAAAGTTATTTATAATATGAAAAGATTAGATGCATATAATTAGATCCAAGCACATAAGGGGGAGCTAAACCTAGTGTGAAATTGTCTTGAGGGTGATAGTTTTTGAATCTAATACAACTACTTATATTCCAAATTCTTTTGATGTCATAGTAGTTGGAATTACCCTTGCCAAGAGAGAGGAAATTTGTAATATCCTAGGGAAAATATTCTTGGATATATTTAATTAAAACCTTTAGAAAATAAACTTTATATCAAAGAAAACTACAATTTCAATTTGAATATTTAAAACTAAAACCTTAGAAAGCCTTAGGTTATATTAATGTTGACTCAATAACATTATCAACCTAGTATTATACTTAAGACTAGTATTTTACCCTAAATTAACAACCTTGATTGACTATATACTAGAAACAAAAAATTCATTTACATCTACATAAATAATAATAAACCCTAGTTTCTCTTCACAATTTATAAATTAACTATAGAAATAATCCTAATGGTCATTTTAGAAAGATAAATTGTAGATTTAAATATTTAACTTTAAATTTATGAGAATCTTAATATTCTTTCATGAATTTACATCTTGACCTCAATACATCTAGACTAAGACATGATGATACCATATTATAGGTGAACATTGGAACTCTTTTTATATATGTTAAAAATGTATAGAATACACTCAACTTACTGAAACATGAAGCTAACTAATGACTAATCACAGAGTATGTTGCACACAATAGTGAATATAGATGCATAAACAATTATGCATAGGACCCACAATAGACAACCAAATGACACAAACTTGTTGTTGTGAAATTGCATTAAACCAGCCTAAAATGAATGATAACACTACAACAAAAACTATTACCATCTAAAAATATAGTACTCACTCCAATGATAGTAGGAATATTGTGTAACTTGACAGAACTAAAGATATGCAACCTTGAAGCTTGTGCATGTGACCCTTAGGTGAGATCAACCTACCAAATAAAAGGGTATCATCTTCATGTCTGGGAAACCAAAGGATTTTTGTCCTCTAGTTTTTTACAAATTTGATGGTTTTCATCCTTAGATATGACTATTTGAACACTAGTGCTCAAAATAATGTTAGCTAGGGTTTTGGTTTGCAAAATAGTTAATAATCCATGTCTTAACATGCCCCACCATTTCATATCCTTCAATCAACAATTGATGAAAGATCCCACCAAAATAACATCTCAAGTTTTGCACAGATCATGGGTAGCCATGAATACAACCATTGTAGTAATGGAGCCCAAGGAATAGGTCACCAATTGTGGTGTGTGGCTTGAATGTTTAAAATCATTATATAGATGAGGGCTAGGTTACACACCTAGCTTTTGATATGACAATGCTAGAAGATAATGTTATAGATGTATGCACCCAATGGCAATACATTTTGAAACTATAGATTTTGAGTGTTGTGTTGAAGGTTACAAATCTCTTCTTTACAAAAACTTAAGTTGGATTTCAATTCAGTTGTGTTTTCCTTTTTTTGAGTTTTTGGTTTCTTTGGTTATTTTTAGTTTTTTTTCTTATCTATAAAACTATTTTGAGTAAAAGAAAATGTTATTTGTATTAGTAGAATGATAGCATTAAAAGTGTAATATTGTGAATAAATTATAACCATATCAAACTTAGAGTATAAATAGTTGCACCACAAATAGTAGAAAATGCATACGATAGGATAATTTTTTTACAAAAATGTATTTTTGATCTAGTTTGTATCATAAGACTGCAAGATAAGATTGTTAGCTCACTTTTAAATGAAGCATGAATAAACCTATATTAAAACTAGAAAGGATCAAATCAAATCCTAAAATAGATTCATTTGGTGTTGCAAATAAATCCTTATATAAACCCACATGCAATCAATCGTTTTACCAATAAATATATATATCAAAACTTAGTCAAATTTGAAATGTAATACTTTTATTTTTTAATTTATTTGCATATCTTTTTAGTTATGACTAACGATTCAAATTAAAAGATATTTGAACTCCATCATGCCTTAGGTGAGTAATCTTTGACAAATATACCAATTCACATAAATAAAGATTAAATCTTTAGCCTAAAGATTGTACAATTGACAGATACCCACCCCTTCAAACGGCCCTTCCTCCCTCAGATGTTCCTATCCCTGATATCACTTTCTCAGCCATAGTTTGACGGAACAGAACCAAGGCACTTCCCCCGTATGTAGAAATTTTAAACAGGGTAAACGAATCTCAGTATCCCTTCCTTAACGGTTCAAAGACCGTACAAATTTTGACTACTTATGAGTTTTATGACTCAGTCTCTTTGACTGCTTATCAATTTTATGACTCAGTCTCTCAGGGAAACTTTCCGTGTAGCTTCGAATGGGGTTCCGTAACGCCTTGTTTGCCTTGAATTTGAAGATTTAGGACGGTACTTGCTGTCCTTTGAAATGGCAGATAAAGAATTATTATATCATACTTTGAAAGCAGTACTTTCCAATTTAATCGAATTTTGAAGGCAATTTAATTCAATAGGCAAACCGTTCCGAGAATGATTAAAATAAACGTCAGAGTTTGTTTGATGACATCCTTGATGAGAACCAGAGAGAAGAACGCATCCATGAGTCTCAGAGACAAGAACGCATCCATGAGTATTGCCAGATCTCAAAGAATTGAAGAATTTACATACTTTTTCATATTTGTATTAAACAAAGGTTGTAAAAAAGTGCCTCTAAGTCTTTCCAGGCAATAGGGATAATGGGCTAAGTGGTGCCTCTGGCTGAGTATTGATATAATATCATTTATTAGTCAATAGGCTACATATAGTGTGAGATTTGAGTCTAAAACAAGTCTCACGCCTACAAACCACTATTGAGTCATCGGAAAACAAGTTTCCACTGCCGTTTAATGGTAAATCAGTTGTCAGATAATGGTAAATCAGTTGTTGTTTAATGGTAAAAGCCTCCAAAATCTCACTTATCACATAAAAGTCAGATAAATATTGATTTGACAACACTTTATTTCCATTTGTAGTGTTTTTTGTCAATTTGATGGCAACTTTCATGTTTCATTTGCATTGCTTTATGTTTTAAATCTATAGGCAAATATTTCATAATTAGATAATACTTAATTTCTTTAAGGAAAAAATCTAGATTTGTCTAAGTTTATTTCATTCCATTATATAGCATTTATTTTACTTGTTTAATCCAGCCACATGCAACTAGAATTTGCATGCACAAACATGTTCTCTCTAACATATTAATATACATATAGTTTTCTATTAGCATAATCCTTGAACCTCCTTTAGGTGTGAGTGCTAGTCATAGTGTTTCAAAAATGACATTTTATGAAGCCTTCTTTTGTACTTCCCCATCTTATTGAGTAATTATATTTTAAATTCTCTTAAAGTCATAATAGTTGTCATTACCCTAACCAAGCTAGAGGAAAATTATTAGATCCTTTAAGTACAATATGGTGGTGGCATAAAATTGCATGAAACAATTCACAGATTTACATAGGAGAGAGTGTAGTTTTATCATCAACATTTTTATGTCTCCAACCTTACAAGTAGATGTCATTAGGGTAGTGTAGTTATAAGTCAGTTAAAAAAATTATGACCTTTAATAAGTGATCTAATGCATTGGTGGGGTGGTGTATAAGCTTTCACTCACACCCCCTTCTAAGATCCATCTTGCTCAAGCCTCAAGAAAGTGATTGGGTTGCTACTCAAATACCTACAAATCTACCAACATTGGATTAGGAGGGATTCATATTTATAACCTAGGTTTATATTGGACAAACACACAAGTACCTTCAAACTCGTTATATTGATGAGATTTTATTCCAATGGGATGGTTTGTATCTTTGGATTCCACATGGGAAGTAGCTAGCATTCTCTCCAAGTTTCCTCATTTCATGCTTTGATGAAAAACTTTTCAATGGGGGAGGTAATGTTACAAACTTCATTTCTCTATATGTAATTTATATTGGCTAGTTCTAGTTGGGTTCATGTGATTTATAATTTGGTCATATGTATTAGTAAATAAATGTGTGGATGCTTATTCTTTGTAAGTCATCCCACTAGTTAGTTATAATAAAGTATTTATGCCATATGTATGGGATAGTAGTTGTCATCTTTAGTTAGAATCTTTATATTGTAATATAACTTCCTAATAAGAAGGTACCTTCAATATTTTTAATTAGAGTGTAATCTCTATTGGAAGCTTGTTTGCTTAAAGTGGCATTGTGAGGATAATATTAAGCATTTAATCCTCTAAATTAGGTATTTATGTGTGTACATCATGGCCTTATTCTTCTTACATGTTCCTTACAAAAAGTGTATAATCTTGATACAAAACAAGTAGTGCAATATTAACTAGTAGCCATAGAGATATATATTTTTTGACAATGCAAGGAGTTGGTTATGTGACTTACTAACATCTTAGTATCTCACACAAGTTTTGACAAGGAAAATGTTTCAATGAAAAAAAAACCACAAATCATTTAGTGCAAAGAGTGTTTAAGGCATTCCTCTTCAAAGGCCAAGCTCCTTGATCTACAAGAAAGCCTAGTAGATGAAAGTCTCAATGGTGGAAAAGTTGTTGGATCAATACTAGATCTAGGCTTAAATTGGATATATTGATAGATAGGTTGCAAATCACACAAATAACATATATTAGGCCCCACACAAGTTGTTCACATTCTAATGAGTGAAATGGTCAAGACGTAGCACAAGAAATGGAAGTCTTATTCTCTAAGACAATGTGTTGGATTGAACATTTAAAACCATTATCGATGAAGATTAGGTTGCTCATCTAGCTTTTGATATCACAATGCTAGAAGAGAAGATAACAAATTCATGCACCAAATAACAACTTTTGAAACTATATATTTTGAGTGTTGCATTGGAGGTTACAAATCTCTTCTTCGCCAAAAATTGAGTTGGATATCAATTGATTAAGCTTTCCTTTTGGGGTTTTAGTTTCTTTGTTCTCTTTTAGATTTTCTTCTTGTTTGTAGAAGTGTTTTGAGGAAAAAACATATTATTTTTATTAGTAGAATGTTAGCACAAAAAATGTAACACTTTGAATATTTTATAATAGCCTCAAGATTAGAGTATAAATAATTACACTACAAATAATAAGAATGGCATATGATAGGATGCATATTTTACAAAAAATGTATTTTTGGTAAAATTTGTATTATAGGATTGCAAGATAAGATTGTTAGCTAGATTTTAGGTGAATACGTGAAAACATAATATATTAAACCTTGAAAGGATTAAATCAATCCTAAAATATATTCATTTGGTGTTGCAACTAAACCCTTCTATATACCCATATGTAATTAATATTTTTATCAATTCAAATACATATATAACAAAGTTTCACCAATTTTGATGTGTAATATTTTTATTTTTATTTTTAATGTCTTTACATGTTTTATTTAAGTGAGTAGTCTTTGACAAATATACTAGTGCACATGAGTTAGATTAATTATTTAACCTAGGATTTTCTTGACTTCATAGAAAATGTTAGTCATTCTTGAAAGAGGATCCCAACACAATTTTAAGAGTCATCATTATTGTATAAAAAATCAATGTAGTCAAGACAAGGGGGTATTAAATCAAACTACTTGATCTTGTAGCCTAAACCCACACACAACACATAAAGAGCTAAATTGCACAATTTCACTACTCAACAACATGCTTTATTTACTTGAATTTATTACAATATGACCAAGATACTTACAACTTTCTACAATAAGGGAGTTTACAAAATAAGCCTCACCATCAACACATTACAAACTTGGGTTTTTCATCAGCGCCTTTGCATTTGCTAGCTATTGATCCCTTCATATCCTCCCTAGTTATCTCCTCGAACTTTTCCCTCGTACTAGAGGAACTCTTTTTTCACACACAAGAATCTTCATGAATTTTCTCCACTTCAATCCTTCCAAAAAGGCCATTATAGTTTATAACTTTTTTTTATACTTTAGGCTTAGAGGAATTGAAACTGTTCCAAGATTGACAATTACATGTAACTAAATCATTGCAAAAAAGAAAAAAATCTAGTTTAAGCAAACTTCACACATCCAGTTCATTGAAGGAGTTCCACACATATCTAGTTTGAGCAAGAAACTTTGCATATTCAGTTCATTGATGGGATTATGCAAATATCCATTTTGCAGAGCCCAAGTTTCCATTTGAATGGGTTTGTCATAACTTTTCTGTAAGCTAGGCTCACTTGAAGAATCCCATAATATGTGCCTTGCAAACATCACCATCATTGTCCTTTAGTTGACATCACAATCAAATATGTTAATCCAAACCAGATATTAAAAATTATATGTTCAATTCATTTGAACTTTCTTGCAAATCTAGTTGAACCTAAAGTTCTTGCCAAATATTTGAATACAAAAAATGAATTGGAATTAGTTGCAAGAAAATAGCTTGGAACCAGTTGGGAAATGAATTAGTATTGTTTGTGAGAAAATGACTTGGAACTGGTTGTGGGAAAATTCCTTGGAACTAATTATAGAGATCTATTTCCACATTGAAGTCCCATAAATATCTGATTAGAGACTAAAACTCCACATTCACATAACTTAGCCATTTTTTATCTAATCCTCACCAAATTGAAACTGCAAGTACCCATTAAGCATTGTATAAGGTGATGTCATTAACTTGACCAATTTGAGTTTAGAAATTCTCTTGAAGCAAATACAAAAAAAATCAACTCAATAAGGACCAAAGCACAACAAAATGGAAAACAAAACCTTAAATATTTTTGGTTGATATAGGATTGCTCATGAACTCAAATGCTCTTGCGTCAAAAAGAAATATTTCCTATATAAATCATTTAAAGTAAATTAATCGACCGTAGTAGAAAAGTCACCTTGGGATAATGAGTTGAGATTGATTATGCTATAGAAGCATGCCCATAAATACAAATGGAAATAAATAAATACAATTAAAGTACTTAACTCTAGGTTTGATGTCGTATATGTGGTGACATGTTGAGCCCCTGATTTGTCATTATATTAATGCTAAAAATATATCAAATATAACTAGTACTAGATTACTAAATTAAATGTCTACAAATCTCTAGATCAATTTTTTAGTGTGAATTTGAAGGAGGTTCACTCTCATGCTTATAAATTTGATCTTTCTACATGGTGGTGTTGTAAATTTTATTGTCATGTTGATGCATTACTCTTCTAGTAATGATGCAACATGTAGTGAACATCTCTCTTGATGAGTCTTAGATGATGCAAGTGAATTAAGGCATGTCATTATATACAAAACCCTAGCACAAAAGTTTAAACATTATTATTTCGCATCGTGAATTGATCTAAGGTAATGAATAGATAAAATGTAGAATATGACCAATCCTTGAAGATGTGTGAATGTAAGATCACATAAGATTCAAGTTAATTGTCAACATTTCTAGAGAAACACACTAATTATATAATAATCATTACATTGAAAATAACTTAGTCAAAAGTGTATCCATAAAATAAAAGAAAAAGTGCATCATCTTCATTTTTACCTTTCTAATTACTTTTGAAAAATAATATTACTTTAACAAAAGTAATTTTTCTAAAAATATTTTATAAAACAATTGAAAATTAAAAAATCAAAAAAAATATTATTTACCAATATATATCTTATTTTCTCTAAATTTATGTTTAGATTCAACATTAAAATTATAACACATATATATAAATATTAATATTTTTCAATAATATCTATATATAATTGATGGATACCTACCCCTTCAAACTGCACTTCCTCCTACCCCAAGAGAGGTTCTTAATACTCTCCTTAACACCACTTTCTCAACTATAGTTGACGGAAAGTAACGGGGGCGCTTCCCCGTAGGTAGATATGGGGACGGATCCAAGCATTCACTTGGAACTTGGAAGAACTATTGTTTTGTTACTCGCCGGAAAGACGCGTGACTGGCGGTAATCATTAAAATTTCAATATAAGAAGCAAGAGTGACCGTCAAATTCCAGTCGGACTGCGAATATTACCGTACAAATTCTAACTACTTATTTGTTTATGACTCAGAAATTTCCCGTGTAAGCTTCGAACGCGGTTCCGTAACGCATTCTTGCCTTGAATTTGAAGATTTAGTACAGTACTTACTGTCCTTTGAAAATGGCAGATAAAGAATTATTATATTATACCTCATAAGCAGTTCTTTCCAATTTACTATAACTTCGACGGCAATATAATTCAATAGGTAAATCGTTCAATGTTGAAAATAAAACTTCACAGATTGTTAGATGACATCTTTATTCACATTGGAGATTTAGTGATGATGAAAACCAGAGACAAGAACGCATCCATGAGTATTGCCAGATATCAAAGAATTAAAGAATTTACATTCTGTTTCATATTTGTATTAAACGCTTAATTTTTAAATCGAATTTGCTGTCCGCAAAGAAACATCTATATCTACCTGGTACATAAGCATATGGCCATTTCAAGGGCGTTAGCTAATACTTCTGTGAGCGTTCTGTGTGAATTTGCCTCTTTACATTCTCGAAATCTGAGACTTGACAGGGAATATTGATGGCGCCTTTCTGTTCAAAGCCATACTGTTCTTCCGCTTCCTTGAGCAGTTCGCCAAACAGAGGATGGTTAAAATACACCGCTGGAACCACAAAACGATGAGGCTCCTCGCCTTGTCCAACGTACACAGCCAAACAGCCCTTGGGCACATGTTTCGGACTATTTTTCTCACCATATCCGATATACGGCAGATGAAAATGCCACTGAAAAATTTTCAGCCTTTGCAGTTCCATGTGAGGAAGATGAAATTGACGACCGCGGTGGTTTTCCTTTGCTCTGCTTTGAGGAGAATGCAGAAGGTTCACAGAACTTTCTCCGTCAATATCCAAGGAGTCCGAAAAGTTAGGGTATCCTCCGCATGGCTTGCTGCTTCCCATGCGCAGGCGCCGCTTAATCTTTCTACTCTTTCGGTCCTGCAACTGCAGCGGAGCGTATCCCCTTGGTTTCCTCGATCGCTTTAACCATTTCCAGACCTTCACTATCCTATGCCCTAATCTGAAGCCCATATTTACAACCTAGTAGTATTACAGGAGGAACCGAAAACAGCAAAACCCTATCTCTCACAGCCAACAGAAAAAGGCCATGGATCTGCCACGGAAATGGCAAGCCTGAAGGCAGTCAGACAGACTTCGCCGAGAGATTTAGGTATGTTGGACATGGTCAGGCTGCAGAATTAAATTCATATATGATAAGGAGAGGATTCCATAACCAGTGCGTTTCTAATATGTGCAGCATGGCCGTACCCTACAACATATACACCACAAATCAGGTTTTCATCAAAGATTTTTCTTGCAGGAGATATTTATAACCACTTAAGCAGGGCAAAGGGGACGAAAGAGTTGTAGAAAACTAAAAGTTTAGGACTTTCCTGGCCAGTGGGTCTCTACACGGCGTTACCCTACAGCTTGACCAAGGGCCAACCAGTCATAACATGCCGGAAGAACCGACTCAGAACTAATACTAAAGATAAATAAAAAGATAAACATAGAATCCACACTTTTCTCCAGTAATCTCCCAGATCCGATATTTCCTTCACCTAGTGGCCCTTCACATATTAATTATTTATGCTTTTCCCCCTTAACGTTTTCCACAAGATGAGGGGGCTCACAAGATGAGCACCCAATCATGAAAATGATTGGTGGCCATTTATATGTAGTGGCATTAGCATAAAATATGCATGATCTGGAGAATCCTCCTCCGTAAGACTGCAACAACTCGAGTCTCTATCAGTTTGAACAAGTGCATTTCACTTTACTCAAATTGTGGAAGGAGCATTTTCCCAAGACGACTTTCCAGTCTGCATGCACTAATTCATGTTACTTCTCAGAAATATACTACCACGATTTTTTCAAAAAATGTTTAGGAACCATTCGATTTAAAATTATTTACTAATTTGAATCGATTTATAATTAAAACATGTATTAAGATTCAACTGCTTAATTTTTTAATCAAATTCTTTGACTCATTCATAATTTGTAGGATTTTCAAAAAAATATAAAAAGAATTCGATTTAGAACTAGTTTCTATCGATTTAGTCTGTTTAAATGTATGATTTTTTTCTTTCCAAGTGTGGACCCAAAAAATACTTATTTACTCATATTTTCATAGCAGGCGCTGGTCAAATGCAGTATTTCTGGGGTTGGTTTGTTAATAAACTGTGTATCAGCAATCAATTACGCAGATTAGTTGAGATGGGGCTCACTGAAATGCGATTCATGTGCAGACGGGATTGAAATGGAATGATTAAAACGTAGGCCCGACGCTCAAACAGTTGCACATTAAATAATGCGCACGAGTAAGAAGAGAGAGAGATGGGGTTACTCTATTACTTTACGGGAAGCTTCTCCACACAGATTTTATTGCCATTTTCTACCTGTAAAAAACGAATTCATTGCTGTCTAAGGCGGCGTCTAAGAAAATGGCACGACATTGATATCAAGTGCGTCATTATGAGGTTTTACTTTCTTTGTCCACTATCACTCCAGTTAAATCTGATACAATTTAATGGTCAAACAGTATTTAGTAATTTCACACTTCATTCATATAAAAATATAATTATTCATTTTATTTTAATTGCTAATATCTGCATTTGACTGTTGAATTGGATTAGGTTTAAAAATATGGTCACGTTTTTAATATGTTATAAAAGTTTTATTTATATTCTACTATTTTTCTAACATGTAAGAAGATTTTGTTGTCATATGAAATATCACTTGATAACAATTTTCTTTGCATGCCTTAATATTTAATTTGAAGATTACATGACTATGAGTTCATATGTGTGTCATATAGATATATATAATAGTGAAATTTGTATATTTGTATTATTTTTTATATTTAATTTTAGATTTATTTTGAGGAGAGTATATATATATATATATATATATATAGAGAGAGAGAGAGAGAGAGAGAGAGAGAGAGAGAGTGTGTGTGTTTTGTGTAAAGTGGAGTTCCTTGTTTCATGCTACTTATGTTTTCATAATTAAGGGTAAAATGGGGTTTTGAAAAGAGCCTCTCACTTTTATAATAAGAAACCAAAAAGGTGGTAGGACATTTAAATAAAAACAACTATGAACACATGGTTAGCTAAAAGGAATATACATGCTACAACAAAGACAAAACAACAACATTGAAAACAAAAACCAAGGCATCAAATTACATGAGTTAATGGTCACATACCTCACATTCATCTTTTAGAAATCCACGATGCTTGTCCAAAAACTCTAAGACCTAATCACTTGACATATTTACCCTTTTCACATTCCTGCTATAGGTCGTTATACCAGGTCCCTCTTGAGTCAAGTTAACATGGGACTCCAAGCCTTCTTGAAGCATGTTAATGCTATTTTCATAATTTTTAATTATGGACCTTTTACCATCCACAACTTTTTTAAGATTCTACTTAACTAGGAGTAGCTTTCCTTCAAAAAGTTTAATCATTTCCATATGTTTTTCCTTAGATGTCTTAAGTCTAAAAATATCCTCCAATGGCTTATTAGAATGAGCTTCAACTATTAGATGGGGAATATCTCCATTAATCCTTTGATGTAACGCACATTTTTAGATGTAACTCAATAATAGAAGACAAACTCCTAATCACAAACATTGATTGGCTTAAAAAATTGGTAAGTTTAGAGGAAGGTCTAGTGCATAAGCTTTCATTAATAGGGAAACCAAACTTGGTAGAAAATTTTGTATCCACATTTTTTTTCCCCTTCTAGACATTTACATTCTTTCCAAAAATATCCTTCCCAGTTTCCACTTCTCTAACACCATTAGAGCCAAAAGCATCACCACCCCTAGTAGGGGAACACAAGTTTTCTTTCCCTATTACATTGGTTAGTATGTATTGAAACCTACCCTCTGATCATAGGGTTTTGGGATGATGGAGAAATCAAGTCAAGAGCATGGGAACTAGGAGAAAAATAAGGGATTGATTTAGAGGGAAAGCAAGTAGACCATGATGAACCTCAAGAATAGATTATTCTAAGGACATTAGTAAAAAGGATATAGAAAATTATTATTAAATTATTTAAAAATATCAGTAATGATAATATTTCTCAGACTTTTTTTTTTTTTTTGAAATATTTATTATTGAAAAATCTTTTCTTGAAAATTACTATTTTATGCAAATTAGAAAAAAGCGGAAAACAGGATAAAAGGGAAAAAGGAAGGTTTTTATTCATTCATTTTTCTTTTGGTAAAAACTCTCTTCCTCTTCTTCTTGTTTTAGAAATGAAAATTGAAAGAGGTGGCTACATTTGGATTTTGGATGTGTTTGGGATTATGATTATTCAAGTATGGGAAAAATATTTGTTTGCATCCTTGCCTCTCAAAGAAAGAATCTTTGCATTAATAGCTTATTTGGAAAGAGGTAATTTCCTTGTTGTTTTATGCTTTTCAATTTTTAGCTCTTTCTTTTGCCATTCCCATAATAGGTGAATGCATATAGTTTCCTTTTATTAGGATTAATTGAATGTAATTTATATTTGAAAATTATGTATTGTTTTAATTTTTTTTAAATGTAATGAAAGAAGCAAGTTTATAGGAAAAAATTCCTATAATTGAATGGGAGTGGGAAAAATTTATTTGAATTGAAAATAGTGTTGTTGTGCATGTTAGGACCATAATGGTATATTTAGATTTTGTTTTTTCTTGTAATTTAGGAAATAAAATTTGAAGTTCTTGAGGGATGTCTTCAATGGTAGATTTAAGTATTTTATGGTTTTCCCTCTTTTAAAAATATAATAAAAATTGTGTTTAAAACCTTATTTTTATATTAATTATTTTTTGAGATGAAATTCTCATGTTAGAAATATGATTCCCTACCTTATGGATACAAGAATCACATGTTTTGATCTCATTTTTTGTGCTTTAACTAAATTTGTTCATAGTTGATCGTTTCATAGGCCTTATGTTATATTTGTATATTTCTATCCTTGTGGACACGAGTGTTAAGATTTTTGGCCTCATTTCCCTAATGCCTTGACCTTTTTGATCAATTTTTTTCTTTTTAAATTAGGAATGGGTACCTTTTCCATTCATGTTTCTCATCAAGTTATTAGCACCTAATATGTCCTTGTGTTTCCTTGCACGAGTGAGTTGTTCTTCTAGCTCCTTTTGTATGTTTGTGGTTGTTGCCACATTCCTTCTAGGTTGCTGGCAGAAGGCCATAACCCTTATGCAACCTTATTTTATCTTGATACAATATATATTCTTATTTTACATGATGATATTAAATATATCTTTCTATTCTATATTCATTTAGTTTAAATGTTGATTTAGCATATATTAATAGAAGAATATTAATATGGATTTAAAGAGTCTTTCTTTTAGTTAATTTATTTGGAATGAAGTGGTTAGTGTTGATAAATAGAAAGAGATATTTATGTGAATTTAAAAGAATTGATGCTCCTTGTGTTAGTCATTTTCACTTCTACTTTGGTTGGGTCATGAGTAACTTTGTGATGATGTATGCATTGAACCCTTATGTGTATGTGCTGAAATATATGGTTTTTCCTTGAGTTACTATTGAATCATTAATACTTAAAGTATACATGGAACCCTTTGATATGTGTGTATTCAAATGTTGGTGTGTATTGGATTCCATTGAATTTATTGCAATAAAGAATGAAAGCATGAAACAATCACAAGATCACATGACACATGAACACCAATAATTTTACGTCAAAAAACCAAAAATGGAAAAACCATGGTGAGGATTAGCTCATAATATATTATAACCGATTATAAGATATTATAGAGGCTCACTGTTAGGACACACTATCCAATAGGGCTCACAACCATAAAAAGATAGATACAAAACATAAATGGCCACACAACTAGGATGTGAACTAATACAAAAAATGCCTTCCTTGTGCTAAATTCAATTCCTTTGAAGCTTTGAATGCTGACTCTATGCACTATATCAGATACAAGACATAAAACACTACTCTGCTTTATATTTTCTCAATATCCACAATAAATTTGTTATAGATATGATCATGTACATAAAAAAATTGCATATTTGCATCACATCACACATCATACTTCTCCTACAACTTCAAAAATAGCTTACATATATACCTAATACATTTGCATACATCAATTAGGTCAACCTAATTAGATGTAGCCCTATATTAAATCAAAATTGCCTTGTCTGTTTCATAATTGAATAAAAAACATAGATCTTCACGCTTAAACCAAACATGCAACACTTAATTTAGGTCAGAATGGACCTAAAATAGATCTCACTAACATCTACAACACATATTTAAACACTGCAACATATATCAAGCATTAGGTCAGCCAAGATTAAGACCTAATCACAAAATAAGCCAACTTATCAACACTAGTGATCAACCTGGTCCATAATCATGCACCATCTAGAATATACAATGTACTAATACCTATAGGAAATCTCCCAAAAATCCAAAGTCTAAATCTTAACACTGGAGGAATGCGGAACAGATTACTCATACCCAAATTCACTATATATAGCCAAAACTATATGTTGAACTACTGTCGGGTGAAGCCACAATAGTGGTTTGCAATTTGATGCAGGAAGGAAAACTAAGAAAAAATGACCCCATGGCAAAAAAATTGATTTTAGGGGTTCAAATGAACCTACAAGTTCGACCGAACCAAAAAGGGGTTCGACCGAACTAGGGTTCGAGCGAACCCATTAATTACTGGGTCCACATTTCCTACCTAAAAAGAAAAATAAAAATGCATATTTAGCGAACCCCTAGAGGTTCACTTGAACCCCTAGGGGTTCATACAAACCCCCTTTATTCCTCATTCTCCCAAACACAAAAACCTAAATTTTACACTTCAAGCTTAGGTTGAGGATGAAAATGGAGGAGTCTTCACAAACCCAACTAGAATCGGTATCTTAGAACGAGCTATCCAATGAATATAATTTTAATATGTTTTGGTTTTATTATGTATTTTTTTTTTAGTTTTATTAAACATAGGTTTTTCATCGAAAATGAAGGTCTCTATGCTGCACTTGTGGAAAAATAGCAGATTATCAAAAAAAAATTGAAAAATATGAGTGCACTAGATATTGAAGTCCTTGATCCAACAAAAAATAAAATTGAATTTTGATATATACAAAAAAAGTTACGCGTTATACGGTTGCGCTATGTCTTAATTGTAATTGGTTTGACTTCAAAACTTGGTTTAAGAAAAATATTCAATAAAAAACTATCTAACCAAGTGGAAGCACTAGATATCAGAGTTACAAATCTAAATTCGAAAGAATTATAATTTTATCCTTCATGGAAAAAATTTATGCGTTATATGGTGTGCACCACTTTTTAAAAATGTTGTTTTCTGAAAAAAACCATTTTTTCATGGGAGATGGAAAAAGAAGTGCAAGTTAATTCCAAAAAATTTGAAAAAAATATTTTTATAATCTACAGACAAAATGTGACGAGACTCTAGTTTGCATCATCTTCAATTTCCTCACGGTTTAGCCACTATAGGTGCCTGAATGTGAAGATTTAGTTTAAAAAAATAATTTCAGTGTCCAGTTTGGCCAAAAATTGTAAACCACTATTGTGGGATCAACATCGCTTGTAACTTTCAAACTAGATACATCCAAAACAACTAAAATATTGAACATAGATGTACATAATGATTAGGAATAACATATTATCACTGCATAAATTGATCTTATCACATGAGAAAATGTGGACCAAAATACCAGATTAGGATGTCTTCATTTTGTTCACCAAATTAGAGTATATATCAACAATCAATGTTGACATCAATGACAACACATTAAGGGGTTCCTTCTTAATTCTTTCAACAATCTCCCCCTTTTTCATTGATGGCAACATGTGCCAAAAATGAATCTCCAAAACCTCAAAACATACACGAATCATCTCAACATACTCCAAACATCTCTAATCATCAAAATTCTCCCCCTTTGACATCAAGGATAAAGGGCATGTCGATAAGACACATGTAAACTCCAAACTTGATGCATATGTATAGGTGAACAACTGAATTAAATGTGCTGACTCCCCCTTAGGTAGTTAACCTAAAAACTGAACAATCTCCATGTACAATGAAAAATTGGAAAACAGTTGAAAGAATATATAGGTGAAAAGATGTTTAACCGAAGGATGAGGCACCTTCAAGCTCCTGAAGAATAGCTTTCCAAGAATACTTCCCTTCATTCCAAGCTTTCTTGGTTGCTATAAACGATTTGTACAATGACTCTAGCTCTACTATATTGTCCACTCCCTCATCCAAAGTGCTTAGATTTGGATTGATCTTTGTAAGCTTCTCTGCATTAGCTAGGGCACTTGACACCAGAATATGTTTGGTTTTCACCAAGTCCCCAAGCTATCCAAACCACCTTATGATGTCTTCTTTCTACCTTTGTAAAGTGAAAAATCTATTCTATAGATCTACGATGGCAATCCAAGTGGTATCTCTATCTTGTGCTAGGTCATAGGCGCCAGAGGAATTAGTTATTTGTGACTCAATTGAGTCCATTAAGTCCTTAATACCTTGAGTGGCATTTGGCTTCCTCATGCAGTACAAAAGAAAATTATCAGCCTAATCTTCACATTCCTTTACATCCTTCAAGCATGTCTCCAGATTGTTATGTGTTGATGAACATCTCTCCTGCAACTCCAATAGTCTCTTCTCTACAGGCCTTGTTTCAACTTATTTTTTAGTCTATTATTTCATATCGAAGGCATACTCCTTAAGAGAATCAAACAAAAACTTTATATTTTCTATAGAAGTTAGAGAATTATCAATTGTAGTACCAAGAGTAGCATCTTGTAGAGTCTTTATAGCTTCATTTATCAATTATGTTCCCTTTCGATGAGTCTCAATTATTTATTTTCTTCTAGAAACATGAAAGACATCTCCAAGGTCCAACTTTTGAATTGGTGAGATCTTCTCTAGATCCACACATCCTTGATACATCAAGAGCTGCAATAACTGAGGAGGTATTTCTAGTTGGAACCTTATTTTTTTGGACAAAAGACTCTTGAGTGGATTACAAAAAGATTCTCTAGAGGTCTTGGGTAGCTCCATGGTATTTTGTGCATCTTCTTCATTCTTTCCATCCTCAAACTCTTCTTTGTTCTCTACTTTCTCCTCTTCATTGGGGCATTTTTCTTTTGCTTATCTTTATCTTCATCCTCCTTGTCATCGTCATCTTCCTTAAATAGTCCTTTTCTTTTTCTCCTTCTTCTTCTTCTCCATTCTCATTTTGGTCATCTTCATTTCTTTTACCTACATCTTCATTTTGTTTATCAGAGTGGTCCTCAGTACCATCTATATCATCCTTTTATTTTTCTTGCTTTGCACCAAGTTGCTTTGAATCGCCTTCAAATCTCCTTCAACTCGCTCTCCTTTCTTTGAATTCACAAATGTGATTAAAATCAACTTAGAAACTCACTTTAAAACTTTTTGATCTACCCTAATTCCACATTAAATGCTTTAATTTCCATAAAGATGATAAAACCCTTCACTGATACACTGTAAACTCTAAAATGCTCTACATTTCTTCAGATTTTCATATTTTTTTATCATTTTCTTTTTCAAAAGCTTAAGCTTGTAATTTTACACTATATATCCTCGTGTCACTCCTTGACACCTCATATTTCCATGGAGTTCTTGGATTTTTTTATTGCTTCGCCTAAGCCCATGCCTAGGTTTAATTTTGAAGAGAATTATTTGCACTAGAGGGAGGCACATATTCATTTGTAGTTCCTAATTCTTCTTCATTCTCAGATTCCTCTTTATTTCTCCAAAACTTCTCCATTTCATTCTTAACTTCATTAGGATCATTTTTCTTTATAGGGTAAGTGCACCAAGCTATGACACAAAAATGGCTCTTAAGATGCCACTTTTTTTTTTTTAAATCAGCAAAATCTGATGTGCATGAGAAAATGAAGATAGTTACGCTCAAAATTTGAAGACACAACAAGAGTTGTAGTGTTGTGAGTCTAGTTTCTAGGCTACTATTTTTTTTGGAAAATAATGAATATTAAGGGTTTCAAAAATGGGGGGGAAAAACAGGTCCTTTTTTATAAAAGAAATAGCATAGCGCCTGAGGGCCCCCCCTTTTTCATTAATTTTTTTTATAATTTCAAAAATCCAAATGGTGATAAATTAGCTAACACCATGTAGCTTATCCTCATTCTTTCGACCAATTTATTTAATGAATATATAATATTTTATGAATTTTTGAAGTGGACACATCCTAAAAAGCTAAAATTTGAGCGTGCTCCCCCCTAAAATTTTTGAAAACTAATCAAAAATCGATTCTTTTTTTCATCATGTGTAGAATGGAGTCTAGTTTACAAAATGTATTTTTTTCATGATTCGATGAACGAGTAAAAATCTATCCTAAAACTTGCACATGTTGGTTTTTGACAAAACACGGAGACAATAACAAGAAGAGTTATGGATGAAAACCTTAACATAATCAAAACGTAAAAAAAATATATATATTTAGATAGCTAAGAGAGAGCCTAATGTCATCATAATTTTTTTATAAACTTGCATTGAAAGACGTGCAAACAAGACAGTTAGCACGACCAAAAATATGTGTAAATTTGGTATCCTGCTAAGAAAATCATGTCCATAAGCAACTCATTTGGCGAGTGCCAAATTCGACACTCTCCAAATGGCACATTCCATTTGGTGAGCACCAAATTAGATGTGCCATTTGGAGAGCACCAAATTTAGTGCTCGCCAAATGAACTAAATTGACAAAAAACTAAGTTTTCTTTCTCTTTGTGTCTCTCTCCACCACTTTGATAATGCTTAGATTTTTTAGTTTACGATCATTGATGGATAGTTGAGGTTTTACCTTTCACCCCCTTTCTGCATCCTTCCCTCTTAACCAATATGTACCCATCAGATCTCTCAACCCTCTCTAGGTTTCTCCTACACTCTCTACATTGTCTTCCATCCTTAGGGTTTAAGGTATAGGGTTGAGGGTTTAATGTATAGGATAACTACCCCTCTCAGGTCTCTTCCTCCCCCATCCCTCCCACCCCCTCTCCCCAAGTCTCCTTCCCTCTATCCCTCCCACCCCTCCTCCTCAAGTCTCTCCCCGCCCATCCCTTCACCCTCTATCTCTGGATCAGCACCCACCTCCCTCTCAAGCTCTCCTCCCCACCAACCACTCATAACCCTCTCCCCCAAGTCTCCTCCACCCCAATTCAGAAAACTCTCTCTCCCTCACTCTATCCCTACCACCCTCTGTCTCTTGGATCTCTCGCACCCCCTCTCCCTCTCTCAAGTCTCTCCCTCCCACCCTAACTAGACAACTCTCTCTACCTCGTAAGTTTCTCTCTCTCAGGTCTCTCCCACTCCCTCTCTCTCTCTCCCTCTCAAGTCTCTCTCTCTCTCAGGTGTCTTCCACTCCCCCTCTCTCTCTCCCTCTCTCCCAAGTATATTTCCCTCAAAATATCCCTCCCACCCCCTCTCCCTCTCTCAGGTCTCTCCCCCACCCTAACTAGATAACTCTCTCTCTCTCCCTCTCAAGTCTCTCTCTCTCAGGTCTCACTCCCTCCCACCCTACTTAGAAAAATCTCTCACTCCAAACCCCTCTCTCACACTCCCTCTCTCTCAGGTCTCTCCCTCAAAATATCCCTCCCAACCCATCTTTGGTCTCTCCTCCCCACCCTAACTAGATAACTCTCTCTCTCTCCATCTCAAGTCTCTCTCTCTCTCAAGTCTCACTCCCTCCCACCCTACCTATACTACTATCTCTCACTCCAACCCCATCTCTCACACTCCCTCTCTCTAAGGTCTCTCCCTCAAAATATCCCTCCCACCCCCTCTCCCTCTCTCTAGTCTCTCCCTCCCATCATAACTAGATAAATCTATTTCTCTAACAGTACTCTCTCTCTCTCTCATGTCTCACTCCCTCCCACCCTACCTAGACAAATCTATCTCACTCCAACCCCCTTTCTCACACTCCTCTCTCCATCTCAATTATTTCTCTCTCTCTCTCTCTCTCTCTCACACACACACACACTCCAACTCCCTCTCTTAGGTCTTTATCTTTCTCTCTCCCTCTCATCTCTCTCTCTCTCAACTATCTCTCTCTTAGGTCTCTCTCTCAAGTGTCTCCCCCTCCCTCTCTCTCAAGTCTCTCTCTCAAAATATCCCTCCCAACTCCTCTCCCTCTCTTAGCAAGTCTCTCTACCCACCCTAACTAGATAAATCTCTCTTCCTTTCAAGTCTCTCTCTCTCTCTCAGGTTTCACTCCCTCCCACCCTACTAGAAAACTCTATCTCACTCCAGCCCACTCTCTCAAACTCCATCTCTCTCACTCCAACTCTCTCTCTTAGGTATTTATCTTTCTTTCTCCCTCTTATCTCTCTCTCTCTCAAGTGTCTCCCTCAAAATATCCCTCCCAAACCCTCTCCCTCTCTTAGGTCTTTCCCCCAACCCTAACTAGACAACTCTCTCTCTCCCCTCTCAAGACTCTCTCTCTCAAGTCTCACTCCCTCCCACCCTACCTAGACTACTCTCTCTCACTCCAACCCCTTCTCTCACACTCCCTCTCTCTCTCTCCCTCTCAGGTCTCTCTCTCTCTCTCACAAACACACATCAACTCCCTCTCTCAGGTATTTATTTTTCTCTCTCCCTCTCATCTCTCTCTTAGCTATCTCTCTCTCAAGTGTCTCCCACTCCCTCTCTCTCAATTATCTCCCTCAAAATATCCCTCCCAACTACTCTCCCTCTTTCAGGGCTCTCCCGCCCACCCTAACTAGATAAACCTCTCTCTCTCTCTCCCTCTCAAGTCTCTCTCTCTCTCAAGTTTCACTCCCTCCCACCCTACCTAGACAACTCTCTCACTCCAACCCCCGCTCTCACATTCCATCTCTCTCTCCCTCTTAGGTCTTTATCTTTCTCTCTCCCTCTCATCTAGCTCTCTTACGCCTCTCTCTCAGGTGTCTCCCACTCCCTCTCTCTCAAGTGTCTCCCTCAAAATATCCCTCCCAACCCCTCTCCCTCTCTCAGATCTCTCCCCACCATGCTAACTAGATAACTCTCTCTCCCTCTCAAGTCTCTCTCTTAGGTCTCACTCCCTCCCACCCTACCTAGACTACTCTCTCTCACACTCCAACCCCCTCTCTCACACTTCCTCTCTCTCAAGTCTCTCCCAAAAAATATCCCTCGCACCCATTCTCCCTCTCTCAAGCCTCTTCCTCCCATCCTAATTAGATAGCTCTCTTTCTCTAATGTAGTAGTCTCTCTCTCAGGTCTCACTCCCTCCCTCCCTCCCTAGATAAATCTCTCTCACTCCAACCCCTCTCTCACACTCCTCTCTCTCTTTCTCAAGTCCTTCTCTC